>CM053411.1:73525012-73580015 GCA_028644305.1 Xerus rutilus | reverse complement strand
AAGGTAGACCTGAGGCATGCTTAGGCATGCCCAGCAAAGCACCCCGCACACCCGGCAGGGTTGTTCAGAGCTCAGGAGTCTGATGGGAATCTCCCAGGAGGAGGAGGAAAGCAAAACAGCCACAGAGAAGGGAAGCAGGAACCACTGGAGAGTTGGAAAAAGCACCCTCTCTAGACATCACCCATGCTGTCCTTCGTTACAGAGGAGACTGGGTTTCAATCCAGCTGGCAGCTGGGGTGGATACAGAGCTGTACGTAGATAGATTCTGAAGCATAAGCCATGATCCCATTGAATGGGTAAGCTCTTTTCACCAGTTAAGGGGCTGAAATCTAGAACATCTGAGTTTCTTGAGTGGGCACCATGTAACATTTATCCCTGGAGCTTCATGTAGGATTTAGTGGCAGCTTCATGGCTGTCACTTAACAAATATTTGTGGAAAGAATCAACACTAGGTTTAATCAACTATTGCATCTTCACAAAACCAATAAGCAGCTTGATACATTTTTGCCAGGATATTATTTTGAATAAGGTGGAGGTCATCTCAATGTCAGTATGATGGTTTTATATGATGTTTAGTGTTCGCCAGTCCCAGTATGAAATCTTAAAGTAACAGCCTGCGGAACATAGGACTGCTCCAGGCCGCTAAGCATCCCTTTGGACAAGTGTCCCCACGGATACATTTGACCATCTCTGAACTTCACATTCTCTCATATCTTCTCCAAGAGTTTATTTTTTAACTTATTGTCACCATGAGGGGACTTTTGTTAAACTTTATGTTCTGTAATTTTTAGACTGCAAATTTCTCCTTTTCCAAATATAAACTGGTTTTGTTATTTAGCATGCTTTTTAAAGCTACACACATGTCATCTACCCCAGATGAGATTCTGGCATTGCCCCGTGGGAAATGCCTCTGAGTCCCAACCCTCAGGATCAGCAGAGCATAGCATAAGACTCAACAACCCATGTCATTGGGTACCACAGAGGTTTTGGGAGTCCTTGGTGACTCAAGGCGATATGACACACATACATCACATGTTTTAAAACGGGAAAAAAAAAACAGCATTCAAATTCCAACCCTGCTGTCTCTGTATGTGAGTGTGGCTGTCACTTAGACTCTCTGAGCCCAATTGTCATTTACAGAATCCTGCTGATTTCTAAAATAACCTGCTGATCGAACTGGCCTTGTGGAAGGAATGGATGAGAACCACAACATTAGGAGTGGGGAAAGAGCCCGACTGACAACTGGCCCTGTCTTGTCCCCAGGGACAATCTCAAAGGCCTCAACATTCCCACTGGTTTGCAAATACCTTTCCCAGGGAGAAAGGCCGAGAAGTTATATCTCAGCAAGACACCGCTTTGCCATCTCTATCCACGGAGGCTGGAGACTGAGGTTCCCTGGGCCGCACTTTTCAACAGCAGTTCTCTGTTGTCCTGTGGATGCACAAACAACTCACTTCTGTGAATGGTTGGTCCTGGGCTTGGCAAATTGTCAGTCACGTTTAATATTATTGCTAAGTCACTCCACAGAGATATTACCCGTATTTATGAATTTACTTACATTATCTGACCTTTTTTTTTTTTTGACAAAGTAATTATATATAACTTCAAGAATAGAAATCCAGGGCTAAGGATGTAGCATGGTAGAGACCCTGGGTTCAATCCATAGCACTACAAAAAAATAATAAAAAATAAAAATAAAGAGAAATCTGAGATCAAAAGGTCAAAGAAGAAAAAGAAAGTATGTAACTTAAAAAATCTAAGGATAGGGGCTGGGGTTGTGGCTCAGTGAGGGAGCTCTTGCCTCACATGTGTGAGGCACTGGATTCAATTCTCACCACTACATATAAATAAATGAATAAAATAAAGGTCCATTAACAACTTAAAAAATCTAAGGATAATCTTGATGTGGAAACATAAATCTCTCTGTCCAGCACTCATCTTCATTTCTACTGCTGATCTCTTCTCTTCTCTCCCTTCCTTTCTTGCTTCCTCTGAATATTTATTCAGACAAACAGCAAGTATTCCTGAGAAGCTTTTCTGTATGACGCACTGTGCAGGAAATACAGATGTGCAGGCCACAGAATCCCTGCACGCCAGGAAGTCAGGGCATAATGGGGTACACTGAGAAGCCAATCACCCCGTGAGCTTGCTTGAATTTAGTTAAGCCCAGGAGTCATGGGGGACTGGATCAGCCAGTGTTTTGCTTCTGTGACAAAAGTATCTAAGAATGGTCCTTCTGAGTTTTCAGTTCATATCAGCTGGATCCATTGCTATGAGCCCAAGGTGAGTCGAAGCATCCTGGGAAAGAGAGCAAGGCAAAGCAAAGCTGCGTAGCTCATGGCAGCTAGGAACCAGAGAGCGAGGAGAGAGAAAGAATGAGGAAGGGTCACACCCCCAGTGACCCGCTTCCTCCAGCTAGGCCCTACCACTTATAGTTTCCACCAGCTCCTAATAATGCCATCAAGTGTTAAGCCCTCAGTGGACTGACCCACTGATGTGATCAGAGCCCTCCTGAACCAAAAGCTCCATCTGCACACTGATGCCCTGGGGGCCAGGCCTTCAAAGTATGAGCTTCTGTGGAACATTCCACATGCAAATCATAGCAGGGACCTAATCCAGCCTAAGGGGAGGTAAAGACTTTCCCCAATCCTGGGAAAAGACAGGCCACACTGAGTACCGAAGGATGAGTAAATGTGTGAGGCCCAGCAGGGTATTTTTAGGTGGAAGTATGTGGTAGCACATAGGTACAGGACTGTGGTGTGTTCCTAGCAGCCACTGTCCAAAGCTACACACAGCTTGTTGTGAAAAGACCGTGCTTGAGTAAATAACAATTATTCATGAGTCAGGAAAAGTATGTCTTCCTACTAAACTCTGAATTTCTGTTCCCTCAGGAATCATCAAGCACATAGAGCTTACTTCTATCACATGTCATGGTAAGTAACGTTCTCAGGATCAGTTTGTCACAGATACAGATGCAGAGTTCGCCTGATTAAATCTTTTTTTTTTGGTACTGGGGATTGAACTCAGGGGCACTTGACCACTGAGCCACATCCCCAGCCCTATTTTATGTTTTATGTATAGACAGGGTCTCACTGAGTCTGATTAAATCTTATAGTTCTTTAAAAGTCCTAAGGAGCATATTCTCAGCATCAAATTGAGTGACACAGCATGCCATAGATATATAAGCCTAACAAAGCAGAAGTTCCATGGGGACGGGAACGATGGAGGAGGGCTCTCTTGGAAAGCCATCTCTAGATTTGAGCCTTGATTTACTAAGATTAAAATTCTGCCCAAAGGGGTTATGCATGGCTGTGGTTGCTGGGTGTGCTGAACACTGGGCCTCAGTCTTGAGTTTGGGCTGGTCGTGTTGTAGAACAGCCCAGATTGGACAGAATCCAATGAGGGGTACTTCCTATGAATTCCACCTCAAATTATCAGCTCAGGTAGCTAAATAGAACTTTGTCCACTAGGTCCATTATCCTTCTGAATGCCAGATATAACAGACCTGCTTTCACCCAGACTCAGAGTTTATCTTGCCAGAATTGTACCATTTGAAGAGAATCGTTTCATCCTTGGAAAAACAAAACAAAACAAAAATGGTCATCTCATATATACCAAAGGAAAACAGGCTCATCACATAATCACAGCTGGAAAGGGCTGGATATTTATGTTTCTCCTCCCAAATTCACATGTTGAAATCCTAACTCCCCCAGCGGTGGTATTAGGAGGTGGCCTTTGGGAGGTGAACGGGAGGTTCTGCCTTCATAAAAGTGACCCCAGAAAGATCTCGGCCCCCTTCGGCTCTGTGAGGTTCCAATAAGAAAAGAGTTGTCTCTGAAGCCAGCCCTCACTGGACATGGAGTCTGCTTCACCTGGCTCTTGAACTTCCAGCCCCTAGAACCATGAGAAATCAAATCTTGCTGTTTCAAAGCCACCCCTTCTATGAGGCATTCAGCCATAGTGGCCCCGGTGGCCTAAGACAGGGGTACATGGCATAAGATGCTCTTCATCTGAATTATGGTTCCACCTCTATGAAGCTGAATGATATTAGGTAAGATACTTAACTTCTCTGTGTTGGGTTTGATGTTGCTTACCTCATATGTCAATTGTGATGTTTGAATGGGAGAACACACACAAGGGGGGTGATAATGGTTTGATATTTATTATTATTATTAGATGTCAAGTTTCAGTAAATCTTAATTTGCTTCCTATGAATCTTAAGAACCTCTGGGATTTAGAAGAGAGAAAAGGAAACATGATTATAGACTGGCTGAAGATGAGCCCACAGCTGCCCTGGGAGCTTTGGAAGGAAATCCTGTGTTCCCTCTACTCAATAGGCTTCTCTGCACCAAAATGCAGAGTGTGTGCTAGGCTGGGTGAGGCCAGGGCTGGGGCCCGAGGTGACCTCAGGTGTCCCCAGTGTAGCCACTAACTCACTCAGGAGAGCGCCTATGGAAACTGGGCTGGAATGCCAGGAGGTGTGGCAATATTATTTTAGAAGATTCATCTGCTTAGTATTATGCTTCCCCTTATTTAACCCTCAGAGGTTTTGGACTCTGTCTGGTGTGAAAATTTTTTTCTGTTTAGAAAGAGTTCCGCTCATTACTTTAGCAGACTGCACATGGGGAGAACTTGTTTATCCTGCTGAGTGAGTCATCAATATCCTGCTCTATACTAAGCCATGCAATGGGGGACTTGGAAGGGATCTCAGGGCTCATCCAGCTCAGCCCCCTCATTTACCAGTGGGGAAGTGGAGACCCTGTCAAGAGAGGGACTTGCAGAGCTGGCCTTTGAGGACAGGCCTCCTGATTCCAAGTCTTGTGTGCATCTACTAAATGCAACAGCCACCTGCAGAACTTTGGAGTGACAAGGGACCAGGGGGAACCATGCCTGATACCATCCATAGTGGGTACCAGTTTTACCTGTCAGCACCTCTGGAAATGATTCTTCTAAAATAAGGGACCTTTAGTTAAGAAGACAATACAAGAAGATAGAAAATAAGCCTACTGTTCTTCCTACCTAAAAATCATCTGTGCATTTCCACAGTCACTGTATTAGGAACTGAACAATGGAGGAGAACAGGACATATGCTAGAGGTTACAGTCCAGTGTGCCCTACAGTCTGTGCCACACAGGTGGTTTTTAAATTGGTTACTTGAAACACTAGGTCCCCCAGAGATGCCCCAGGTCTACTTGGAGGCTGCACTAGAGATCAAGCCAGGCTACATTCTCCTCCCCCTACCCCTCCTGGCTCTGTCTATACTGGACTTCCTGTAAGATTTCATTTGAAGACAAGATCTTGTTGGCTAACACACTAAGCTGCTTCATGCTGTGTCTTTTTATTATTCATCAGATCTTCAGTTGTAAGGGCAACAACTCAACTCATGTTATCTTGACAACAGAACAATAAAAGTTATTGGAAATATCTGGATACATGGAATCTTAGGCTTAGCCAGATCAGGGGGCTCAGCCTCTGATACAGCTCTCTTCCTCTGGCTTCAAGAATGCTTGGATTTTCTCTCTTCTTTCTGCTTATCTTTACTTGGTTTCATTAGTGATGAGCAGCCTCTGGCTATTGGCAGCGCCAGAATATGACCTTCTAGCGGAAAGAAACATTTCCTCTGCTTATATCTATGCAGAAATCCCTTGGTTCTACGTGGTCCCTTGTTTATCTCTGAATGAATCACTGAAGCCAAGCATGTAAAAGGGACACTCTTACTGGTCAGCCAGTGTTCAAATGTCAACCCCTGAGATGAGATTGCCAGTCCCAACAAGATGGAAGTGAATGGCAGAATTGTTTTCTGAAAAGACAGGATGAGAAGGTCTACTGTACCTTTTATTTGTCTTTAAAGATGCAAATCCTTCATAACTGTTGTGGCTCAAAGATACTTTGTCCTCTTTGAAACTCATGTGGAATTTAATCTCCATTATGAAATATTAAAAGATGGATCTATTTGGGACCTTCAAGAGGTGAACAGTTCTCTGCCTTCATGAATAGGTTAATCCATTCAAGTGATTAATGGATTAATGCATTCAAGTGATTAATGGATTAATGGGTTATCTTGAGAGTGAGTCTGCTATAAAACCCAGTTTGGCTTGGTCTCTAGAGCATTCCCTGTCTCTTGACATGTGATGTCCTGCTTGGTCTTGGGACTCTGCCAACAACTCCTTGATCTTGAACCAGAATTGTACACCCAAATAAACCTCTTTTCTTTATAATTCACCCAATCTTTGGTATTGTGTTATTAGCAAAAGAAAATGAAATAAGACAAGAACCTATGATCCTATTCTACTTACTGTGGGTTGTTTTTTTTTTCCCTCAATACTGACTAATTGCAAAGATGATTCTAGGCAGCTCAAAATAAAGCAAAAAAGATGAAAATTAAACCCCTGACCCCAAAGTAAAAGACAAAAATGAAGTGATCATCACATTATTCTTAGGTGCCCTCGCTGGGGAAAGACATCAATGTGGAGCTGGAAACCTTAGCCTTTGGGTTTCTAGCTCCCCGGGGAGGCAGAGGGAAGGAGGAGAACATACTTTTCATTGTCTAATCTTAGAAGCTAGTTGCCAGGGAGCAACAACCCTTTTCTAATGCTCAGATCTGAGTTTAGTTTGCCACAGACATTTTTGTCTATAAGACGTCCATGTGCTTTTTAAAAACCAGCAGAGAGTCTTCCCACTCGGCCTCTGCCGCCCTGCATGGCTCTCTCATCTGCCCTTTGTGAAAAGCCAATACAGCCAGTGTTTTTTCAGGATGCTGTTCGAGTGACAGGGCCACATTCTTGAGAGAGCTGGTGCCGAGGAGCAAGTGACCCAGTCAGGTGGTGCAGACCCCTCAGGAGGACCTGTGGCAACCACCTTCCCTTCAAGGGAGTGTCCCCTTGCCCGGCTCCGTGAGAGGACAGGAACCACAAGAACACATAGTCAATATGCTTAACTTAATTGAGAAACTCACTGCAAAGAAAAAATTGTCTCAGTGCTGCATTATGATTCTACGAGTAAGGAATGCAAAGTGACCCCTGTTTTCTGGGTAGAGAACACATGAACATGTGAACATTCTAGGAGGAGATGAAAGAGCCAGGTGCAGGACTGTGAAGTGATCCCAGGAGCAGTGTCCTGAAAGCCAGAGGACCTGCATTCTGTTTTGCACTTAGCCATTATTTGCTATGTGGCCCTGTCAAAATTCCTCCTTTTTTTTTTTTTTTGGTACCAGGGATTGAATCCAAGGGTGCTTAACCAATGAGCCACATCCACAGCCCTCTTTTATATTTTATTTAGAGAAAAGGTCTCACTGAGTTGCTTTAGGACCTCGCTAAGTTGCTGAGGTTGGCTTTGAACTCATGATCCTCCTGCCTTAGTCAGTCTACCTGAGCTGCTGGGATTGCAGGTGTGCACCGCCAACGTGCCTGGCATCCCTTCCTTATTTGGACTTTGCTTTTAAAAATCTATGAAATAAAAATCCTGTTTTTAATGATTACTGGGATATGTTCTTACTCTAAATATCCCTATCTAGATTACATTTTAATAATACAGATTCTAGGAAAGTATGCCTATTTGATTAAGTGACATTGTTTTCCATGTGAAACTGGTCTTAACTGGTAACAAAATATTTTATTTCCAAAATATTCTTCTTTCTGGTTTTCTTTTAAAAAATCTTGTATTTTACTGAAGAAAACTTTGAAGACCCCTCACTACTAATGGTTTGCTCTTTGCAAATAATGATATTCTTCAATATATAAAAAATCATGAAAGATTCAATGTGTTCTTAAAGTTCTTATTCTCTGAGCTTCTTTTTTGTGACTTACACTTGGGTCTGTCAGTTGTCAAAGCAACCTGCACCTCCGAGTTGCCTTGTAAGAGCATCGCAGAGTCAAGGATGGTTTTCCCTGCCTCCAGAGAAAGGGCCAGAGGTCCTTACATAAGAACAAGGCTTAATGTTTCACAGTTAATTCTTCCACCAGCACAAGGGTGCACAGGTTGAAAATATGAACAAATGCTTCATCTAAGAAGTCTGAGGTTCTTCTTCCAGTTCCTCCATGAAACTAGATAAATACGGAAGGATTGATGATGGGCACTGGGGCACTGTAATACCAGGGGCTCAGGAGGCTGATGAGGATCCCAAGTTCAAAGCCAGCCTCAGCAACTTAGCCAGGCCCTAAGTAACTTAGTGAAATCCTGTCTATATATAAAAAAATAAAAAGGGCTGGTGATGTGGCTCAGTACACTATTCTGCAGTTTACAGTATCCTTCCATACATAGGATTTCATGTGATCTTTGCAAATAACTCTGAAAGTAGGCAGTGTTCATTGTGTTTCCTAGATGAGGCAATGGAGCCCCAGATGGTGGCTCTGAAGTGCCAAGACAGCTAGTAAGAAGGGAGGGAACCAGGGCCAGGGTCCAGCTCTCACCCACCCATCGCAAGGGTTTGGGCTAGCTAGCACTGTGCAGTAGTCTTGGGACTCAGTAGCTCACAAGTTAACCAGGAGCCACAACCCCAGTCTACCTAATTCACAGGTATGAGAGTGTTCTGAGAAAACACAAATGCTATTCATTTATTACTGACTAACCTCCAAGTCTATTTCAATAGCTCAGAAACATGGTCAAATATCAAAGACCCGAATTTAGCAATGCCTAAAGTCAAAACAAACCAAGTGCCACACAAACTCTGCCTTCTGTTCAGAACAAGGTGGTAGTATGAAGCCCAAGCCCCGCCTAGGAGTCAGTCCAGTGGGACTGGAGAGGGAGAAATGAACTTTATGTTTGCAGTTCTGGTGTGGTTTGGAGAGGCCATTTGTAAAAAGAAGTTACTTACGGTGGAGGAGAAACATTTTTGTGGACACAAAAACTGGAGACAAAACAGGAAAAAAAATCACAGATTTGAAACCCATACAAAAATAACAAATGAATAATTTACAGCTTTGCCTTCACTTATTGAAAAACACTGGAACATGTTCTTACCCAGTACAACTCCTGAGCTCTCTTCCTGCAGCTATTACTCACTGAGTCATCTTTTTCTTTCTTTCTTTTTTTTTTTAAAGACATTTACTTGAAGACTGTTGCTCCTGGCTTTTTGAAGACACAATCAAGCAAATGAAGACGTGAGCCCCTGCCTCCAGACTCACCGTCCAAGCCCTCAGCCTTGTCTGAGAGAACAGTCTTGTCTCTGCCGTCTCTCAGACCCACCCCTGCCTCTAACCCACTTCTGAGAATCCCTAGCCTCACATCATCATTAATTCACCTTTAATCCATCCTGCCCTTTTAAATTTCCCAGCTCTTATTCCTACGACTCAGACTACCCTGAGCCTGACATTTATTGATCCCTTTAATTTACATGGGGTTGTCATATTTAGCAAATAAAAATATAAGTTGTACAGTTAAATTTGAATTTCAGGTAAATAAATAATTTTTAAGGTTAGTACTTTCTGTGCATACTTGGGATCCTACATTTGTGAGAGAACAGAGCAGTCCTGACTATTTCTAGTCCATAGAGTAGACAACTGAGCTGCACAAGGGTCAAACAAATGGGCAGGACGATGTAGCAGTGAGAAAGAGACACAGCTGGCTTTTGAACTGAGGGTGGCTGACCTGGAGCCCCAGGTTTCCCGTGGCAGTGAGTTGCCTCTATTAAATATAACAATGTTTCTGCCGCACTCCACAGTTTTCAAAACACTTGCAGATGCCTGATCTTAATTAATCTTCACAGGAGCCCTCTGAGGGAGGTGCCATGTTCCATTTTCCAAGACACCTTTTTCTTTTTAATGATTTAACATCTCTGACTTTAGGATGCATTTTGTTGTCAAGAGTGTCAGCCTAATTGACAGCATAGTGTTTTCTTTCTTAATACTGCATAAAATAATGATATCTTGGATTCAATTAAACGCAGCATTGTTATGTACTTTCTACAGCTGGGGAACCAATCTCTGAGAAAGCTGGTCTCTTTCCTAAGGTGGTAGACACTGTCATTAACCTGTACCCTTCTCATTGCCTACTACCTGCGGGCTGAAAATAAATGATAGGCCTTGCCCCCTGGACACACAAGGGAACTGGGAGATGAGCTCTGCTTCAGACAGGAAGGTGGCATTGTACGTCTCCCTTTCCCAAGTATTCATCTAAGCAGAGAGACCATAAAGACTTAAGCAGGAGAAATGAAGAATCTGGTAAGGAACAGCTTGTTTCTCTTCATCTCCATCTTCCAGGGGAACTTGACAGGATATCAAAGCTAGTTGCAGTGTCATACGAATAAAAGATTGGAGAGATGGGAGGTGGCAGCTCGCCTTGCTAAAGTCATCCTGAGCCTGGCCCGCCAGCTGGAGAGTGCTCCTCATAATGAGCAGGCTGCTTGCTCCAAGGCTGGGTCCTGGCCCAGTCTCTCTGTGACTCAGGCTGTGCTCCACCTCCTTCCCCCAGAGCCCCAGTCTCCAGTCTAGACTGTGCTGGAGGTGATCACTCTTGACACTGGGCCCGAACTTCTCAGCATGTATTCACAGAACCGCTTTCCAAGGGCTAGATTTTTGGGCTCTAAACAGCAAATATCAGAAAGGAACCTCCCTGAGAAAAGAGAAACACATTTTTGCAGGAAAAAGAACAAGAAAGAGAAAAATGAGGCATCGATCACAAGCAGACAGATCTGAAATTAAATTGATTTACACTTTCAAAGCCTAAGGGGCAAGGGTCATCCTCCTGAAAGACGATCCTTTCCAAAGAGACGGTTTGAAGACGACAGAATGAAAGGCATGTAAGGCTGCAGTCCTTTAAAATAACATCGATTCCCCCAGATTAGAATCCAATCTGCAGGCTGTTCCTTGTGCTGGTCAGGACTGGATACACTGCACTTCTCTAAGCTCTCAGTAATAAATCACATCACTTGAGTCTCGCGTCCTGCCTACAGGGTCAGCGCTAATGTTCTCATTTTAGAGACAAAGAAGGAGGTTCACAGACCTTGGTAACCCTGCTCAAGTTGACAGGCTGTTACTGGCTGAGTTGGGAGCCGAGTTCAGAGCTTCTGACTTTGTTCTTCTCACTTGTCGTACCCGCACCTCCGGGAGGTGAAAACAGGGATCAAGTTTTATTGGGAGAATTTGGGGGAAAACTGGGAGAGTGAGGTAGAGTGGAGGGGGTGGGTCAGAGCCTAGAAAGGGCTTAAGAATCTGCACGGTGTCCTGTAGGTATGACCTGATGGGGACTTTAGAATGTGTAGAAATCGAAAGAGCTCAGCGACATCAGAGAAGTGACAGTCTAAATCTAAGAAGCTAAAGGTTTAGATTAGCCCAAGGAGGAGGTATCAAGATCACAGGCCTCTGAATGTGCGTTAGAGCATTACGAAGAGGATTCTTATCTCCTGACTCCAGATGCAGGAAATAGTCTGGTTATTGTTTTGGTTTGTATTTTGTTGTTTTGTTTTTAAATAGCATCATGCTTTCCCCAATGCAGCCACGTTTGCTCAGGATGATGGCCTGGAATGAGAACGGTCTTTTGACTCCCACACAACCGGGTGGAGCGCAGGCAGCATGGCTTGAGTTTTCACCTTCGTCGAGTCTCCCAGCACCTCATCAGTGTCTTCATCTTCGGCTCTGAGGCAGAGGGATAATACTGTCTCAGAGGCTTTCCTGGGATGCTCCAGGTAAAGCTGATTTGCTCCTCCTCCTGGAGCTTCCTGCATCTGCACCTATTCTGCTTGGTTCTTGCACACAGCGCTCAGTGTCTGTTCTGCTTCTGGCTCTTCTTACACTCTAGGTTCCATGGAGATTTCACATCCTTGCAGCTTCAGCTCCTGCCTCAGAGTCTGGCAGGGAAGAGCCTCTCAACGTCTCCCAAGAGGAGTGCCCGGCAGTGTGAAGGAGGAGGGCTGGGAAAGGAGGGACTTGGTTGAGCGAACTCCTGGACTTTCACCCTTCACTCCAAGACCTTCACCCTTCTCTCTCCCAGCCTCTCACACCCCTGTCACAACCCCTGCTCTACCCCACTTGCATATGACAACTGAAAAGTTTCCATGAACCAGATGTGTTTCCACAGGGCCAGTAAGCTATTGGGACCAGGTGGTGTTTTGCAGGTGACTAAGCTCTTTCACTTCCATTACCATCTTTTCAGAATGAAGCGGCATGTGTCCATGGCTGGATGAGCAGCCAGTCCTCTTTTCATTGTACAGATGAGGAAACTGAGTGTCAGAGAGGTCCAGATCAAAGTTCAAGGTCACAAGTTACCAGGGACCAAGTCAGAATGTCAGGCCAAACTGTCTGACCCCCCCTTTGTCATGCCTCCCTCAGGCTTCCTTTCTCTGAAATAATGCAAAGCTAATAAGGCTAAAAATAATGACAGGAGAGAGTTACACTGACATCTCGATGTGAGCTTGCGCTTCAGAGCTTCAGATGGGAGCGCCACCCAGCCCACACTTCCTGCTCACCCAGGAGACAGGCCCTGAGTCCTGGAGGAGAGTGGGCCCTGCAGAACAGAAAGGGAGCTGAGTCACAGCAAGCCCGACTGTCTGATCAGAAAGAATGGCGTGGGTGGTCGTGTCCCAGACAGAAGACGCTGGGCCAGATGGAGATGCGCCTGTAGACTGGGATCCGCTGGGCTCGCTGCCGGATCCCTGGGCTGCTCTCTTTGGATTGTTGAGGTGGCAGCAGCCAGGGCCACTGGCTGCTCAAGGAGTCCTCGGACCTCTCAAGTAGTGACATGTCTGAAGGTGACCAGAGGCCACAGTGGGCCCTGGTGAGAGACCGGGGCACCCAGAAGAGCAGGCACAGCCGCGTTCTGGTAAGGAAGTTGGGGCAGTGACAACCGTGTGGCCAAGATGCTATTTATACAGCACCCATCTGGCCGGCGTTCTGGGTGCTTCCCATCAGGCGTACAGGGAGGTGCTCAGGACCAGGGAAAGGATTCAAGGATTTGTAGCACCCTTACCGAATGACCTGCACACGTCCTGTCTGAAGTCATACTATTGATGTGGAGGGTCATTCTCTGTAACGATCATCGTTATCACCAGGGCAGCTTCATGATTCTGTGCCCTGTGTGAGGCATTTCTAATCTTAAGAACAATCCAGCTGCGTAGGTATCTTCATCTCCATCTATATGTGAGGAAATGAGGATTTGAAAGATGAAGTCTTTCACTCCAGGTGGACCTGGGCACTATGGCTGGCTCACCCACTAATGGCCTCTGCTGGGATTGCTCAGGGTAGGCATGGGGCTAGGGCTGGAATCAGGCCTGTCTGACTTCACAGCCCAGACTGTGCTCACAACCCCCACCCCCACCTGCCATCTCCTTCCTGTTCCAATCCCCACTTCCTGGGGGGAAAAGAGCCCCGGAAATTCATCTCCAGAGAGAGAGCCAAGATGACTGCTGCTCTCATTGGCCCAGCAATGAAATTTTATATGGCTTCAGTCCCCTGGAATTTGTAGGCAAATGTTACCCTTTTGTCTTTGGCAAACCCCACTGCACATTCGGTGTTCACAGAGCCTGACTGAGACACAGAACTCCTTCTCCTGCCACCTCCGACTTCCTCCGCTCTTTCTCTGCCTGTCCTGTTCTTCCTCATGAGCATACCCAGGCTGCCTCTGCGACAGCGCAGGGTCTGCAGCCCAACAAGTAGTGCCTCGGGCTTCTCTGCACTCCTTCCAGAAGTCTGTGGGTGCTCGTCAGGAGAAGATCTAGGATTTCATCTGTCCAGGTCAGCCTTCAACACTGCCTTGGATGGCAAGCAAAGAGGGACAAAAGAAGGTCCCAGAGGTCCCTTGGGAGCATCTGCACACAAAAATGAGGGAGAATGTTATAGATCCACCAGTCTGACCATATCTGGCAGAATCCCTGGAAATTCAGCACCAGGTGTTTGCAACTTTAATCTCTCTGACAGGAAGGAAGGAAGGAAGGAACAGACAGAGGAAGAAGGGGAAGAAAGTAATGCAAACATTCAGCATTCGCTGACTGCTCCTGGGTGTCTCACCCGGTGGTAGGTGCCTGGAGATCAGAGTGAGAGACAGAATGTTTGCAGTTCAGATTCATCATGAAACAATGTGCACTCTTGGCAATCATCTCTCTCCCTGGTCTTGCTTTTTTTTTTTTTTTAAATACATCCTAAACTTCCATCTGGGCTGAGCACCTAGAGATTCAGAGCCTTCCTAGACCAGTGCTTCCTGCTGCAACAACCCTGGGGTAGCAGAGCTACATTCAACCCTCGTCAGTTCGCACGATGTCAGTCAGAGTCCCAGGATGAGTTTGCCCTGGAGCTTGGTGCAGACGCAGATGGGGAGTGCCTCTGGTCTGCTCCTTCTGGCCCTATGTTCTTTCTTCTCAAGCAGGACAAAGATCCAGTGAGGTACTGTTGGCCACGAGACTGGGCTGGCCGCCATATGCCAATTGGTAGATCTGAGCCATCAGCAAAGACAAGGGGAACTCAGTGGGTGAGTGGAGGTGAGCCAGGAGAAGAGGCCAAGAGGCACAGGGAGCAGACACGATGTGCAGGGAGGCAGAGGGGGACAATGCCGAGCTGTGTCTGTGTGGAAGGTCTTCAGCCAAGTCTCCTGATATGGCCAGCTTGCTTTCTTTAGAGCAAATGGCTGAGAGCATTGGACTGAGGTGGTAATTACATTCAGGGGATTCACATTCTAGTTCTGGTTCTGCCACTAAGGGGCGTATACCTTTCCCTTTCTCTGCTCTGCAGGGGCACGTGCAGGGGCCTGGTCTGGGATGCTCTTCCACAGTAGCATCGTGCTCACTGGCCCTGGCACTCTGTGGTCCAACTTGCTTTGCCATGATGATTTCAATACTTCTCACTTATCTTCCAGGACCCGAGTAGTTTTTAACCAAGGAAGTTCGTCTTGGAGCTGGCCTCTTGCTGTTAGTCTACATGCACCAGAGGGCCTGGGTACATGCTAATCTGCCTGGTTCCCTGCTGTGGGTTTCAATATGGTTTGTACCCACGAAAACTCATGCTGAATCTCGGTTCTTAATGTGATGGTGAGAGGAGGCAGGACCTTTGAGGGGTGAGGGAATGAGGTCCCTACTCCTGTGAATGGATTTCTCCAGGACTGGATGAGGTCCCTCCAGAGTGTGGTCATAAAGCAAGCCTGCCCATTCCCTAGCCCCTCGCCCCCACTCACACACTCCTCTCTGCATGTACCAGCCTCTCATCCCTCTTTCTTTGCCCTGAGACAAGGCATCATGGAACCTTCACTAGAAACTGACCAAATATGGCCACCCGATCTTGGGCTTTGCAGCCTACAGAACTGTAAGCCAAATAAAGCTCTGTTTTTTTATCAATAATCCACTTGCAAGATTTTTGGCAACGCAAACTGGATTGAGATACCAAGCTGAGATCGTCTCTGCCAGTGAACACTGTCATTTTCCCCCTGTCTGGAGAACCACCTAGCTGGGAATTGGCCTGGATGCTCAGAGATGGCCCCTCATTTTGAAATAGAGAGGCTGAAATCACTTCCAGAATCAGAAAGAAGGTACATAGGAGAGACAGCAGGACATGGCTTCCAGGAAAGCAAAATCCTTAGGATCTCTAAAGAAACAACGATGATCAGGCCTTCCTTTTTAAAAAACTTGTGTAAGGTAAGCAGCACACATGCAATCCCAGCTATTTGGGAGGCTGAGGCAGGAGGATTCCAAGTCTCAGCAACTTGGCAAGGCCCTACAAAACTTAATGAGACCCTGCCTCAAGTAAAAAATTTTTAAAAAGGGCTGGAGACGTGTCTCAGTGGTTAAGCACTCTTGGGTTCAAACCATAGTATTAAAACAAACGACACAACAACAATAAAAAACTGTGTAATGTGTTATACAGAATACTGCATTTGTGCAGTTTTAGAAGGCAAGAAAGAAAACAAAAGGAGAAAAGAAGAGAGGGATGGAAAAATAAAGGAAGAAAGAATTTAAGGGAAAAAAGTAATGAAAGATGTCAAGAGAAAAACAGGAAGGAAAGGGTGGAAGGAAGGAGGGGAGGAAGTGGCTGAAGATGAAGGGTGTCAAAGGTATAAACAGGGAAAAGGCAACGAGGAGGAGAGGAAATCAGAAAAGAAGAAAGAAGAGCAGCGAGAGGAAGGAGCGCAGGGGCGAAACTAGGCCACGAAGTGGTTTCCAGGCCGCTCAGCTGCGCTGCCCCCGGCACAGGTGCGGGTCCCACTGTGCGATGCGGTCCTCCGCCGAGGTGGAAGAATTCCCTAACTGTGTAGCTGATTGGTGGCCTTCAGCACACAGTGGCCGCTGCTTCTGAAGAACGCTGGAAATGGAATCATGGCCACTGGTTCTCTTGTCAGTACTGCAGCAGGAGAAACTGGCCAGTGTGGCTCACTCTTCCATCGCTGGCCTCTTGCCTGCCGGAGGACTTGTCAGAGCATTTGAACTTCTCAACAACATGGAGAAAACACAGGAGGAGGGCTGCAAGGGGACACTCCCAGTGCATCCGCAAAAGAGCCCGAAGAACCTAAGTCATGACAGGAAGTAGAGACTGGGAAATGATGATAGCAGATCCTGTGCAAAGTTCTCTCAGAATTTCTACAATTTTGTTTAAATTACTAGAGTGAAACTCTTAAAATAACAGGATCTTGAGTTTCAGCATCACACAAACACAAATACAAAGCCAGCTTCATCACTTCATCTTGAGCAAGTTATTTAACCTTTCAGAGCCTCAGTCTTCCTACGAGTGCAGTGGGAATAATGCTGACAATCTTGCAGACGTGGTGGGAGGATGCAAGAGGCACATGTGCTCATTTCCAGCAAATGCTGGTTCCCAATCCCTGTTAGCATCGGGTTCCAATTCCTTATTCAGATTACCATTCAAGGAGATTCACTGAGACATAAACAATTCTAGAAAATGATCATTTACTTTAGAAAGAAAAGAAAAAAAAATGTTTTATGTGCTAAATACATTTGGAAGGAGGTAGAGATCACTGCAACCACAGAGGCTTATTAATTGGCTGGGAAGTTTACAGCATCTTGATAGCCTCTATTTCCTATGAGTCTTCTGGTCACTTAGGAAAGGTCATTACCACTATCACAAGCAGCAGATAACTTGGTGCATTCCTTTCACCTGGCTGGAGGCTTGTCACTTTGGAACCTCCAGGCAGTGTGATTTGAGAGTCTTCTCTAAATACATCCAAGTGTAATCCATATGATCTGCTTTCCTAATGTGTAGTTTTTACTCTCTTCTGCACAATTTTTTGTTTCCTCCCCTGAAACATTGAAAAGTATTTTTGTGTTCTTCTATTTCCTGCTTTTTTTTAAACCAATTTTTCTAGGGATAATCAGCTGTTCCTACCATCTGGCCATAGTCTCAAGAATTAGAGAAGATTTTTTAGTGATAAAAAGTTTCATCAGCACTTGTCAGGTATGCAGACAGGGATCAAGGAGTCAGTGGGCTCCCACACTTGGCTCTGTTGAATTGAGATGCTGTTTAACATAGGACAGGAAGTGAAGATGGGGTTGTACAGCCACTCACACAGGGTAGACACGCTCACACAGGTGCACACAGCAGGAAGTGAGACACAGACTAAGAAGGAGGCTGGCCAGGTTTCTAATTCCATGTCTACCACTAACCTACAGGGACGTGCTAGAATAATCACACAATCTGAGAAAGCAGATCATATTATTTCAATGTTAAAGATAAGAAAACTGAGGGACCGAATTATTTTTGCTCTGAATACCACATTTTTGGAATGGTAAGTAGCCCCCTCGAATTTAGCCCCCCGATCTCCAATTTAACACTCAAACTAACATTTGAAGAGAGGACCATTCGTATGACTGTCTTCCACTCACACCTGCAGTTACACCCTTGACACCTTCACCCCATCCTCCCTGTTCCTGTGCTATGTACCTGGCCATCAGAAAAGAGAAGTCTGGCTTGCCTACTCCATTTATAGATTTCACCTGTGGGTATTCAGCTCACGTTTCATCCAAAATCTCTAATTAAATATATTTGAAGTTAACCCTGTACCAGGCCTACCTTCGTACACTTGGGTTAAAAAAGATAAAATTTCTGCACATTATGAATTTATAGTGTAGTGGGAGTTTGGGAGAAACAGAACATAAACAGACCATTAAATAAGATAAATTCAAATTATAATAGTAAGTAAATCAATGGGGGATGTGATTCACAATAGCATTAGGGAGAGAGGGTGGGGAAATTATTTTGATAACCTACTTATGAAAAATTTCTCAAATGATGGCAGCTAAACTGGAGGTTGGAAGATGAGAAAGAGTAATTAGCAGAAAAGTCTGGAACACTGGTCCAGGAAGTGGGCAAAGCAGGAGCAAAGCTGGAAAAGGGGAAGGGAGGACTTGTGTTCAGAGGAAGAGGAAAGCACCCTATACGTCTGGGCCTTGGTGAATGGGAGTGGGGAGAACTCGGGAGAACTCGTGATGCTGAAGTGGTCCTATGGGCATTATAGGCAGGGTCAAGGGCAGAGTTTCAATTATATTTTAAATGTAATGGGATGATAGAAAGTTATGAAGCCCACGAAGTAGAAGCTTTGATCTATGTTTTTGGAGACACCACTCTTGACTGCTGTGTGACTTCTCAGGAACAAGGAGAAAGCAGAGAGATGTTTGGAAGGTAATGAAGAACAGGACAGGGAGGCTGGCGGCTTGGAGGGAGAGGCAGGAGAGGCTGGAGACCTGGAGGGCTGCGAGGCACATTTCAGAGGAATTCCACAGGGCACACTGGACCGGACAATGGGGATGGCACAACCTTCTCATAAGGATTACAGTGAAAATTTCAAAGTTGGTTCAGGTGCATAACAATGGCAAGGTGGTCTGAAGGTGGTGGGCCAGGGAAGGGATCTGTAGAAGGGACTGAGAGGGCAAACCTTAAGGTAAAAGACCAGGAGATGCTAAGATCACAAAAGAACAGAGAGGAGGAGGAATGGCCAGCGGTGTCAGGGGACACAGGATGACCCAAAGAGGGAACAAGTGGTTTGGATGATGTTTTAGCTGTGAAGACAGTTCTCCTGATCTGCTGAGCGAAAGGGCAGTGGAGAGGGTGTGTCGGAATGTGGGAACCTTGAAGACCCAACGTAGTGTCAGAGCCAAGTTCCAGAGGAGGTGGCCCCCTGGCAAATCACCCAGAGAGAAGCAGTGGAGGGACTGTCTCCTGATGCTCAGAAACTGGAATGCCAGGACTGCCGGCCCTCTCCTCCTGGGCACATCTGGTCTCCCTCTGATGTCTTAGCTCCCCTCCCTCCTTCCTTTCCCCTCTCCTTCCCTCCTCCTCACCTCCTCTGTCATCAGACTCTGTCGTTTGAAGTGATTGCCCAAGGCCAGGTGTGGGAAGGAGGCACTCTGATTAAATCAAGGTGCCCTCAAGTGCTGCTGGATGGAGACTCCACATGCTTCCTGGGGTGTTAGTACTTTAGGAGGGCCCATCAGTAAATCCAACATTCTAATAAATTACACGTTCTCAAGATTATGTGAAAAGGCGTTATGAAAAATCTAGCGGGAAGTGCAGACTGATTTTGAGTGATTGATGACCACAGCATATCTAGAGGTGGCGCTTAAAATTGCCCTCCAGGGACATCCACAGTGCTCGGCCAACTCCCAGCCTAGGTCGTTTTAAAAGCTGCTTCTAGAGATTCATTAATCACAAAATGTGTCTTTAACACTGGAAGAATCCCACTCAATATGTATTTTATCCACTATTCTGGATTATTATTATTATTCTGCATTCTTATAGAGTAGAGGCGGGGAGGGAGGATCCAAAAGCAATACCAGGAAGCTGAACAAGAGAACAGGAGGATTCCATTAGGAAAGAGCTCAGTATCACCCCCTGGGACAGTACTGCCTCATTTTTGCAGGAGATTCCATCTTTGAAATGTCTTCTGCACCAAACTGCCTCCCACTACCCTCACCCCCGAAATTTCACAGCTGTGAGACAGAGGGACTTTGAAGGGCGGAAAGACAAGGGAGATTTTTTCCTTCTTTCATGGTCATATTAATAGCCATTTCCCAAATGGTATTAATAAACCTTTAAACTTCAAAAACCTAACTTGACATTTCTACATCCTTTCCATTGTTTTCATGTTTTTGTTTTACAAAACATCTTGCCCAAATGATTTCTGTGATAGATGCAGGGCTCAAATGGATTTTTGAAAATGTGTATGTGTGCTTAAGTTTGTATAGATGTCCCAGAAATATTGGGGTGCTGCTTATTATTCTAGAGATGGGTCTCTAAGGGTATGAGTCTAAAATTAAGACTTTGACTCCAAGATCAGGACATCAGAAGGTAGCTGTTATTAGTGATTTAATAACAAAAAGCATAGTTATAGGAAGAGAAAGAGGAGGAGCAAGGAGTTGGAGGTAAGAGGGCAGATGAGTGACAGAGGCTAAGGCTAACAGGTTATTAGTGTCCAGGCAACTGAATAACCTCAAGATTTTCCAGGAAGGCAAGGAGTCAAACTCAGAAAATTTAAGCAGAGGGGATGGAGTAAAACAAACACAGGAAACACACATCAACAGCAGTGAAGACTATGAGCACTCAGGTCCTTGGAAAGCCAGAAGCTTTCATCCTGTTGTAAAACCCCCAGGGATAAGTCCACAAAAAAATAGCCTCAGTCAAATGGCTGGGCAAGTGCAGGAGTCTCTGAGCTTGCCCGCAACTCGTGCTGGAGTCTCTCCTAGGAAGTCCTTTGTTGATAAAAAGCATAGATGCCAATGGAAGTGTGGTTCATGGTGACCTTGATTCCAAGTGACGGTGAGATTGGGACTGGGGAAGAAGGATGGCATGGCTGAGGTGGTGTGGCTCCATTGCCTAGCTGTCCTAGAGACAAGCAGCTGAGGGAGACAGTTTGGAGGCACCTGTGTTCATCCAGAAGAATATGGTCATTTCTTCACTTGGGGAAAACTGAGTGAGGCTTTGCGAGATCATCTCCAGGGCGCTGTTTGCGCAGCATTTTAGAAACTCCCACGTCTGGCCTTTCACTCCACAGTGAGTGATCTGGGGCTGAGAGGCAGAGCGGCAGAGGAGGGGCAGAGCCTCTGAGCCTGGGCAGCGTGAGTGGCACTGTGTCTCCTCCACCTACCGCCACCGTGATGGGCGGTTCTCTCCTCTCCAGGTCTCTGCTTCCTTATGTGTGAGGATAGCCCAGTCATCCCTATTTGTAATACGACTGGCAAAGAGATTGCGGTGAGAATCCCATCACATGTTTACCATAGTAATGGACAAATAGAGAGGTGACTCCACTGTGTTAGCTCTAAGGTGACTGACTGGCTAATGGAGTCTGGAAGCTCACAGGCCCAGCTGTTTCTCTCCTCCAGAGGGTCAGGAATTCCCTTCGTGATGCTGTGCCCTTAGAGCCTGAGAGTTCAGAGACAGAGAAACAAGTGAGAGAATGTGGGAAGATGCTCATTTTCTAGAATGGGCTCTTCTGCCTGATTCCTGAGTCCCACCTTCCCCTCAGCCTGTGAGGGTAATCAGCCCTAGTTCTAGCTTAGTTACATCCTGGTCCCATTCCAAGTGCCCTGACTGCATCTTCCTAGTCTCTAGGTTCCCTTTCTACACCTGACTTTCCACATTGTTCCTCTACCTAGAAGGACCTTGCTGTTCTACCTGGGCCTAGGATTCATCCCTCAAACTGGTCTCTGTGGTTTGGGCTGCAGCAAAGCCAATCTCGATAGGTGAGGGACCCTTTTAAGCATGAGCTTCTTACTGCACCTGGCCTGGCATTGATGATTCTTGTTTAAGGGTCTTTTAGGGTCTTTAGCTCTCTAGATTGTGAGACTTCCATAGTGGTAAGGGTATTATATTTTATCCCTGCTGGAAAGTATTTGCTGAGTAGATAAATGATCGAATGACTGGTCAGCAGCCCCAACATTATGCCTCTCAGTGTGATTCACAGACCAACTGCCTCAGCATATCAGTGGGGAATCTGTTAGACCAATATGTTCTGAGTCTCACCCCAAAGCTTTCCTTGATAGCTTTTCCATTGCTAATGAATTTCCCAGGGGATTACAGTCCCTCTGATGTTGAGAATAACTGCTACAGTAGACAGAGGCAGAGAAAAGGTGCAGAGACAAATACACCTTGACGAGAGCAGACAGCCCAACATGGGGAGAGTGCGCAATGTCAGTCATACCATCTTATTGTTGAGCTTCATAATCGACAGTCTGACAAATGTCATTGTGATGACATTACACCATCAAGAAAGGCTTAAATTTGTAGTCAGTAAGCTGGAAAAGCTAGAATTTTAAAAGCTGAAGAATAAAGAAACAAATTATTTGGAACATTAATGCACTTGAAAAAGTTTGTGGGTAAAATTTGTAGGAAGTAACTAACACACAACATAGATGTTAACTTCATTTCAGGGAGTTCATTTCTGTTCTCACCATCCTCAACAATTCCAGGAACCTCAGCCACCACACCAAACAGAACCTACAGGACCCATGGCCAGAATGTTTCGGTGATATGGGTCAGTGCTGTGGTTGAAAACAGGGCATTCAGAGATGCTGTCCTGAGCTGGAACCTTGCCTCCAGCTCTTACTCACCTGGGGCTGTTGAGGATCTATTTCTTCCACTCTCCAGTGGCAAGGGGAATTTGAACTACAGGAGCCCTCCTCATCTGCAGCTTTATTTACTCGCAATCAACCACACCTTGGAAATATTAAATGGAAAATTCTAGAAATAAACACCTCATGAATTTTAAATAATCTTTTATTACAGCATATTGTTACAATTGTTCTTAGTTATTGTTGTTAATCTCTTGTTGTGTCTTACACATTAAACTTTATCACAGGTTTGTAAGTATAGTCAAATACATAAGATGCTATGGGATTTGGTGTTAGCCAAACATCCTCTGGTGGTCTTGGAACATATTCCCTGCAGATAAAGGGGACTACTGTGTGCAGTAGTTATGTGAATAATGTCTGGTAGTAGTTAAATGCCAGGTACTTTACATATATTGTTATTAAAGAAATTATTTCCTAGATGAGAAAACTGAGATTTAAAGAGTAAGTATAAAGCCTTTCCCATAGTTGTTAGATAGCAAGTGTTGGCATTCAACTTTGATTCCGGTTTGGCTGTGATAACATTTGGAACAATGTGCAGTTCTTGGTAGGATATTGATGAACTTAAATCCTTCCTTTCCCATAGCTAACAGAATTCTCAACTATAAAGCAAAATGCTTGGATCATCTCAGATCTCTTTCCAAACACGGTCTTGGCTGCACTACCGAAGCAGCCAGCCTCTCACTCTTCTGAATTCTCTTCATCTGGAAATACTAAATTAGTCTCAGGCACAGGTGACTGACATGGTGGGAAGGGCCAGCTGCTGGAAGCTTGACCTCAAAGGTGACCAGGATCAAAGTGGATGCAGGCTTTGTAGATCAAAGGCATAGCCTCCCCCATGGAGCGACCCAGAGAGCCAGTATCAGGGCAGCCTGCAAGCCCAGGCCGCTAGAACATCATGCTCCTATCAGTACATGTTCCTAATTAGTCAGCCAAGTGCATCAGCTAAGGCTCTTGGGTGGTCTGCCTGTGACTCTCTAGTGGCTAATCATTGCTGGAGCTCTAAGGGAGAAGTCTCTGCTTCCACAGGGCAGTGGTCAGCCCAGCTGGGGAGAAAAAGTTCCTACTGTCCATCTGGGGCTGTTGATTCCCCATAGTCACTATGCTGTGGAGGGTTCCTTTGTCCCTAGGAGCCTGCTGTTAAATTAGCTGTTGATTTTATAACTCAGGCTTAAAGAAGAGGTGCTTAGGTTCCCCAGGTCATTTTGACCTCATGTGTAAGTTTGCTGGCTTTAGCAAAGAGCATATCTTTAAAAGAGCATATCTTTAGCAAAAAGCATATCTTTACATGTCCATGTACGAGGACACCCTCCGCACACATAGAGTAGAAAATAATTAAAACTTATAGTTATTGAGAAATTATCAACTGCCAGAATTTGACACTTGTCAGTCTAATCCTCAAAAAAATCCTGCTGGTGGGTATGGCCATTCTCATCTTATTGTTAATAAAAGTGAGGCTCAGAAAGATGAAAATGACTTGCACAAGAACACACAGCTCAGAAATGGAGGAATAGGGCATCTGTCAGACCTCTAAATTCCAGATCTGCATTCATTACGTAGTGCCACATTATTAATGTGTGACCAACAGAATCACATTGATAGTCAATAAGCAGGATTTCTTTTTGCTCTCTAGGGGGAAGGTGGGAAGTTCTCTTGGTTAACACTGGGCTCTGCTGATTGGGACTGGGCTCATCCCTTGTCCTTGGTCAGCTGCTAGGTTGGCTTGGGGTAGGCTTATCTGGCATGATCTGGGTTGGGACAATGCTTCTCTGCTCCACGTGTCTCTCAGTTTCCAGCATCCAGCCTGAGCTTGTTCCTGGGAGGTGGCAGAGGTCCATGGGCAGGAGCTTAGGAAACCCAGACCTGGTTTTGGAACTTTCACACTATCAAACCAACTCCATTCTAGTGGCCCACACCAAGTGCATATTCAAAGGTAGAGAAATAGATTTTATTTGCAGAGGGGAAGGAACTCTGAAGTCATACTTCCAAGGTGATGTTCAGATGCATAGAAGACATTGATTGGGTTCCTTAATGCAATCATTTCACAACAGAAAATGTAATCTTTTCACATATACCAGTGTGCCACTTATATAGAATATTAGGGACTTTTAATTTTTTTTATTTTTAGTAAAGAAACTATAACTTCAATATTGTCTTTCTCTGGGTTTAAGTAGCACATCTACTTAAGTTCATTAAGTAGAATGAAATTCTCATCAAGTTTATTTGAGCTACAATTGACACCTAATGAGAGATGGAAGAAAACGAAGTGTCTGGTTTTTTAGTGGTGGCATCACAGAATTCAGAGCAAAACCTTTAGGTTCACAGAGGCAATATAATGGCTCCTTATCTGTTTTAAGAAAAAATGCAAAGTCTTCTTTTTAGTATTTGGGAATGTTACTCATCTGGCCCTGTCTTCTCTTCAGTCTCATCTCCCAACAGGTGCGCTCTCCCGCTCTCCAGCTTCCTTCCTGCAGCTGCAAGTGAGTGTCTGGATTCCCCAGAATTGCCCCCTCCCGTCTCCATGGCTCTGGGCATGCTGCTCCTCTCCTCTGAAGTGTCATCCTGTTTTCTTCTGTGGCTCGCTCTGACTTCACAGCTCAAGGGCTCTTTCAGGAGCACGCCCCTGAGTTAGAGCCACCTGTATCTGAGCGTGCTGGGCAAGTGCTGCCTCTTGCCAGCTGATCCCCTCTAGAGTAAGTTTCCCAGGACAGGGTGGCTTTCCTCTCTGTATTTCCAGTGCCTCCCATAGGGATAGGATATAGAAACTGTTCTGTTTCTTTTTCAGATAAATGGATATGTAAACTAACCATCCACCTACTTAACATGTTATTTATTCTTCAAGGAAAGAGCTTTATAAATAAGTAGGTTTTAATTTCACGACTGTTTGTAATTTTTGCAATTAAAATTTTATTTTCCTTACTTATTTCTGCCCATGATGGGTGGCAGGGACGTTTCTTAGCAGTTACATGTGTTGGATTGTCTGGAAAGACAACAACAAATGACATAAAGACGCCTTAGCTAGCAAAGAGAGCATTAAAGCCAGCTAATGTAGTCCCAGGTCCATGACCCCCACCAGAGTCCATGGGGACAGCATTGTGAGCTGTGTGGGCCTGGGGTTGCCTTCCAGCCCAGCTCCATCCTGTTCGTCTCCTCTCCAGGTCTGCCTGAGCATTGGGGTATTGGCTGTCCATTCTGGAACACAGCCATTACTGGAACAGGGTGTGCAGTTTAAAGAATGAGGGTGTGTGTCGGGGTGTAGGCATTCCGGTAACTAGTCCTATCCCAAAGGATTTACTGGAGAGGTGGAGTAGAGTGAGGGGTGTCAATGGTACAGGAAGGAAAACTCAATGAACAAGTGCTGAATTATTTGAAAATTATATGTATGTTTATACACACATACTATAGTATACGTGCATACACGTAAACATATTTATTTACCATGTAAATGCATATTTAAACAGGTGCATTTATCTTTCCAGTTTTGTATATTTGCATGCATATGTATATATCTCAGTATGTTCACATGCACCTGTACATTGCATCATGTATATATATTGTCTATGTGGCATGCTTATTACATGCACACTATTCACGCGCAGCTCCAGTTGACATTCCACATTGAACTATATATGACTCATTCATAATAATGCATGCATAAATATCTATATTTATAAATATGTAACAATTTACATGTATATGTAGTTGTATGTATATATGATGTAGCAATCTGATTATATGATCAAGTATGCACAAGTGTTTTTCTACATATATAGAAATATACATGGACACAGTTGCATATTGCCTTATCAAATTATAGACTTAAAATTTATAATATGGACATTTTTGTATAGGAAACATATTAAGGAAGAAATCTGAGACTGTGTTTAACATCCTTTTTTTTATTTCCAAGTGTGTCTGGGCAAGTGCTTTGCAAATAGCAGGCACCCATGAATATCTCTGTTGATTATATGTTTCAAAATGAGCAGAATTTGGAAAGGTAATCTTGACTGCTGGAACAAACAAACCTAAAACCTCAGTGGGATTCAGGAGTCCTTGCTGCTCACCACGGTGCTCTTTTCAGTGCATGGTCCTGGGCCCTTTCCTAGGACTCCGTTTCTTCCTGTTTTTCCATTAGCATGGTGTATCAGCCGGCTCCCAGATTCTTTGCTCGTAGTTACATGCTTTGCCTTTTTAATTTTGGCAGTCCTTAAACGGACACCCAGACTCAGCCTTGGGAAGTTTTTCCGCAATGGATTTGCATGGACAATGACAGAAGAACTTTGGAGCGCAACTGCTGTCTGTGGCCAGAGACGCCCTCAACAGCTCCTCCCACCCCTCGCACCCACCTCTTCAACCACCGCTCACAGCTCACGGGGCTTATGACAGGAGAAGTTGTGAAAGCGTCAGTTGTGGATGCGCACTAGCCTGCCATTACTGCCAAACTGTGCTGTTGGAGGGGATGCAGAATCGAAGCCAGAGGCAGGAGAAAGGGATTCCAAGCCCATGTTGTTGATTACCAGTTCTTTCCTTTAGAAAGCTACTTGGCTTTTCCTCATATGTAAGATAAAGATTATGGTACTGCTTTACCTACCCCCAGAGCCTTGTTAGAGCAATCACACGAGATCACTTATAAGCTTTGCAAAATACAAAGTAAGTTTGTTGAGATGATAATAGTAATTCAAGGATTTTCTGCTGCTTGGGTTTTTGAGATGTAGTGAGGCAAGGCAAGTGCTTAAGCAGTTACTAGTACGGCAGAAACCTTAAACAGCAGCGAAGCAACCGGCAGTCTCCGGAGGTTGGTATAAACAAGCCCTGGGCAGAGGCGATAGAGCCTTACTTGGGGGACCAGGTAGAATCTATGCAGGCTTCCCATGGAAGAATGAACTAGGAGATTTCTATCTATAGGGAAGAGATGGTGCAATGACCCCAAAGATACAATCCCCAGGCACCCAGGACAGACTCTGGAGCCCAAGAAGACAACTAGACTGACTTTACCATAGTGAGCATCTGGAAGGTGCTGGGCTAGATCGAGAGTTCTTAAGTTTTGTTCCATGAACCTTCCAAAAGGTCCATGGATGGAATTCAGGAGTTTGTAGCTAAGGATGGGAAATCATATGTCTTAATTTTCACTGACCTCTAATTGAAAGTTGGCATATCAATTGTAAATATAGGTGACAAGCAATAATTGTATTTGTAATAATTATAAAATCAACAGATATTGTATATTTTCATATTCTGCTTTTGTAAAACAATATTTATACTCATCACAGCTTCAAATTATGGTATTTAGTAGACCACTATTAGATTTTTTAAAACGTCATGTGTTAAAGAAACACAAATAGTATTATATCATGCACCTGATTTTAATATCAGCAACTATTTCAAGATGATTCCAACATGATTCCTTTAAAAGTATCCTTTTTATTTCACATTTAAAATATTCTGAGAATTGATTCTCAAGCCTTCAGAACACTGCCAAAGGTGTTCAGGACACAGAGACAGCCAAGGTATCCTGGGTATAACAAAGGAGTGGTGTCATCCAAGATGGCTGAGGTCCCGTTGGGTATCAAGACAACGTGTGCTCATACTGTGGAGTATAGGATAATATGCAATAGACAAAAGGAGAAAGGCAAAAGGAGGGCAATTATTTGTAGGAGAAGCTAGAAATTAGAATTGAGAATAGGTGGGAAAGTGATGAGTGGAGTCATCAATTTAGATTTGTGCTCAGGCAGGATAAGGGTGTTGGCAATGACCATGTGGCCTAGACTGAAGAGCTCAAAGCAATTTGTTACATTTATTATAGTAGTAATGGTAGTATGGACAGTCACTGTAACTGGGTATACTTGTGCCAGACACTACACTAAGAATGTTACTCGGGTCAACTCATTTAACTGTAATTAAATGAACCACCTCCATGGCTTTTATTATAAACCGAAGCTCAGATCACTATGTGAATTTTACATAATTATGCAAATGATTGAACTAGAATTTAAATCCACAGAATCCAAATAGTGTGGTCATGGGGTTGATCACAATACCCAGAGTTTCCTTAAATGTTGCCCTTTCATGTTGACAAAAGACAGATATTCCTAGAAGCCTGGAGCTCAGGATTCATTCCTAGTGGCAGTGAGGTTCCCCCAGCCTGGCTTTCCATCTCCACTTATTAAAGGAAACAAACATGTGGGAAGCCAGGTCTTGAATGATCCCCATAAAAGGAAAGGAGTTACAGTCAAACACAGAACTCTGGGGGCCAGCCCAGCCTGCCTCGTCTAGGGGTGCAGTGCTCACAGAGCCTCTGGATGCTGATCTGCAATGCATCTGCTAAGCATTTGCTTAACAATGACCCCTCTCCTACTTCATTGGCTGCATTCCCAAGTCAAGGGAAGGGGAACCTTGAAGCATCTTGGGCAAATTGAGAGTTACTGGAATTCACTACGTAGAAGCTTTGATCAACTTTGTGTATGGAGGAAAAGGAGGGCTGAGGTTCTGTATACAATAGAAATCAGAGGGAAATCAACTTGCAATTATTTTTAAAAACCAAAATTAAAACAACAAAATAGCATCTTGGGATGATAGTATATATTTCAAATTCAGCACCTTCTCCTCATCCCATCTCTTTTCTACATAAAGTTTAAAAGTGTATGAGCTAGTGGTGAGGAGGGTGGTCCCGAGCCCTCCATCAGCCCTCCTGAGCAAAGTAAGGTGCAGCCCATTGTCTGGGATCCTGCTTACCTTGAGCAGAAGTGAGCTCATGCTCAGGGATAGGAGTGGTATAGGAACGGTTAGAAAAGCCTTTTTCTCTAACTTCACTGAGTGCTCGAATTCTTTCTACCACATTTTTGGACCACTGATCGAACAACATTTATTTGAATTCTTTCAGTGCCATGAAAGTTGCTAGCTCAAAAGGTAGCCAGCATATGCTACACTTTATCAGTAAAATGTTTTTCTTCATGTGAATTCATATTTCTCTCTTGAAACTTCCTCTTTGGCATGTGTGATGACATCTGAGTTAATAATTTCAAATATTTTTAAAATGTTTTAAGAGTGATGGCAGAATATATTGGTGGGTAATTGAATCAATTAAGTGAAAAATCATACAAGGTTAACAAATCTCCACTTCCCTGCACACACACACATGCATCCACATTAACATACTCCTTAATTATCACTACTTTAGTTAATTTAGTTCTTTTTTTTTTAATGTGGTGCTGGGGATTGGACCCAGTGCCTCATGCTGGCCAAGCAAGCACTCTACCACTGAGCCACAACCCCAGCCCTAGTTTAGTTCTTACTTGATCAAACACATAAGTCTAAGAACATTAATTCAATTTTTGTATAACTTAGTCTCATAAAAATTCCTTTTTCCTATTTTTTTTAATGTGAGCTCACTTTTTTTTTTTTTTGGTACTGAGGATTGAACTCAGGGGTACTCGACCACTGAGCCACATCCTCAGCCCTATTTTGTGTTTTATGTAGAGACAGGGTCTCACTGAGTTGCTTGCTTAGCACCTCGCCGTTGCTGAGGCTGGCTTTGAAATTGCGATTCTCCTGTCTCAGCCTCCCTAAGTGCTGGGATTACAGGCTTGAACCACCATGCCCAGCTCGTGAGCTCACTTTTGATTAAAAAAAAAAAAATTCCTCTTCTCTCCGGGCAAAGGATGCAGCAATTAATTAAATTCTTTTCTTCAGGTCATATGCTATATTTTCATTTAATCTTCTTAATGACAATATGGGTAAATAGTCTTCTCCTGATTTTACAGATGATAAAAGCAGGGCTCAAAAAAGTAAGTCTTACAAGAGGCATCCATCCCAGTAAGTGTAAAAGGCAGGCTTGAAATGCAGGTTAATTTATCTTAAAGTTTGTAAGTTATAAGTTATCTCTTATTAGTTACCTTTCTATATTGTAATAGTTTATTTGCTTCTCTTACATTTTGTGTTCTTACATGTAGAAAATGTATTTTCTTGTGTCTAATAGCAGAGTAAAGATTTGGTAATAAATAAGCAAGTAAATGAGCAAATAAATTAATATCAGCGGGTATGACCACTTTGCTTAGCCATCTACTGAATGCTCCATGTTTTGATGAAACAGAAATCTTTTGCTTACTCAGATACACTAGTTGAAATAAGACACATGAGGTTAACTCGATGGATGGCAGAATTTCACTGCAGAGAACCATGGGGTGGCAAGAGCCTGTTGTTTTCTGTCTTGAGGCAAACCAGGTGATTCATCACATGGGGTGGGGGAGAATTCTTGGAAAAGACATCTGAGAGGATGTTAGGGTCAAAGAGAGGATGTGGAAGTTGAACCATGGTTCACACAAGAACTGGGAACAACTCCAAAGGCAAAAGGACTTCCAAAAGAAAGGAATTTATTTCTATCTCCTTAGAATTCCATTCCATTATATGAGCATGTTTGGAGAAAGGGCAGAAGAAGGAAAGGGAAACAGAAAGACTTTGTTTTCCTAAGATTTTCTCTGTGAGGCATCTTTAATGCATTGGAATGAGAAATAGACATGGACGCAGAGAGATGGGTTTCAGCACTGTGCTCTGACATTTATTAGCTCTGGGAAAATCACTGAAGGTATTTGAATCTTCATTTCTCATCTGTAAAATATAGTTGGTAATATTTGACCTAAGAATTGTGGTGAAGATGAAATGGGTTAATCATTGTAAAAATGTCTAGCATGGTTTTTGCCACACAGTAAATGTTCCGAGAGTGTCTACATAGATGACTAAGGACAGTCTTAGCTTCCTAACTATTTTCCAAGAAAGACAGCAATGCAGAGACTGTTGGCCAGGTAAGTTAATGAACAGCAAGGAAAGCCTGACCCTCAGTGTTCTCATGGACCACAGGCAGTTGACCAGCTTTGGTGAGAGTAAGTGAAACAAAAGCAGACAAGAAATGTGCTCTAAGCAAGCTCCCCTGCTGAGGGGGTGCAGGGACAATCTTCAAGTCCCTCTCTCCCTACATTAAACACTAATCTCCCGGGTGGGTGTTAGGTGTGAGGCACTGCACTAGACTCAGAAGGCAAAGATTCAAAGCCAGGTGTCCCAGTTTTTTGGAAACTGTGGTCTGGTGAGTCAGAAGGCTGTGTAGTGGGTGTTCTTACATGCCAGGGAGGGAATTGTGTGGACTTGGTTATGTATTCAGATAGGCTTAGCCCTGCAACCCCTTTTCCATGTTGGTAAAGTTTGGGAGACCTTATTTGAAACACTTGGGAGCAGAAACTTTTTGGATTTTAATTTTTTAAAAAATATTTGCAGATGTACAATAAGACATCTTGGGAATGGGACTCAAAGTTAAATACAAAATTCATTTATGCTTTATATATACCTTACAGATATAGCCTGAAGGAAATTTTATTTAATATTCTTTAATAATTTTGCACAAAAATTTCTGTATACATTTTGACTGTGACCCATTGCATGAGATCAGGTGAGGAATTTTCCATACTTTTTATATGTAAAAGATGATCAAAGAAAATATTATTACAATTATTTAGTTTATTTGGTGAAGTAAGTTAAGTAATATTTTCTTAACTACTCTCCTTGGAAATTCCAACATAAGAAAGAAATAAAGATAGAAAGAGAAAGAAAGAAAGAAAGAAAGAAAGAAAGAAAGAAAGGGAGGAAGGAAGAGAGGGAGGGAGAGAGGGAGGGAGGGAGGAAGGAAGGAAGGGCAAGGGATGGATCTGAAGGAAGGAAGGAAGGGAAGGAAGGAAAGGCAGGATGGGGGGGGACAAACTATATTAACCCCAAACAAGGGAGTAGACATGAATGTCAACAATAATAGTTTAATAACTATTATTTTACATTCAAAAGTAGTTTTACTTTTGACAATATCAATTCTGACTTGACACCATGTTTAAATTGATTCCATATTTACTACCTCTCTTTATAAACCATAAATTCCTCACTTATGACATCTTTATTCTGATCGTTATTTCCAGCACATTTTTGAGGATTGCAGATGTTCTGGTTTTTAAAGATCTTTTATGATGAGACTCATTTCATTGCAGTCGCCTTTGAGCACAGTGACTTTGCTGGTTAGAAAAATCTGGGGTCATACAACTTGCCTTTCAAGTCTGCAGGATTTTTATGCAGGTTTCTAATATTCTTCAAGCAATGTCTGAAATCATTAAACTTGAGTTTTCTTTTTTAGTAATCTCAGTCTAGAAATGATTTTCTGCTGTGCTTCTTTATACTTGAAGTTTACTAACTTTATCAAATCTACCTTAATCGGTTTTCTTTGATATTTATTCCCTCAAGACCATGTGTGTTAGTTTTTACTGTGATGCTACGGTCAAACTGAACAGTCTCTCAGAAAAACCAAGCATTGCTGTGACTGACCCCCTGGGTTTGTGACTCCTGTGGTGTTGGCTGTGCTCTGGCATCTTGGGCTCCTCTCCTGGCCCTGGGCTGGCCTCTAGCTCCCAGAGTCTTCAGGCCATGCTGCAGGAGCCCAGGGTGGAGGAGTCTTGGTATCGGGAGCGTGCTTTCCCGGGAACACCTGAAGCTCAAAGTGGTTAAAAAATGCAGTGTCTCTGGGAGCCTCTGTGTGGGATGGGCTGCTGTCATTTGCATCTGTGTTCCACTGGACAGCACACCTGCCATGGTCCACCTGAAGCCAGGGGACAGGAGTATCCTCAGCTATGGGAGCAAGAGTGAGGTGGAGTGTTGTTGGGTCTTTCTTTATTTCAGAAAGTATTTTCTTGTTTATTTAGATCTTTTCCCCCACTGGTCCTGTTATCTCTTTCAAACCTCAGCCAACATGAGAGATGCATGCTGCATCGCTAGTGGCTGCTCTTCATGTCTGTCTTTTCATCCTCGGTTCTTATTTATTTATTCTTTCCTTTCCTTTTTCTGCTATCTGCAAGACTAAAAAAGTACTAAAAGGACAGATTAAAGAAACAAAATTAAGAGTTATAAATGTTGACACACATGAGCAAATTTAACATGATTTTCAAGTGGAAGATGATCAACTTGGAAATTCCAAGTCAATGGAAATTTTTTTATAAAGTTTTGGTAATTTCTGGTTATGTATAACCAGAAATAAAAATTATTCAGTAAATACCATGAGTAAAATAATCCCAATCTCAATAATCTTAAAGATAGGGCATAACTTGGTATTTGCTTAGATACAAATATGTGTAGTCTGTATACATGAAATTATAAAACTCTTCAAATAGATGTAAGAGAATATCTGAATACATCACATGTGAATAAAAAAATGCAACATCATAAAGCTGCTGGTAATATCTAAATTCAACACTATATTAAGATTAAAGGAAATAATTTTAACAAAATATGAGGAAATGTTCCATTTCTCTGTAAGAATAGCTAATTAAAATGCTTAAAACATGTTTAGAAAAACAAGAATAACGAAGAAGGCTTTGTTCCATCAAATATTTAAACCTAATATATTGCCATTGTAATGAAAATACCTTGTGTTGGACACGGAAGTTCATCAACAACTTAGGCAGAATAGAGAATGCAGAAGTCTAAGGATATGCTCGGTGGAGCTTCAGTGAGCCATAAAGACGGCATTGTAAAAAATTAAGAAATGTTGGCCAGTGGTAAATATTTTGGCAACAACTAACCTTGAGGAGGTAGTAGAGGAAGAATAGACCTTTGTCTCTGACTCCCTTGTAATAGACATTATACATTCGAAATTTATTTAAGTTATTGTTTAGTTATTTGTCAACTTTTTCATTGCTGCAACCAAAAGGCCTGACAAGAACAATTTTAGAGGAGAAGTATTTTGTGGGTCTCAGGCTATCAGAGGTCTCAGTCTATACACAGACAACTCCATTTCTTCGGGCCCTAGATGTGGCAGAAAGTCATGGTGGAAGGGTGTGTAGCGGAAAGCAGCTCAGGACATCACACCAAGAAGCAGAGAGAGAGCACTGCTCAACAAGAACAAAACATAAACCCCAAAGTCATGCCCCTAAGGACCCACCTCCTCTGGGCCCACTTCCCATCTGCCTACACTTACCACCCAGGTAATCCCGTCAGGGGTTAGTGTGCTGATTGGGTTGAGACTTTCATAACCCAATCATTTCACCTCTAAACTTTCTTGCATTTTCTCTCACATCACATAAGCATTTGGGGGACACCTAATATCTAACCCGTAGTAGTCATTTTAAAACTCATACTATAAATACATTAGGACAAACAATGGTGAATATTTTTCTAATGAGTTTGGAAGACATTTCCAAATTCCACCTGAAATCTAGAAAGTATCCAAACAAGTTGATTGATCAGCGTATATAGAAACTTCAAACTTCTGAATCACAAAAAGCACCATAATTGAAGTTCAAGTTAAAAATGTTTAAAATGTAGCTGCAACATAGGTAATATCACATGTAAAAGCTTTTATAAAATAAAAAAAATTAACATCATAATGACTAGGGGTGCAGGATTTGAGTAGACACTATTAAAGAAGATAATACAAGTGACTGCTAAACAGATTCAACATGCATACGATTTCATTAATGTTTCAAAAGTAAACTGATAAAAAGAACTTTTAAAAATCTGTATCATTTACCAATATTTAAGTGTCAATAATACAATACAAGTTCTCTTCATAAGCTCCACTTTGCTGCCTTGGTGGGTTAACTATTGCTTCTGGTGCATAAAACACCCTGCCATTCTCTCCTGTAGGCTAGGGCCTTCTCTTCCACTATCAACTCGTCCCTTCCCAAGGCAGTCGAGTTTGTCCTCCAACCTGTTTATGCCAGTTTGCTCGCTATGTTACTTATTAAATTTAATGAAATGATTTTTAAACTAGTGAGTGCAAAGCAGAGACTGTGTTGCTATGAAGTTGATTGTTTCAGAGAACATGTAAAAGTGTGAATGTTGAATTAGACATCAGAAAGACAACTATTAAAAGTTTAGAACAGGGTAAGAGAAAGCATGCAAATCCTGATGTAGTCTGCACGTAGATTGTTTACCAAGTAGTTTTAAATCCCTGTGTTCTGTTAGGTGCCATGATGCACACCTGTAATCTCAGTGACTTGGGAGGCTAAGGCAGGAGGATCACAAGGCTAGAGCCAGCCTCAGCAACTTAGCGAGGCCCTAAGGAACTTCGCAAGATCATGTCTCAAAATAAAAAGTAAAATGGGCTGGGGAAGTAACTCAGTGGTTGAACTCCTCTGGTTTCAATCTCTGGTTTTAAACAACAACAACAACAAAATCCTATTTTCTATAAAGTAATCAAACTTGAAAATGATAAGGGATAAAATATAATTGTTTTGAAAGCAAAAGGGAAAGCAGTAATTGTCAACTAATTACTGGACAAAAGTTATGAAAAGTCTTCGGGCTACATCCAAAGACTGGCCCAATGCAATTTCAATAATAAATGTGTGAAGACTTAAATATGGGTAAAAACTTCATAGTATGAATACATTTATGCTGGGAAGACATTTTGGTTCATTTAACCTTTCCAAACATTTATAAGGAGCAAGAGTCATTTTTCAATGGAGAATCTTGATTGCAGGAAAACTCTATAATTAGATGAAATAGGTCTGAATTATGAATTATCATCTCCAGAATATGGCATGCAAAGTAGAGCAGGGGCCATCAGGAAACCAAAATTGGAAAGAAAAATATCATGTTGCCTGCAACTATTTGGCTGCAACTCACAAATTGCCATATCTTGTTTTTAACACACCAAAGAATTCTACCATTTTAAAAAACATAAATTGTTTCTCATTGCTGGTTTCCTGATGCTACAGTGAGCAAGGAGGGATTTTGACCTACTTTGTGAAAGCCTCTTTCTTCTGTGAATTCATACATTAAACTTTCCTGAATGAACCCAAAAAGAAGATATCAAGGACTCTTGCCAGTCTCTATGGTCCTGGGGTGTTTAATGAAATGCTACTAGAAAAAGATCCTTGCTATGTTTTGGAAAAACACAGCAGACATGAATATATTTCTTAAAGCATCATTCAAAACTACCAACTGCTTGATATTTTTTATAATGTGGCACTAGTGTGGCATGAATTTCCTAGTATATCTACTACTAAAACTACAAAAACTGGTCTGAGGTTGCTTATATTGCAAATATCCCTGAGCTATGAGACAAAAGAAAAGGCACAATTTTCTTTCTGACTTCCAACCAAATGAACAGTCTCCACATCTGGAATCAAAATTCCAAAGGACAGGATTGTATGCATCTCCTTCACTCTACGGATCAGATTTATATTTGGTCTTTCATTGGCACATCATAAATATTTGCCAAATAAATGAGAAAAATATAATGATGTTTGATTTCTGAGGTCTTTGCAGCATTAGTGCTCTGTGGGATTATTGTTTTAACATACAGAAGAGCAGAGACTTTGAAATGGAATAAGAATTCCTACTTTCAACTTTCCTACTGAATGATATTGGTTAAGTTATTCTGCCCATGGAATTCAACTTTCTCATCTATCATATAAGAACTTGACCTTTTGGACTTGTTCAGTAGATTAAGTGAGATAATTTATGCAATTTATCTACTCTGTGGAAAGTTCTTACTACTTGGCAGAACTGGTGACGGAGACAATGACGATGGTGGTGTAGAGATCTGAATTTCCACGTGCCTGTGGAGAGCAGAGTGCTTTTCTCATCCTCAGACAGCACTTCCATGCTCAAAAAAGGCCACAGTCTCTCGGAGAGGAAATTACTCAGCCCAGAAACAGTTCTTCAGCGGGTCACATTGCAGAAGCCCTGCATTGGCAAGCCTAACAAAAGCGCCATTATTCTCATCCACAGACAACGCCAAGAAGGTGCTGGGTGGTCTAGAATACAGGAGACAGATAATGTAATGACTCCATTCATCAAAAAGCCTAGTGTGCACACCAGCTGCCCGCCAGCTGGAAGATGAAGCTCTTCTCCCTTCTGAGGATAATTTACTTCTGCTGGGGAGACTCTGAGATACACTTCACCTTAAAGGACCAATGGAATTCCAGCAGGATCATGTAACATTGTGCTGACCCAGCAAAGGGACTCAAAAGGAGAGCAAAACAGAACAAACTAACAAAGGGGTGGGGTGGGAGGGTGCTTACCCTTCACGTTGGAAAGAAAGGAGCAGAACAAATCGGTTCTTCTGTGAGTTTGCTCAATTTTGACCTCATGGATAATTAGTATTTCATAACTCATCATATTTACCTTTGTTCTTTGGTCTTTAGGAACTTTAATGTCAAATATTGGTGCTCACCACACCACAGCACAAGAAATAATGGATGCATTTCTGTACAGAGTATTTCTATGGCCATTAGTGTTTTCTACTCCAAACCTTAAATTAATATAACCCATAATCTCACATTATTAACTAAATCTCTTTATTTCTGGTATTATGAGATCATGATTTAGACCTGATATGTGGTAAAGTCTGTGATGTTTCTCTCAATTGAGCTTAAATATGATGTAATTCTGAATATATCTTTTCCAGATTTTGAAAAATTGAGGTTTTTTCATTGTATTTCTTGAATACTTTCTGAATTTCATTCAGTGTCAACTATTTTGTGGAAAATTTATCTCAATTGGTCTTTAACACAACAACTTCATGGGTTTTATTTTATTTATGTATTCAAATGATGGTCCTGAGACTTAATGATATTGAATAATTAGCAAAAGTTCAACTGTTAGAGGATATTTAAACCAGGATTTATCAGGGTCCTAGGACTAGGGTCCTAGTCACCAACCTTTGCATCAAGCCCAGCAACTCAGTGTAGATCAGATCCCAGGTACTAGACATCTGCATTTTCTGAGGCTCTGTAAACCAGCCAGTGTTGGTTTGTTGATCTGAAAGGAAACTTAACTTCTCTTTCTGAAAAAGCATGTGCTAACTCACATACTGAGAAGCACAAAGAAGTTCTGGAATTGGGTGTTGCAGTCCCCAGGGTAAAATAAAACAACAATAGAACCAGAGAAGCAATGCCATGGAAATAATGAAGGCATTCTGGCAGGGCTTTCATGAGAGGAGGGAATTATTCATGAGAGGGAAAGACAGAGGTGGAAGAGGCAAGATTCCACTCTTGGAAAGCCACAGAGGGTGGAAATGACCTACAGGGGTGGGTTCAGTGAAAAAACTCGGAGGCTGAAACTGTAAAGAGCAATTCCAGACAGTGATTTAGGTGAGGTTAACTATGCTTGTCCCAGTCCTTTCTCCAGGGGTAGTCTACGTTCTGCTCATATTTTATTATCTAAGAAGAAAGACTCCTCACACTCCAACATGGAAATAATCATCTTAATTGGGAGAAATTCAATCTTCAGGAAAGGAATCATCTGTTTTCATTATATTTTCCATTAAAAATGATATATCTGAGCACTATTTTTGCTGCAGCGCAGCCAGGTTTATGTATAAACTCAGAATAAGTCATTAAAGTCTTATTTTTTCCAGTTCTTTCCTGTGGGGCATCTTCTCTAACCAACAGCCCACAGGCACGATGCACACCCTCCAGGTATCATCTGGACAGTTTGTATCTTCCACTGCTATCTCAGAGGACTTGTTACCCGCCTTGTGAGTGTGTCCAGTCCTTGCATCATTTTAATTTTTCTATTTGATCTATCATGCCTCTGAATAACACTGGTGCTAATCACAGGTGACCAGTCACTTATCCCTTTGTACTTAATTCCATAGCAACCATTCAATAAAACAAAATCAATAGTGCCTGCACCTTCCTAAGTCAAAGAGTCACATTGAGATTAAAAGTGTTTCTCACAGAACAGAAAAGAGACTGTTATTTACATGGAAACAATTTTTAACTGAAGAAACTGAAAATGAAGTCATGGAATGAAGGAAAGAGGGTTCACTTGCAAATGGCAGACATGCCATGCAGCAAAACAAATGGCAACATTTGTGAGGCAGAGATGCTAGTATGAGACAGACCAATCCGTAGTATATTCTGAAGTAATGACCAGGCTACAGATAATGAGGGAAACAGAATGGGAGAGAGAAAAAGAGAAGGAGAAGGAGAGGAGAATATTGCAGAGGAATTCAGAGGAGCTCATTCTTGTGCACAATTGGAAAAAAGAGGTTACACAATATGCATTTGTTTATAGTAGTCAGTTACTAAACAACTACTAAAAAGTTACCTACCAACCAATCTGTGTTACAGCCACATGTATATAAATACATATGACAAACTGCCACCATGCTTGAAGACAGAGCCATTATCATCATGGCCTCCTCATTATGGAACCATTTGTATGAAGACACCCAGTGGCTAATATGTCTCACCTATCTGCTACACATCAGTCAGGTGTCAGAGGAGAAGACAAGGTGGTCACAGAGACATATCTATCAATGATCAAAATAAACCGTGAGCTAGGTTTTGAGATAGCAGGACTATGACCTGTTTCGGTAGGATTGTCCTAGTCCTTCTTATGTAGCACTGTCCCCCAGACAGCTGTATCATGGGCTTGCTGACCATCCACTTTCATTTTAATTTGCATGAGAATCACCTGAAGATCCTGATAAAGCACAGATTTTGATTCAGTAGGTATGGAGTGAAGGCTGAGATTCTGCATTTCTGACATGATGTTCATTAGGCTGAACCAGGGAACACACTTTGAATAGTAAAGTGTCACCATAGGGCAGGGACTTTCTCACTTCTGTATCACTTGCAAGTAAATACTAGTTCAATTTGATTGAATTTTCGTGGAGTAGTTATCTTTCCTCTTGATGATCTGACACTTCAGATTTGTAGTTACAAATACATTCATAGGGCATGGAGAAGCTGGGTAAAGCCTGGACGAATCAATAAGGTACAGGCCACAGTTCACTGATGCAGGCCAATGTCAGCAACAATGGTCTAGCTCTGGTTAAGGAGATGATCTCAGATCACGCCTGCATTTGTGGTGATCACAAGGATAGGGAGGTGGGCTTTGCCACTGTCACTCACACAGTGGTGGCTCAGCTCTTACCCTCTATTTGATATAACTTAAGAATAAGACTTAAAATGATGATCTTTCCCACAAAGGATTTTAAGGTAGTAGGCAGAGATGTACTCCAGTCCTGCCCTGTGCCTTTAAAACAAACTGACCGATCCTTCAGTGTGCTACTGGGTAGGCTGTCTAGATGGAGCAGACAGACATAGGAATTCCTTTGGAGTCTTTCATCTGTTTTCCTGAGTCCTCCCCTTAGAACAAAGAGGATGGCCATGGGACTCTGTAAAGGGTCACAATAAGCTGTCTTCAAGAGCGATGCCCATACTAAACACTGAAGAGCGAAGTAGGAATGAACTCAGAGGTGTGGGGAGTGGAAGGAACACTCCTGCTGAGGGGACAGCAGGTACACACGGGAGTATGGAATCTGTGAGCAGCCAACCCGGTGTGGTCGGAGCACAGACCTGGGATGAGGAGGGAGGCGGGAGACTGAGAGCCAGGCAGCAATGGAGTAATGGAGCACAGGCTTTCCTGAAGGAGCATGGAGACCCACTTGGAAAGCTCTCATGTCCAGGTGGCACCTGCACTTTTGGGTCCAGCGACATTTCTCCTAGGGATTGCCTAGAGGTTTCCTCCATCTACTCTCCCTGCCTCCCCGGAAGACCCTGTGAGACCCCTCCCACCTCAGGGTTCTCACCTCTTCCTCTCACCAGGAACCCAGGAAACAGACAATTTCCAAACTGATGTTCTGTCCTAGGAAAACAGAGTTTGGAGATTGGAAGTTTTAAGGCTTCAAAATAACACACACTTTCTGAACTCTGACATTAAAAGTCTAAGTTGAAATATACTTCATCTTTTAATATATGTAGTATGTTCATGTATATGTATTTCTCTATATAATATATATTTCTTATTATTCCTTATCACATAATCCAAGGACTTTAAATAGTATCGTTGACTTTATTATTTCTTTTAACATGTTCTGAACATAATTTGAAGTTGTCTCAACATGAGAGAAACTGAAAATAAAGAATGTAACTGAGAAATAGGAATTTCCACACCAGAAAATCATGTAGTTTATTTGCATTTTTTTCAGTGAAAATAAGACAATCTCTTTTGCTATTTATATTAACCCTTTAGTAACATCTGTGGAATTTCTGTGAAACCAGTGCAATAAACTTTGAGTACTTTTTTAAAAAAATTATATATAACATCTGTTTTCATTCATACACATAGTACATTATTTCATCATGATGTATTATTTGTGGTATTATTTTAGAAACCTATTACCCAGAGATCACCAGAGGATCTCTTGCCCTGTCATCTTGAGGATAATGAACACTCTCCATGTGTAAATCTGTCAGGCCATGCCTTGCTAGAGACACAGTTGCTAATTTACAAATCACAGAAACCATTCCTACCTTTTCCAATCAGTGATTGCTTTACTGCTGAAACACAGAAAAGGTCATTAGCTTGAACTATAAAACAGCTCATCAAAAAGCCTATCAGCAGGAAGCAATTTAATTTTTCTTGTTTTTAAAGAGATTTTTGAAATCACGAAATTCCAAGATAGGTTCAATTTTTGGAAAGATAATCAATAAAAACAGTTCTGTATCAAATTCACCTAGTAAATCAAGGAGCCAAAATTAATCTAGCAATAAGTTATTTTGTCTTGTGATTCTTCAAACTTCTATAGGCAATGCCCAGTTTAACCAGCGCTCTTGTTGCTCTATGCAAGTATATTCTTCAGAAGTTTCAAAACAGACTTGGTTTTCTTGAGTGAAAACTTAAAACAAAAGCTTGAGCATAAGTAAGCAAGTGGGCAAATAGAAGATCACTGTTAGCAGGGGCAGTGTGCCACATGTAGAAGCTGGACTGTTGCATAAGGTTCTAAGCCTTTCATTGCCTGCTACAGGAATCCATCAGATAAGCATTTATTAAACATGTGCTCTGTGATAGGCTCTGTAAAATATTCTGAAGAAACTTATTGCTACTCTCTACCCCCAGGTCTGTACTGTAATGAGAAAATGCCCGAAGAGAGATATCAACCGTCAAGACTCTGAGATTTCATCATCTTGTTTGAGACACTTCAGGCCAGAGAGCTCCATCTGAACTAGTCAATGATAGTGAGGGCCAGAGGGCAGCTAGATTCCCAGAGAACTCAGAAATAAGGAGAAATCACACTGAGCTCTTAGCAAGGAAAGAAGTTAAAAATGGAGGTTTGAGGTGAAATCTGAAAAGAATACAATAGAGAGCGTCTCAGAAAAATTATTTCTGAATAGTTAATTTATTCAGTATTAATCAGATCAAATTAAAGGTGCATGAACATAGAACAATCAAAAGGTTTTTTTTCTCTAATAACATCATAACTTTTCAATTTTGAGCTAGTTTTATTCGGCCACATATTATATTATTAAAAATTTTGTTAATGCCAAATTTGAATAATTACTAGTCTGTTAAAGCACTATTATATCTATCTATCTATCTATCTATCTATCTATCTATATATCACAGTATCTGCAAATAGAAATTTGTACATATTTTTTTTAAAAATCTATTTGCTTGTTGTTAGTATTTTTTCCAGGTTAAAAACACCTTTTCTTTTTTTCTGGTAAGAAAAAGTGGAATCATGTGTGCACTTATTGCCCAGGAAGAAATGTGCTTGCAAATCTTCATGAAGTTACCACTAAAAGGAAGTGCCTAATTGTCACTGAGCCCCTCTTCTGAGCATGCATAGCTGAGAGGTGGTCCTGGATCTGATCCCAAGTTTCCCTTAGCAGGCCAGTAATTCCCAAACATCCATTAAGACAGAACCAGAGGCAAGTGGTGTGTGGTTGGACTCTTGCCTATACATCTTTAGAGCTTTAATCCTCTTTTTCTTCTGTGTCATGTAAAACATTGCCAGTATTCTTGGAATTGTTTCATTTATGGTATTATTGTAACTTTGAACTTGATAAAATGGAAAGATGAGATATTATCTGTGTTCAGAAATCAATCCTCACGGAATGGCATAAGATTATTGGATGCAAGAATGTTGGTCCTTTTAGGTGACAGATTAATGAAAACAGAGAGCTCTTAATAGACTCTGCACATTGATGACACTAGTCACTGACATCTTTAGGGGAGAGAAAGAGAAGTGCCACAACTCAAGTGAGAGGATTGGGATCAATGAATGAATGCTAAGTGAAATCAGTTTTCGTCTAGATTGAAAGAGCCGCTTTCCAACACCAGTATCTGAATAATAAAGGCATGTGGTATTTTGAAGATAGTGATCTCACCATCAACAGAAGTCTGCAAGAAGAAGTTTAGTAACTCTTAGTGGGGCCTTTCCTAAAAAGAATTGAAACCTTTAGTCTTTTCTTAAGTCTTTACTTAATAGGTTCAATGGTCTTTCAGATTCCTTATGAATTCGTCTGAAGTGTGATCTGGTAGAATCCTTCTTCCCTTGATTCTTTTCCTTCTGCTTCACTTTCCAAGGTAGCAGACAAATCAGGTTTTCAGATCTTCCCATTCTTGCTACAGGAGCAATCTGAGATGTACAGGAAGGCACTTTTTGCTTCACAGGTTCCCTGTACCACAGAGTCTTAGGATGCAGGCATCTTATTTATGAGGAATATGGAGAGAGCGAATAAGCCCTGAGAGGACTTCCCAAAACTGGCACGAGGGCACAGAGAGCACGTGCTGTTGAGACAGATGAGGGTGATCTTCAGCTCACCGCAAAGCCTCCAGGAGCCTCATCTGGTTGATCCAGGTGTAGGCTAACCCAAGTTCAATCTTTTATATCCTTTTTTCAGGCATGGTGACTAGAATTTACTTCTCCCGAATTCCCTGAAGTCAAATTAGTTCAGGCCCTTCTGATATGTGAATTTTTTATTTTTATTTTTTTATTTTAATTCCATAATAATTCCCTTAATTTTTTTTTTAGCATCACTGAAGTTTATCTACAATCAGAGGGAACTCCACTAATAGAGTAGTTTAACTTTATGCACAGAAAAGAAAAAAATGGGTCATGACCAGGCCTTCTTTTATTTCAAGAAAACAGTGAAATAGATTTCAAGTCCTTACGGTACAGGTTGCCGTTTCAAAGAGTGGGGCAAATTTCATGCTGTTTACCAGAACAATGAAAGGAGACAGTGCCAGGTGTGGGGCTCCAGCACGGCATAGCGTCACAGGCATACATGGGGCACGGCGGCTGGGCCTCAGTCCTGCTGCAGGAAACCCTCGTCCTGCTGAACTTCAGTTTCTTTTCCTCTAAAAGAAGAGGAATCAGTTGATTCCTAACGTCACATTCCAAATCCTTCAAACTTCAATGCAGATAGCTGAGGCAGAGCACTAGTTGGAAATAGCGTAAAGACTTGGACCCAAAGATGGTGTTATCTAAAGTGCTTTATTACTCCTGAGACTCTATTCGTGGACTTTGAACAGCAAACAGCTTTGTGCTCGAGCAATGACCCCCAGTGTGGGAGAGACTGATGTGCCCCAAACTTAGATGGCCGTCAGATCAGCAGGGCCCTCTAAAAGCTCCAGTTGGCACTTTCTGCATTTTCAGGATTTGGACTTGTTTCTCCCAAGTCACTTACACATTACATTTGATAGTCACAAATCCCTTCTGGTTCCTACAATAGCTCTGTGATTTTTCCCTATCCAATGTCTACCATAGAAACACAACAGCAAATGCCAGTGTGTTACAACAAAAGCCAGTGTGTTGTAAAAATTCAGAAAGAGAGAACAAAACCTTCTCCACCAACAACAGTAAATCTTGACCTCACACATTTTATTTTATTTTCTATTTTGAGCCAGAAAATGATTTCCTTTGAACAGTTACCATATCTACTTCATTTCCACCTCATCCCCCTTTCAGAGGAAAGTCCACACCCCCGGCCACACCCAATGCTGGCTGATGTTTCCAACCTGCTAACTCAGCTCCTCCCTCCTCCACTGTAGCAAGGGAAATGAAGTCAGTCTGCTGAGGGGGAGCTCAGGGTGTTCTTGTGCTGGGACAATATCTGGATGTGGGGGACCAAACAAAGGCAACACCCCCCTCACCATCCCAGCTCCACCTCTGCTGACGATCCCACCTCAAGAAAGTGACTTAACTCTCTAATTCAGCATCTTAGGCTATAAGAGGGGAATGTGAACACTCACTGAGGATTGTTCTGGGCATCGGAAGTCCTGTGACTACAATGGTGGCTGAAATAAACCGCATTTACAATACATAGGAATTAGTCATTTTTGAGTGTTTGTTTGTTTTTGTTTTTTGAGAATTAGTCAGTTTGAATACCCTGCACATGAATTTGAGATTCAGTATCACTCAAATGATGACAAAGATCTGTCACTGCCCCTTGCTGAGCTCACTGTACTGCTTCTACACAATGGCAGAGTTGAACGAGATGCTGCCGAGCTTGCTTCCAGCTCCGGATCTGTGTGTGCTCCTAAGAATGTCCTAGATTACCTGACTGGATGTGCTCAGGACAGATGTCCTGGAAGCTCCAGGCAAATCAACCTTTCTTCTGCTATTGTCAATGGATAGCAATTAAGCTAGTCTCTCTGAGGGGAGTGGGGTAGGCAAAATTGTGTGTCTGTGTGTCTTGGAGCAGCAGCAGACAGAGGGCTTTCTGGAAGTATCAGTGAACATCGATCTGGACAAGCAGGATGCAGCCTCGTTAATCTGGCTCGGCACAAACAAGAATCTCAAAGGTGTCTGTTGTCTAGGACATATGTCAGGAGAGGAGAGGAATCCTCCTGTACACGCAACTGGCACTTTGCCAGGGCTGTGGTGCCCGCTGGCGACCATACCCATGGAACCTTGAACAGAGCCAGCAGCAGACTCCAGACCAGTCCTTGTTGCTATATTGTTACGTTTTGTTCTTCCAGGGAACATAAGTTGCATATATTAAACCTCCCTTGGCAATACAGGGGATACTCACACATTTGCACCCTATTTCTACTCTTCTAATTTGGAGAAAAACCAGAACTGTGTAACTGGACCTTCAGGTGATGCTGAGTACCTCTCCATTCAGCACCACTGAGTAAGTGCAGCGTGGTCAGGGACTGCTCCGTGGACTTGGGAGATGACATAGTATCTCCAAGTTCTCACCCTCGTGGTTTAAAACAAGACAGAATGAGTGGATGGAGTGTGGGGAATTCATAGTTAACATCCTGTGGCTTCTCTGTGTCTCCATCAGTTTCCCTATCTTCCAGCTCTCTTTGGCAGAATGTGTGCCCTTGATAATGAACAGCACTCGGGCACACTTGTCCTGGAAGAATTGAGACACCTTAGAGGTGAGCGGGATTCTGCCAATGGGGAGCAAGCCCACAGAGGTGACGTGTTCTGAAGCTGGTCACAGCACTGCCTTCTCATTTCCCTCTAATTCAGGAACACAGGGATCCAGCTGCCTGTCATAACCGGATGTCATAACATCCTTGGGAAGATGATGGTGAGAAGGACTGGTCTTTCTATTTCAGAGCAGGGCTCATCTGAAGATGTTAAAGGATGCTAAAAATACGTGCACAGCGTGCCCTGGGAGGCTCCAGTCAAACCCGGGTGTCTTTGAGAAGGCCTTTAGATAGTAGAGTCAACCTGTGGTCGCTGTAGCCTTCTATAGTTTTCCAGGGATGAAGGTGGGCATTTTTGAAAATTTCTGCACCATTTACTGCCCTACAAATATTTATCAACAGCACACAAACTATTTGGCCAATGTTAATCTTGGAGGGCACAGTAGGGAGAGTACAGGGTGTGGGTAGGGCATAACAAATCCAAATTCAATACCCAGGAGAGGCTGAGACTGCCAGGCTGGGGAACATTTTCTAAACTTTTGCTTCAGGCCTCAACACTGGATTTCTACATTGCAAATTACAGATTTCAACATCAACTTTATTTCTGTTCCTCAGTCTTTTCCCCTTGTCCCCATATTAAGGTATCCCACCTTAGCTTGTAGTATCTATAGACATAAGAACAGAAATACTTAAGAGCTTCCTAAAAGAAGGAACAGTAACTTTGGAGCCCGGCTAAGTTGGGCTTTCAGTTTTGCCACCTGATGGGCTGTGTACCTTACATGCATTTCACCCTTCTGCTCTGAGTCTTTGATTCTCCATCTAAGTAAAGCAGAAATAAAACATTCCCTATAATTTGGTGTGAGGCTCCAGGACACTGAACCTGGGTCACTGTAAGGGTGTGGAGGAGGGGAGCACTGTCCGAGCACTCTTTGTGATGTTATTTCTATTGCTGCCATTACCTGGTTGCTCCTTCTTGCTCCAACATCCGTTGATTCATCACACTGGGTCTTGGGCTATGAGATGATCTGCCGGATGTCACCCTGGATTGTTGAACATGACTTGCTCCTAAGTCCAGTCCTTACATTCTATCTGCTCTTTGAAGACCAGTTAGTTGTCTTAGATTTTTATTTTATCTGTCAAGGGACTCACCAGAAAGTGTTTGCCAAGGCCCTGCTGAAATAATTGCTTACATGCCTACACCTCTAGATGGCCAGCTCTTTGAGGACCAGGGATGGCTCTGATCCCCCTCTGCAGGCCCGAGAGAGGGTGCGGCAGGTTAAATGTGCTTCTGTCTTTGCGGGATTCTCTGCGAGGCTGTATTTCCGCTGGCTGTTGCCACTTCCTTCATGGCTTTAAGGCTACATTTAGCTTCCCGCTCTCCCTGTATCTCATCCCAGTAGAGGGTGGGGTTCCCCAAGGCAGCACCCCCATTCCATCCTGATGCTTCCCTGCTGGCCAGAGTCCTACAATGAGATTGGCTTCCCAGTACTCAGTTAGCAATTCAGTGACATATTGATTGTATGAACATAAGGAACTGGACCTGAGGAGGTTTGTAGTGGCAACTATAATTGTCATAATTTATATATTAAGGAAAAGGAAGGAAAGAAGGAAGGAAGGAAGGAAGGAAGGAAGGAAGGAAGGAAGGAAGGAAGGAAGGAAGGAAGGAAGGAAGGAAGGAAAAGAAAATAAGAAGGCTAGGAAGGAACTTACCTTGTGATGAGTCCCTGGCCAGGCACTTTTACAAAACTCCAGAGGGGTGACTTTTTAATTTCTGTTTTACTGTTGAGAATGACTCAGGATTACTGACTTCTCAAAGCCATCTATGTAGTAAGAGGAAGATGCTAAAATATACCTCAGAGTCCCCCAAATATAATAGAAAAGTAATAAAACAACAAGTCACTGAGCCAAAAGACAGCCTAGATGCATTGCTGAGCCCAAGTACCCTTAGCATGTAGATTGCAACTCTGGGAAAAGCCTCCTTAAGTTCTGAATGGATGACATTAAATGTTACAGAACTGGTCACGAGTCTTAGCAAGAAGAGTCACCAGGGGTGCTTTCCCAAGTATATGGCCCTGGTGTTAGATGATTCTTCAAATTCTATTTTCTCCCGTTCCTTTGATGTCTTAAGAGTTCTCCCCTCCCAGGGTGGGGGCAGGGTGCATAGCCTGTTTACTCCCTGCTGAAGTTACTGACATTTCTCCCTTTCACTCTGCGTGGGTTACATCTTTAGATGACAGCTGAAACCCATACAAATACATCTTTTTCACATGGTCAAAAAAAAAAAAAACTCTGTTGCCTGAGCAACAAACAAAATGGCCTGAAATGAATATGAATTAAGAAACACTAGGTTCTTTTGTTTTAATTTTATTAATTTGTTCTTTTGAGTTATACACAGCAGTGGAATGTATTTTGACATGTCATGCATACATGGAGTGTGACTTCCTATTTTTGTGGTTACACATGATGTGGGGTTACATTAGTCATGCATTCATATATAAACATAGGAAAGTTGTGTCTGATGGCTCCAAGGTTTTATGCACATTGCTCACTGTTTTTAAAGCAATAACTAATGTCTGATAATAACTACATATGATTAGGGCACAGTGATAATCAGGTCAGTAATAACTTGATAAATGAGAGTCCCACAGTTCAGGGTCCCTTATCTTCCACATGGAGTTGGTTTGGTCTGTTCAGTCTCACCAGCTCTTCTCACACAATCATTCATGGTAACTGCATTAATTCGAAAATATTTGTCCAGAAATACTCAACTTCAATTCATTCTGTCTTCCAATTTGCTGCTGTGTGCATGATCACAGATTCTCAAAATCACTCGATAAAATGGCAAAAGCCAGGGGAGTATACAGAGTGGCTCATAAAAAATGGAATTTTGAACAGTGGTGGCTGGTAAATATTTAGCATTTGGTCTTTGAACAAATAGATCTAATTATGTTGATATAAAGTATACATAATGAACAATCTATAAATCACATGATATAAAACACTCTTTACTGTGTATTCCATGCAGGCAACTGCTTCTCAGTCTGCTCTTCTTGATTTTTGCCAAATTCTTGTATCCGTAGACAAAATATGGTTTCAATTGACAGATGAGTACTGTTCCAGCATGAATGTCAGTGGATATCTTCATTTATCTTAACAAGGAAGATGAAAGTGGAACAAGAAAGAAGTATGTTTGAACTTCACTCATTTGTCAGTGATGTGAGTGATTCCTTGCTGAATGGATAATTGTTCTCAAATGCTGGAAGAATACTTGCTTAATACTCACAATGCTTAATGCTTATGTACAGTGTTTTGGCTACAGACATGACACACATTTACATTTAATCTGCATTAGCATTTTGTCCATAACATTGTTAAGCCTGAAAAATCAACAAAATAATAAATCAAACAATGCATTATTCTATAGCATTTGCCAATTCCCAGGTTGTAAATTTACACTCCATGACTGATTTTAACCCACGAATGTGAATCACCAAATGCTGAGACTGAGTGACTGTCAATAACACATCATTATATAGTATTTCTAAAATACAGTTACAATAGACATAATGATTTCAAGTGCATAGATGATAGTAAAATGTAGTAAAATAATTAGAACGTAATAAGCTTCTAGTATTTATTACCTTTATTTTTAATATAATTTAATTGTAAGGTCATGCGATTTAATATTTAATATTGACTCTGTTTAACAACTACCTTGCAAAATTCCTGAATGTTTAATAGTCGTCTCCTGCAACCTGGTACAAGCTACCTTTAGCACTCTACTGAATTTGGGGTTGCAGGGGAAAAGTAGTTGATAATTTAGTGTATTTCAAAGCATCAATTTCACACTTGACACTCTTTTTAAATCCAGGTTTTAATTCTTTCAATTCTAAGCAAGAATTCTGTCTGTCATAGGCATTAAAGGGGATCCTACTCCCTACCTTAACTTTCAGGAGATGCATGGTTACTTCAAGTTGACTAATGAGGAAATATGAATGTTATGCAAAATCAAAGATTCAGGGCTAGCTGGGCACAGTGGCACATGCCTGTAATTCCAACACTTTGAGAGGCTGAGACAGGAGAATGGCAAGGTCAAAGCCAGCCTCAGCAATGGCGAGGCACTAACAACTCAGTGAGACCCTGTCTCTAAATAAAACAGAATATAGGGCTGAGGATGTGGCTCAGTGGTCGAGTACCCCTGAGTTCAATCCCTGGTATCCAAAAAAAAAAAAAAGATCCAGGGCTTTGTGGGTGAGCTCAAAAAGGTAAGTATTCATTGTAAGTATTGAATAATTCAAACAAGCACCTAATATATTTTCCTTATTCAAACTAGTAATTTTATTTAACTGATAATTTTCACAGTAATTCTACCAAAATAAATATCAGAAATTGAGGAAAGAGAAAGATTTTCAACTCATTCTAAGAGGATAGCCAGAAAAGGCAAAAAGAAAGCTGCCATCAAACAGCATCTCTTCTAAATACTGAGGCGATGTTCTCAGCAAAAGAACAGTTGAGGTACACCAAGATTGCAAAGTTGCTTGCACCTTTGAAAATCAGTGTAACTGACCTTATTAACAGATTTTTAAAAAATCATATCTCAGTTCATGTTAAAGAAGTATTTGACAAAATCAGCATCTTTTTATGATAAAAATCCTTGCCAATTATGGACAGAAGGAAGCTTTTTCAACCTAAAAAAGGGCCACATTAAAAAGCTCCAGCTAGCTAGCATGACAGTTAATAGGGAAAGACTGACTACTTTCTCCTTCAGAGAGGGAACAAGGAAAGGGTGTTTTCTTTCCCCAGTTTTATTCAGGTTGTATTGGAGGTTCTATTCAGTGCAATAAGGAAAACAAACAAACAAAAATACCAGCCAGCATCCTAGCTGGAAAGGAGGAATAAAACTGTCTTTACGTGTAAGATAACATTGTCATATGCAGAAAATTCAATAAATTCTGCATAAAAAGCTACTGGAACTAATAAGTAAGTTTAGCAAAATTGCAAGATACAAAAATATGTCGTATTTCCAAAAACTAGCTATGACAAATCACCGATTGAAATTTAAAATGTCAATTCCATTTACTATAGCATTGGAGGATATAAAACACTTGGGGGCAAAGTCTGTGAAAAGATATGTATGAAGTGAATAATAAAAACAGCAAATAACATTCAGGCAGATATTGTACATCTAATTATTACTAAGAGAAATGAAGAGATACACTGCATTCATGGAACATGCCACTACATAAGATGCAGACTTTCTCCATATCGATCCTTAGGTTCAGAGAAATGCCAGTCAAGCTGGGCACGGTGGCACAAGCCTGTAATCCCAGCACTTTGGGAGGCTGAGACAGGAGAATCGTGAGTTCAAAGCCAGCCTCAGCAACGGCGAGGCACTAAGCAACTCAGTGAGACCCTGTCTCTACATAAAACACAAAATAGGGCTGGGAATGTGGCTCAGTGGACGAGTGCCCCTGAGTTCAATCCCTGGTACAAAAAAAAAAAAAAAAAGAAAAAGAAAAGAAATGCCAGTCAAAATGCTCTAAAAGTTTTGTTTTGTTGTTTTGTTTTTCCAAAAATTGACAAGCAGACTTGAAAGTTCAGCTAGAAATGCAAAGTACTTAGACCAGCCAAACAAGTTGGAAAAAGAACAAAGTTGAAGGCAGTATATAAACTGATTCTAAGACTAATTGTAAGCTATAGTAATCCAGATAGTATGTTGGGTTAAGGCAGACAAATACCTCAATTCACAAAAAAGTCCAGAAGTAGAGCAACCGAGATATGCCCAACTAATTTTTGACAGAAGTGCAAAGTCAATTCAATGGAGAAGCAGTCATGATGAAAGAATTATATATTCTTTTTTTTATACCTTCATTTTATTTATTTATTTTTTATGTGGTGCTGAGGATCGAACCCAGTGCCTCCCATGTGCTAGGTAAGCACGCTACTGCCGAACTACAACTCCAGTCCCCAGAATTGTATATTCTTATGTAAAAAAGATATACTTGAATCCATACCTCACATAATACACAAAAGTCAGATCAAAACAAGTCAAAGACCTAAAGTAAAACATAAAACTATACCACTTGTAGAAGTAAACGTGAGATAGAACCTTTGTAATGTGGAGTTAAGCAAAGATTTATTTATTTTTTATCTATCAAAACCATGATCTATTAAAAATAAAGGTTAACTTGAACTTCATCAAAAGTAATAACTTGTTCTTAAAAAGACATTATTAAAATAATGAAAAGCTAAACTGAAGCCTGGGAAAAGTATTTGCAAATTACATATTTGAGGTACATAATATGATATAATGCAGTATAACATAATATAATATGTAACCAATAAGGGGCTGGGATTTTGGCGCAGTGGTAGCGTGCTCGCCTAGCGCGCATAAGGCACTGGGTTCGATCCTCAGCACCACATAAAAATAAAATAAAGATATTCTATCACCTACAACTAAAAAATAAACATTTAAAAAAAAATATGTAACCAATAAAACCACAAACAACCCAATTTTAACAGCTTGTCAAAGAGTTTGACCAAATATGGTGGTCAACATATAGAGATTATAAATAAACACCTTAAAAATGCTGGACATGTTTGTAGCTATTAGGAAAGTGAAAATTAAAATCCAATGAGAATACTGCTATATAATTTTAGGAATGTCTAAAAATTAAAAAGATGTAACATGGCAATTGCTGGTGTGGCTATAGAATATGGTGACTATCCTATACTGCTGATGAGCTGGCTATTTTGAAACTCCCTTTGACTGTTTCTAAAGTAATCTTTGACTTACCACATGGCCTAGCCATTTCACTCCTAGGTATCTTCCCAGGAAATATGTCCTTACAAAGACTTGTACATGAATATTTGTCACAATACTATTTGTAATAGCACAAAACTGGAAACAACTCAAATGAGCATCAAGAGGTAGATGAATAAACACATTGCGTGTAGCCATAGAATGTGCTGCTATTTATGAGTAACAGGGAGTGAGCAGCAATAGGTACGCCCCGCAGTGTGGATGAACTTCAAAGCAATTGCACCAAGTGAAAGAAGCTATGCAAACGTAGCATGTGATTCCATTGTGTTCGTACACAATTCCATTGTGTATGCCTGTCTGTCTGTCATGATGGAAAACTAATCAATGATTACCTGCTAATGGGTCGGGGCATGGGGCTGCAAAGGGCATTTCCAAGGGGCACGGAGAGACTTAGAATTGATGGATACTCTAAATGTATCAATTGTGTGCTGTTGCATGTACCACTTATGTAATGGTACCCTTTAGTCCTATGTAGCTTATTTATGTAAATTAGGCCTTTGTAAAATCATTAAAATAAGTAAGTAAATAAATTCTGACCCAAAACTGATCTCCAAGAAAATCTTCTTCACCTATCTGAAGGAAATTTTATCTCTTGCCTTTGAGTGTCTCTAGCATCAATTTTTTCTACTTCTCATATTTTATTTTAACATCAAGTTTTGGATTACACAGATCATTTCTGTTACTCTACTTGGCAAGAAATACTTCTTGGGGAATAAGTAAATCAGGCTTTTTGTTATGCCATCATAGGCCACTTTGTCCACTCTGAACCTGTCTCTTCATTCATGCAATGGAAGCTTGAATGTGACCTATTTGAACAAATAGATGCATATGAAGCTTTATATTTTATTAATTAAAGCATGATGTTTGCTAGTTACCAGTGTGCTGCTTCCTTGTTGCAGAGCTTCTGGCTTCCTGTTCTTTGTAGCCTCAAGTGCAGTGCTAGCCCACTGGGCCAGACATCGGGCAGTGTCTGTAATGGGTTGATGGCACTTTGCTGACAGCCCCACCCACATGCACCAAGCGAAAGGGTTTCTGTTCATTGCTTGAAATTACCCTCAGCAGAGACTGTCCCAGATCTGAGCGGTTTAAGCCCTCTGGGCCTTGGCACAATTTGTATCCCAGATTAATTAGTTAATGTTCATAAAGCTCTTTGAAGATGGAGGATTCTGAGAGTGCAAAGTGCATGTATTAAGAAAGATCATTATAAGCATTTAAGTTCCGAATCCAGCAATCCTAATTGGAAGGGGCCACCCAGTTGCTAACTTAGAGTAGGGCAGTGTCCTGGATGTGGAAATTCCCTTGAGAGGTGTCAGGAGCAGCTCTACCCAGGAGCTCTGGGGCTTCAAGTGCTCTGCGAAGCCGGTGGACATGAGTGCCTCCTGAATTGCCCCATTGGAAAGGGTTCAGTACTGCTGCTTGTGCGCCAGTGAGGTGGTTCAATTTTCAATGAATGTGTGCTGAGAACCTGCTCTGTGGCAAGCCTTTTCAATATCGGGTACAGCTCAATACCCTTCTTCCTGCCACCAGACCAGAAAGCTGACGAGTGA
>CM053411.1:73504882-73524512 GCA_028644305.1 Xerus rutilus | reverse complement strand
AGGAGGAACTCACTGCCCTGGAGGTAGACACTTTGGACAGGCAGGGCCCCACGGGAGGACCTCGGCTGACAGACGGGCCCTGTCCTGATCCAGCTGACAGGAGGCACACCAGCTGGCAGTGATGGCGGCTGGCTGAAAATACACACTAATCTAATCTTCTGGCTGTTCTAGATGAATCTCAGGAATGTGGGAGGCTAGCATGTCAGATAGGCAATTACTGGCCGGAAGTAGGCTTGCATAATGCTGGGATGACTGGGGCTTCCTGCTTCAGCTCCAACGCGGAGAGCTTGCCAGGAAGGATTTATCTTCCCAAGAGAAACATGCCAGCTTCGGGAGGATATGAAGTAACTGTTATTATGGGAAAAAAGATGGGCTTAATTTGAAAATAGTCAAGGTCTCTTAGTTTGTACTCTGCATCACCTTCCTTTTTTTTGGCTCTCTTTTTTGCTTTTCTGTCTTTTCCTGTCACTTGGTTTTTCCAGTGTCTATCTTCTTTATCTTTCTTTTTGTTTTGCTGTTATTTTTTTTACTGGCTTCCTCAAGTCTCATTCAAATCTTAACAGCAAAATGTTTAATGTTTGAGGAAAGGGCCTTGATTCATTGCCTATAAAAAAAGATGCTGATTTAAAAAGCAGCGTCTGTGGTGGTTTTGTGTGGGAGAGATATTTTAGATGGAAGATTAAGTAAGAAGGCCTCCAATTTTTAATAGGAAACAACCTGGTGGATCTCTCTGGATAACCACACGAGTGAACTGCCCAGGTGCCTCCTGTGGCTCCAAGGACCCACATCGTCGCTGCCTGGCTGTCATTTGGGCTCCTTTGAAACATGGACTCCTGGAGCAGGGGCTGTAGCTCAGTGGTAGAGCGTTGTCTATCATATGCGTGAGGCATTGGGTTCATTTCTCAGCACCACATATAAATAAATAATAAATGAATAAAATAAAGATCCATGAACAATTAAAATATTTTTAAAAAATTTTTTAAAAATGGACTCCTCAGAGTGGATGGTTAAATGTTTCAGAGGGAAAGATGACCTCCTAAAACTAAAAGGATCATGAGAAGAACAAGAAGGGCTCTTATAGATATTTCTGTTTAAGTTTTTTTAGATACCAATAGTGAAAAATTCCAAGGGGACATTTAGTGAAATCTCAGTCACCAGCTCTGAGTTGCCTGTTAAACTGCTTGACCCAGAAGCTGACCTGTCCAACTCCTGGTCCAATTTTCTCTTCCTGTTAAATAAGATATTTTTGCACATGTGAGCATAGCTCAGTGGTAGAGCCCATGTCTAGAATGCTCAGGTCCTAGGTTCCATCCCCAACATCACACACACAAAATTATAATGAAGCAGCTAAAACATAGTAGAGTCACAAAACATAAAAGTGTACAAAACCTGAGAGGATTTGTATTTAATAGAGAAAGACTTAATAAATATTCATTATTTTCTAAGATGATCCCATACTAGAAAGAAAATGTTATAATGAGCATGTCAGAAAAATAGTTAATAACACTTAGAAATTGGTTTAAACAGAGTTAAAATTCTCATCAAAACTTTCTTGGAACTTAAAGTGGTTAACATTAATTAGTATTCTAAAAAAATACACCTAGTTCTCTCAAACAAATGCATGACTGATTATTTACTGAATATTTATTATTTGCCAGGCTCAATGGTAGCTATAGGAAACAAACTAACCTCTTATAATCTTTTATTGTCTTATTTAAACAAACCAACAAACAAACAAACAAAAGCATCAAGTTAAAGAAGGTCAATGGCAGGGTCCAGGCAGTGGAGGCTATAAAGTTAACAGATCAAGGTGAAACTTGGGTCTGCCTGATGCCTAAATCTCTTCCTTTTGTATTATATTCTCTCTCCATTATGGGCCAGGAGCTCCCCCAGACACAGACAAAAGCAGGATCTTATTGCATTTTAGTAAAATAACACCACTCAATTCCCTCTGTGAATCTTTGAGGATATGATAGAAAGGTAGGTGAATCTGACATCACTACAGCATAACTAACCAACACAATAGGTTTACTATTAAAGGCCCATAACTACTATGCTCAAAGTCCCGATTTCACTTCCAAATAACATCTATTCTTCCACTACCCACCGGCGACAACTATCAAATGAAGGCTTCAGTGTAGCAAAGGCTGAGCTCTGTGACAACAGGTGTCAACTTCCTCTCTGAATCCGATTAGCATTCAACGCTTGCAGAAAAGCTTAGATTTTCTCAATGTGTTCTTTTAACATTCCATAAGTGTCCTGAATATCCGATGAGGGCTAATCACATGTCATGGGACTTTATTTTATTTTATCTTTGAAGTATCTTCATGATACAGGGTTTCCATCTCTATCTCCTGCGGACTCTTCCAACAGGAATCACCCTTAGAGCCGAGGTCCCAGGCCATCCTGAGCTAGAAAAGCAAAGATCTAAGGAAACCTACGCTGAGCTGAGGCTGGAGGGTCGCATCTGGTACGAGTGCTGCCAACTTTGCTCCCTTGTCATGCCCACCCTGGCTAAGCCGGGGCACCAAACGGCACCCAGGCATCACGCTTACCGCCCTGGGCTCACCACCTTCTCTCCGCCTCCCGTCTCCGCTTCTTTCTTTGCTTCTCTCCCTTTTCCCTCTACTTCCTTTTCTTCCTCCTGTTTCTTCTGTCACTTGTGGTCAACCTTGCCATGGCTAACATTTAAACAAACTTCTCTGAGACAGAAAAATAGCAATCCAGAGTTCAGATAATTTGCCCAAGATCACAAGGCCAGTTTGGGATGTGGAGGAAGAAGGCAAACCGAGGCCTGCCCACCTGTAGAACCCAAGCTTTCATCACTATCTGAACATTAAGATTCGTTTAACCCTTCGGGACCTGCCAGCCCCTTGGGGGCACCTTTGGCACCCAGCACCCACCTAGTACTGACATTTATTTAAACCACATCTTCGGACGGGTGGGTCCTGGTTTTCTGCAGTCCTGCTGGGAATGACTTCCATGGCCAGTTTAGCATCCTTAACCCATCTTACTCCATTTAAGCTTTCTAACTCTTCATTGCTTTATTCTATGGCTGAAGTCTCAAATATCTTATGCCCAAAGTTCTCAGAGTTAACACGTTCTAGGGAAACTTTCTATTAAAACAACATTAACCGTGCATTATTTATGATAAATCTCTTGCCCCGAAACAAATTCCTCACTGAAAAGTTACCTTCTTGAGTTGATTCCTGCTGATGTTAGCTAGCCATTTTAGCTCCGTCCATCAAAGATTCACTGCCCTGTCAGCCCTTGAGAATACCTTCAAGCACCTTGTGCTTATGACTTAGAGAAAATTCCTTTTCTGGTTCCTAACGTGCTTTCCTTTCAAACCCAGTTCCACTTGATTCTGTGATCCTGCTCTGGAAGCCCTGCTGATCCCTTTGGACTTGACTCCTGACTTGGTCTCAGAACTGAGGACACCTCTCTCCCTTGCTGCCCTATGTCTCTCCTGACACTGGTCACCTTACTACTGAGATGGCCTGCTCAACTCCAGTCCAATCCCTTCCTAGAAAGGGAGTTAGACAGGTTTTTGTTTGTTTGTTTGAATGGCAGGAAAATAGAAAATATCTTTTTTTTTTTTTTTAAATATCTTTATTTTTTATTTTTATGTGGTGCTGAGGATCGAACCCAGTGCCTCCCGCGTGCTAGGCGAGCACTCTACCACTGCGCCGCAACCCCAGCCCCAAAATAGAAAATATCTTATCTCCACCACCAAGCAACAAATAACTCGCAAACCCTCTCACCCACCCTGCATCAAGGATCTGAGCTTTTAACAAACCATAGATATCATAAACCACCATAAAACAAAGTTTAGAACTCCTAGACCACAATAAAACAAAGCGATCGTACAAAAAGAACAGTTTAAAGAAAAAGATGGGTCCAGATGAATTCATGTGTATTTTCCAATCCTCTCTGACTTCTCTGGTTTTCAAATAATTCTTTCCACTTGTCTCCTCCATATGGAGATGCTGAGGAAGATATAAAAATCTCCCTGGAGGCTGAAGCAAAAAAGCTGGCTCTGAGCCAGGCACAGTGGAGCACGCCTGTAATCCCAGCACTTAGGGAGGCTCAGACAGGAGCATTGCGAGTTCAAAGCCAGCCTCAGCAACGGCGAGGTGCTGAGCAACTCAGTGAGACCCTGTCTCTAAATAAAACACAAAATAGGGCTGGGGATGTGGCTCAGTGGTTGAGTGCCCCTGAGTTCAATCCCTGGTACCAAAAACAACGACAACAACAATAACAAAAAGCTGGCTCTGAAAGTCCCAGATTCTAAATCCCATGGTGGTTTTGGGTAAGTCTAGGACCTCAGCTGGTGCCACAAGAGGAGTGAGTCCCAGGCAAAGCGGGAGAACTGTCCTGGGACCCATGTTTTGATAATACCTCACTGCATTGTCCAGGGCAAATCCTTTCACCTTGCTGCTCTCAGAATTCTTATTTATAAAATGTGGGGTCTTCTCTAGGTCATTTCCAGGATCACAGTGTGATGGAGAAGCGCAATGTGGGGCCCATGTGCATCTGGGCTAGAGCAGGCCCTTTTTGAACAGCACAGGCATGGGGATGCTCGTGGGGGATGGCATTGGGTGGTCCTCTAGGTGGAGGTACTGGAGGACTAAGTGGATACCTGTGAGCCTCAGTTGCAGGGATTTTTCAGGGCTGTGGAGAGGAGGGTGGGGCTGGTCCTCTGGCTCTCAGGAGCCAGCCCATGGTAGGAGAGAAGCCATCCTGTGAGGAGGATGTGCTTGAGTACTCCTAAAATGTTTACAGAGGCTTCAAGGAGTGAACCAAGTTATTAAAAGAGTAGCAATTAGGGTGGCCCATCCCAGCAATCTAACATTTCCTGTCTCAGGAAGCCTGTGGGGGAGGGTTGGGGGGTTATCGGGGAAGGGTGCATTCTTATCTCCTGATTGGGCCTCCCCAGGATTCCCATTTCTCAAAGCAGACTCAGGAGTGGGGGAGAAAGTTTGCTTCAGGCCCTGCAGCTCCCGCTCCTGCTCCCTGGAGGACGGCCCTTCCTGTAGGTGTTCTAATAGCTGGTTGGTTCCCCCTGGCCCTTCCTGTAGGTGTTCTGGTAGCTGGTTGGTTCCCCCTCTCCTGCTTCCTTCTTTTGAGAGATCCTGGCTCAGCTTGTGAAGCCTTTTGGTCTCTTTCCCCTGCTTCCCAAAAGTAAGCTGTGCTACAAGCCTCCTGAGAAATCAATCTCTGTACCTTGGTGCCCCGGACGCCCCAAGAGAAGCTGTGTGCTGATTGACAGCTGCTGTCCAGAGAGAGGGCTTTTCCAAACACCAGCCCAGCCCAGCCCAGCCCAGCCCAAGTCATCTCTGACAAAACGAGCATTTTGCATTTTGCCCAGTTTAAATTGACAGCAAAAAGAGGAAGTGGGATTGCTTTGTTCCAGTGTTGCTGGCCATCCCTCCCTCCAGCTGGTCAGAATCTCCAAGTTCATTTCTTCTGTGCAACCTGAGCTCAAGCACTGAGGTCTACAGAGTGGTTTTTCATGAGCAGCCTGCTGGAGACCGCCCAGGGGAAAGGAGACTTTCTTTTTCTGAATCGATGTTACACAATGCTGGGCAGGCCCTCTAACTTGTGGTCATGGTTTCCCAGAACCCCAAGGGGCCCATCCAAGAAAACGCCCATGTGTCCACGCCTTATCATCTGTGAGTTCCCGAGGGATTCTGTTTCCTTGATTGTGCTCCACAGTGGCAGCCAGGAGCCCAGGACTTAGCTTGGACCAAGTGATGTGGGGAGGAAACCTTTCCTGTACACACCTCTGAATCCAGTTTCGGATTCAGCCCTGAGCTTTAAATTAAGAATAAGAAGCCCTTCCTTGACAAATTGTTTTTTCACTTGGCACAAAGTAGGTAAAAGGGTAAATTCAGATAAAATACTTTTCAAAGATATGTTATTCCTTATTCTCTGGTGTTCTTGTATTTATACATTTATTTTGGGTCTTTCTTCCTGCTATTTTTTAGCTTACTATTCTTATAGGAACCCCAAAAGAATGCTTAAAATATGTAAGAGCTATAAACTTAGAACATATTTGCTAAAAATAACTTCCTAAGATTAGATTTGTGTGGACACTTTCAGGTATGTGAAACGTGAAAGTTGAGAGAGATGCTCTTAGCACTAGAAATTTGTATAAGACACTGATCATGAAAAAAAAGTGGGCTTTGCATGTAGAAAGAAGAGGATTTTGTTTTGTTTTGTTTGAGGGGCAAAAGTCTCCTTGGGAAGATTCAGTGCTTAAAGGCAAATGGCAGATCATTTGAAAGAGCAGAAAAAATGGTGCTTACTTTTACTTTCCAACCATGAGTCTTTCCCTTCTGAGGAAACCAAAAATGTTATTTCCTTTAGGAAATGTGCTACATTTATTCTGAAATGTAGATCTCCCACCTCCCACTCTAAATTTTCTTGCAATTTATGTTCATGCTAATACTCCAGGAGAAAAGTAGCACGCTTGGTTCTATTAAGGCCAAGTGGAAATTCATCTTTTTTCCCTTTGTTTCTTCTTCTTCTCCTCCTCCTCCTTTTCTCTGTGTCTGTGATTGGTTAAGAGAAATCTAAGTGTGCCTAACCTCATGGCTAAATGTAAAACCTCATCCCAGAGATTCCCTGGGATTCTACATCTCTTGATATTATTTAGAAATTTTGTTTGAAAGAGCAGGGAAGAGGTAAATTAATTATTATTATGGTCTTCTTCCATCTTTCCAGACCACTGAGGCCTGCCTTTTCTTTTGCACACCTTCATGTGCACACACAGTTACACACGCACGCATATTCCTGGTCCAGGGTTTAGGGTTGTTTTTTCTATTTCTTAGAAAAACATCATTGATATGTCAATAAGGATTGCCTTGAATATATGGATCAGTTTGATTAGTGTCAGCATTTGAACGATATTAATTCTCCCAGTCTGGGAGCACCAATCCATTTATTTGTGTCTTTTTCAATTTCTTTCATCAAGGTTTTGTAGTTTTGATTGGAGTGCTCTTTACCTCATTGAATGAATCTATTTCTAAGAATTTTAGTTTTATTTCTGTAGCTGTTGTGAATACGATCGTTTCTTTGATCTCTATTTCAGTCAGTTTGCTATTATAATTTAGAAATGTTACTGATTTTTTTTGTATGTTGATTTTGTACTCTGTATCTTAATGGAATTCGTTGATGAGCTCTATCAGTTTTTTTGTGGAATCTTTAGCAATATCTGTACTTTAGACCACGTTGTCTGCAAACGTGGGCAACTTAACTTCTTTGTTTCTAATTTGGATGCCCGTTTCTTTTTCTTGCCTAATTGCTCTGGTTGGACTTCCAGGTCTCTTGAACAGAAGTGAGGAAAGTGGGCTTTCTTGTCTTGTTTCAGATCTGGAAGGAAATGATTTCTCCTTTCCCCATTCAGTAGGATATTAGCTATATGTTTGTAATATCTGAGCTTTCTATGTTAAAGTTCTTCTATACCTATATGTTTAGAATTTTTATCAAAAAGGGATGTTGGTACCATATGATCTAGGAATTTTCCAACTGGGTAAATATTCAAAAGATATGAAGTTAATATGTTAAAGAGACATCTGCATTCCTAATAGCCAAGATATGGAATCAACCTACATGTCTATTGGTAGATCAGCAGATGAAGGAAACATGCTACATGCACATAAGGGAGTACTATTCAGCCAAAAAAGAAAAAAGAAAAAGAAAGAAAGAGAGAAAAGAAAAGAAAAAGAAGTCCTATCATTTCAACAACATGGGTGACCCTGGAGGACATTATGCAAAGTGAAATAAGATAGATCCAGAAAAACAAGTATCGCATGATCTCATTCATATGATGAGTCTTGAAAAGTTAATTTCATAGAAGTTAAAAGCAGAATGGTTAATAGTAGAGGCCTCGGAGGAGAGCAGGGTGGTGGATGGAGAGAGAGAGGTTGATGGACAGTACAATATTACAGTTAGGAGGAATAAATTATGGCCTTCTGTAATTTAGTAGGGTGACTATATCTAATAGTAATGTATATTTCAAAATATCTAGAGAAGATGGTTTTAAATGTTCCTACAACAAACAAATGATAATTTTGATAAGGTGATGGTCATGCTAGTTACCCTGATTTGGTCACTATACAATGCTGACATGCATCTGAACATCACATTAAACTCCAAAAATACATGCAGTTACTATATGTCAATCAAAAGTCTAATAAAACCTTAAAAAATGCAACCGTGTTCATAGCCAGAAGAATTCCATCTCATGGACTCTGTGTGGAGCATGTAGGAAATGGGTGACATCATGGGAAAACTTCTTAAAAGAGCATCTGATGGTAAACCAATTTCCTGTGTGGAGCCCTCTCCACATCACTTGCCAGTGCTAGCAGCAGTATTACCAAGCAAGCCTCGTCTAACAGGCGAGAGGACCACGGCTTTGAGGCATGTATAGCAAATGGATCCAACACGTGGTAGCAGCAAGACTGGACTCAGGTCTGATTGTTACAAACAACACTCATGTTTGAGGCTCCTCTGGAAGTTCTGGGTCCTAGTGGTAGGTACAACTTCTGTCTCCAGGTCCTCAAGGAGGACTCTGCCCCTGACTTTTAGGAGCAGGCAACAAAACAGAGTTTTTCTGAGTCTTTCAAATACCTATAACTTACTCAGAACTGCTGAAGGGTCAATATATGTAAATCCTAAGTACTTGCTCCTAATTGTACTTTCCCAGAAACGGTAGGAAACAGTGATTTTTAGTCTAAATAGCTTCTTCTTCTTCTTCTTTTTTTTTTTTTTTGGTCAGCCCACAGGCTTTTAAGCCAAATTTGCACTTCTAGCAGCAATCTCCTCAGACTTGGTTGGGGTGGAAGGAGACAGCCAAATGCTTTGCTACCTTTTCTTATCTGACAAATCAGGTTTGCTATAAAAAGAAAAAGTCTAACTGTGATTCTTCTGTAGTTTCTAGTCTTTTTTCAGCCTTTTGGGGAGCAGTTAATTTCCTTCTCCTTCCCACCTTTTCTCTTACTCTGAATTAAAATTCAGTTTCAATCCTTTGTGTGTTTAATAGTGTCACTGGGTGGCCAGACCTCAGCACTCAATCTGTGAGTCAAAATAGACCTTTCTTATTGATAAAGTATCCAGCTTCAGGTATTGATAGAACAACATCAAATGGGCTAATTGACTCAACTAAATAAAAATTTGTGTTGATAGGTATATATTTTACAAATGGAATAGTTGAAATGATATATCTTTTAAACATTTGCTTAAACTTCAGACCCTTATTTTCTGTTTTTTTTTTTTTTGTTGTTGTTGTTTAATTTTAACCAGAGAAATAGACATACTTCCTTCACTTGCTGAGTTGAGAAACAGAATACTGCATATAAGCTGCCCAGTGCAGCAAGTACAAAGTTGTCATCAAAACCGGGTAGTTTAGCATTTCAATTTATTTTTTAATATTTTTTTTAGTTGTAGATGAACACAATATCTTTTATTTTTATGTGATGCTGAGGATCGAACCCAGTGCCTCACGCATGTGAGGCAAGTGCTCTACCACTGAGCCACAATCCCAGCCCCAGCATTTCAATTTTTATCACTGCAATTTAAAAATATTAACAGCACTAGTGGTATATTGTGGTTTGATTTTGATGTTCAAAGGCATTACATAAATATGCCGCTGATCTGAAATTGGTATATTTGGTCTGTACTGGCCCACTCTGTTGATTCACAGGCCATTGGCAACAAAAGTCAGGAAAGAGGTTGAGATATCATTTATTGAGCACCACTGTATAACGCATTATGCACTCAGTCCTTAGATTAACATTATCAGGTATCTGTTGTAATCTCAATTTGACTGATAGCTATTGATAATTATTAGCTCCCTGAGTTAAAGAGCTTCCTAATGAGCTTCTAGGGCAGAGCGCAGCACTTAGTACCCATTGGACATTCAGTAAATCTGTGCTGAGCGACTGTTCGCATCCATTTTCTTCAGTAACTGCAGAGCACATGGGCCACATCTCTGCATCTCTACTCCTTAGCACAGATGCTGGCATGTCAGCACATTGTTAAAAGCCAAAGTCGAAAGCAGGAGCCTACAGCATGGATAGAACAAGAGAAAGAAACTATGGACATATTACAGTTTTAGAAAATTACTGGTCCCGAGGACAGAGTTCCACTGTGAACCTTGTCATGTTTTCTTAAGACCAATACTGAACAGAGAGACCAGAGAGCCTAGGTACTAGACCCAGTTCTGTCATTGCCTGTCATCTCTTGGGGCCTCAATCTACAGATGTCAAACTCAAAGCTGTCCAAGGATGTTTCCGATTTTAATGTTCTGTGGTACTAAAATTAAAGCAGTATAAGATCATTCTACCTGAAGAGACTGAATTTCTCAGGTTTAAAAGATACTCTTGGCTTGATTCTCTGTGGCTCCAGTAACATTTGAGCCCTCAGTTTTTCTTCCATCACAATAAGCATGTCTCCACCTCCAAAAGTTAGCGATGGCTGCGCCCTCTGCCTCCACGCTTTTTACCCAGGTATCTGCTTGTCTCACTCCTCATCGTCTTTGAGGTGAAAGCAACTCATCCTATTTAAAATTGCAACCCCATCCACATCCACTGCTCTCCTTACCATGATTCATTTTTCTCTAGAGCCTTCTCTTTGTCTACTAAAACCTCAGTTTCCTTTAATACTTAATTATCTTTTCTTCCCAATGGTATCACACCTCCGTGGTAGCTGGGATTTTCTTTGGTGTTTATCTCTGTGTTCCCAGTGGCTAGAATAATCCTTGGCACATGGTAGAATCTTCCCACAAATGTCTTCAATAATGGACTGAATCCGCATGTGCTACTGCAGCCATTGTAGATCCAAAATCAACAAGCCATGTTTCAGGGAAGAAGTGTTCTAATTGTTCTGTGCAGAGTAGGCTCAAATCAAAATGTACAGGGTGGGGCACAAATGCTTACTGAGCACCTACTATATGAAAAAAGCTTTGCTGAAATCACTTGTTTTGATTCTCACAAAACATGTAGCAGGGGGCTATTCCCACCTCCTTTTTTGGAGGAAGGACTCAAAGGTGGCACAGGCATGCGTCTCCAGGTATTCACCTGTTTGATTCCAGCCATGCCCGTCTGACCCCAGAGCACACATTCTTACATGATACAGTGTTAGGGTTAAAAAATATCCAGAAGGGCTGGGGTTATGGCGCAGTGGTAGCATGCTCGCCTAGCATGCCTGAGGCACTGGGTTAGATCCTCAGCACCACATAAAAATAAAATAAAGATATTCTGTCCACCTACAACTAAAAAATAAATACTTAAAAAAAAATATCCAGAAAAGGCTTCAGTTTTGGGAAGAACTCTCTCCTGCTTATGGGAAGTCCTCTGAGATGAAGGCAAATACCATCTGTCTTAAAGGCCAGTGACTAGATATGACTCTGCTGTCAGCACAGTGGTGACCTTGAGCAGCCACTGAGCTTCCTTCTTCCCCTTTTCTAAGGAGAAGTCTGAATAAAATCATTTTTAAGGTCACTGTCGAGCTTGTCCTGAGTGAAGCACGCAGTCACCAAAGCAAACGTGGCTGAGGCTCAGGGATTTGGAGTTTCAAAGCTACTAACAAAGAAGGCAGAGGGGGCTTGGAGAGCCGGAGGCTTCCCTTTTCCAGCAATCGTCAACACTGGGCCTGACCACCTGCCAGGATGCTGCAAGGATCACCTTCAGCCAGTGTCCTGAAAGGCCAGTTCAGAGATTGTGTTTTTAATGATTTGAAGGAAAGTTTTAAAGACGCTGATGAAGCAACACATGGTTTCTTCAATGGCCTGTTTCTGGAAGCGACTTCCTTTTTTCAGAAAAAAGTTTGCCAAGAGCGCTGATCAAACGCAAGATCATACAGATTCATCAGTCAGTCCAAGCTGGGGGACGGGCCTTGCATCATGACAATGATCACGACAGTGTGGGGAAACGTGGGGTTTGGAGTCGATAGGTGTAGCTTTCCTGCCTTTTCCCCGCACTAGCTGGTAACCTGAGGACAGTTCAACGGACTTTCCTGAGGCTCAGTTTACAGATAGAATTAAAGACACCTGTCTTGCTTGATTGAAAGGTAGTGTTAACCTGTACAGTGTTAACCTGTAAAGCTCTTAACAAAATATGACTCAGTGAATATTAAGATAAATTGAGAAACAAGATGTCTTCAGGGATTTTAAGATGGCAATAATTGTCCTTGGGGCCATGTTACCCACATGTGCTTACCTCTTCTTTTAAGATCTCTTGTCTTCAGACTTCTTAGGATTCATGGCATTGGAAGCTGGGCTGGTCCGGACTCCCACTGGGGAGAGACTGAGCCAGAGTTCGGGTTCTGAGTGGTCAGTCCTGAGTACATGGGCCTTGCAGGGGACACTGGCTGTGAACTGCCCATCCAAGAGGTAGGGAAGTCAGGTGCTTCGTGATTAAGGATTTGAGATGCCAATCGCAGAAGAGGGTGGAAGACAGTTTGGATGCCAAAGGATCAATCTCTTTTAGAGGCTAGATCTCACCCTCATCACTTCCAGCACCAGGCACTAAGTTAGCTGCTTATCCTGGTAGGAACTGGGAATGACTTTCTGCTAGAAATGAGTCCTCTAGCAACAGCAGCCTTTCGGGTAGGTGTGATTCTGGGTTGGAGCAAGGCTGATGTGGGAGTGCTCTGGAGAACTTGGTCCGTGGCTCCTTGCAGTCATCTCCAAAGGACAGAAGTCTTCGGAAGCAAATTTTGGTGGATTTAAGGAAGGCTTAAAAAGAAACCAAAACAAAGAGAAAACAAGGCATCAAATAGACATAAGAAAAGGGCAAAGTCATGTTGTTCTGGGACTAACACTTTGCAAAAGGAAGTTGCAAATTAAATGTGATTCACATTGAATAAAGAAGTAATTTTTTCCCCTACTGCAAGCATTTTGACTTAGAAGGATTTTATTTGTGCTCTATTTGGAGTAAACACAAGCAGATATGTCAGGGATATAATGGATAAAACAGAAGCAGGGTCTTGTTTTTACACGAGTCATTTTTCTTCTGATTATATCTGATCTTTGTACCCGTGGGATGATTGTTCTGAGTTACATGGGCTGGGCCAGGGTCCATTTATTGGTTTTCTTTACTGTTCTCTGTGAAGCTATACATTTTCAAAGTTTTATCTCAGAAATAAAACAAGGCTAGATCTCCATGTTGCCCCATACCTACCTCAACCAAAGTGCTCCACTGATGAGAATTTCATAAAATAGGTGTCCACGTGGTTTCTTTGAATAAAGACTTTAAGAATCTTTGCCCGGAGTGGATCTGGAAAGGCTTAGGCAATAGAACTTGCTCTTGGACATGCTCTGTGCTGTCTTATATGGTGGCCACTCATCACACGTGGCTCTTGTGTGCTTGAAGTATAACTAATGTAAATGAGAAACCAAATTTTTAATTTCATTTAATTGGCATTCATTTAGATTTAAATACAGCTAATAATTTTAATTCATGTAGATGTAAAGGCTAGTGGCTATTGAGTTGGACAGCTCAGTTCTGAAGAGTAATGAAGGACTGAGTTGATTTTGCTTTGACTCCATGGGCCCAGTTGGCCCAGTATCTGGAGTGGAAAGATGTGGAATAAACAGTGCAGAGTTCAGGCAGGAAATGCCAGCGTCTCAGCAGGAGTGGACACGGGAAAGCTGTGCGCCTAAAGTTGTGTGGACAAAAGGGAATAAACAAAAGTCAGATTATGTGAGGGTAAAGGGATGAATTTCTAGGGAAGAAATGGGTGTAGTTATCATACTTTCAAGTAAAAATGAAAAAGACTATTTTCTAATGATGATGATAAACAAGTTTCCCATCCCATATTTTTTTTTAAGCATAATTGTGACACTCTTCCTATGTTAAAGGTGGGGTCTGTTTCTTAATTTTAAATTGGGACAGGCTTCTGACTGTGTTGGAATGACAGCTAGTGCCTTCCAAGGCCAGATGACAAAATGTCACACAGCTTCCACGTGACTCCCTTGGGATACTGTGTCTTAAAACCCAGCTGCCAAGCAGAGAGGGAGCTGGAACTTGCCTACGTGGAGAGACAATATGGAGGGCGCACACGTCAGGTTCCAACTGATAGCCATGCTGAGGTCCCAACCAACGGGCAGCCTCAACTGACAGACGTGTAGATGCAGGTACCTGCAGATGACGGCAGTCCTTTGGTCATGGATTCACACTCTCACCCTCAAACGGCCAAATCTTTCCATCTAAATTCCAGACATTGTGGAGGAGAAATGAGTCCTCTCCACTCCACCCTGCTTGGATTCCTGACTCACAGAATCCAAGAGCATCATGAGATGTTGATCTTTAGGCTACTGCCTTTGGGATTATTATAAACATCACTTATGTTACTTATTCAGAGTAACTAAAATTGTAATGTATTCAGAATAACCAAGACAAGGTAATTTTAAGGCATATCTTCTTTTTCTGCAGAAGGTAATCTAACTTATCCTGGAAATCTTCCAGTGACGCCAAGAAAGGAGGAAATGAACAATGGCAGCAAAGAAAAGAAAGAATGGGAGCCAGCAGGGAGAAAAGCGGGATTTGGAAAAGGAGGAAATCACTGGTCACTGCAGGGAAAGGCGATGCTTCCTCTTCGGGGTAGTGGGAAAAGATGAAGCAAGGAGCACAGAGGAGGGACAAGAAGACCCCTAGGGAAGTGGCACAGCCATGGCTGAGACCCGCAGATCTGCACCTCACCGAGCTTCCTTATGATCTTTCCTGGCAATGGCTGTCATCTAAAAGCCCTGGGTCTCAGTTTTCTCAGCTTTCAAATTGGCATCATAAAATAAAAATCCCATGATGTATCAGGGTGATGCATGCCTATCAGGGTGATGCATCCTTTATAATGTATAAGGAAGCTCCTTATACATTATAAAGGCCTGTCTCCCATCACTGCCAACATGCACAAAATCTCAGGATCTGGTACTTACGGATGCTGAGGGATAAATCCATTAGTGATACACAGACAAGACTTTTTTAGCTTGTGTGTTCTTACAGTGGTTCAATGTCTCCCATAGCTTAGAATTTAAAAGTAGCCCAAGATAAGGGTTTTACCTTCTTTTTCAACCTCATTTCATAAAAATTTTATGAATGATCATCTCTGAAAGAGTAAGTTTTAAAAATTCAAAGAAAATTAAAGAAACTGACAGTCAATTAACTCACCTGACCCAATTGTTCTTCCAAGAGATAAAGTAGAAACAAAAAACAATTTGTATAAATGTAGTGGTTTTGTTTTTCCTGCAGTGTGATTCACTGAGTTCCTGAGCTGGTTAAATTTGGAGAATAGAAAAGTGAGATTTGTGTTTATTACTTTGTGTTGTTTTTGTAAGACAAAACAAATACGCATCTGTATATTTCTGAACTGGGGCAGGGACTCCACTTTTATTTTTGCTTATTTTAAATGGTTGCCTTTGAAACTGATTTGGTTTTATACCTTGTATGCCAAGGCAGAGAAGGGGTGGCCTGTTTTCCTTCCTTGCTTCCTCCCACCCAGGTTCTATATTAAAGTGTGAGCCAGGCCCTCCCGTACATGTGGGTGGCAACTCTGTTCTTGGTTCAGTGGGAAAAAAGAAGCTCAGGCAAATAAGAGGCATTTTAGCAAATTGTGGAACTTGAAATCTTGCATTTGTAATAATCCAGGGAAAATGTAACAAAGTCAATTATTGTTAAAGTATAATAGAGCCGATTGCATTCATCTTTTGTTTCATGGGGCTAGGCACAGGGCAGGAAGCCACTGCAAACTCTGAGCCACTTGTGAAAAGCTTAACTGCTGACAGTGAGCTCCAGTGATATCTGAAAAATTTTAAAAGAAATCAGTTTTGACTTGCTGTATGATGTTGGCCTTCTAGAATATCTACAATGATTTTAGAAATCAGAGCATGTAAGGATGCATGTCATTGAGAATAAGGAAATAAACACCTTATAATACATATCTGCAAAATGTTTTTAAAAGTATGTATATGTGTGTGTATATGTGTGTGTTTTCAAACATATATAGCATATATATATACATTTTTTTATATATATGCTGAGTCTTGTGAAAATTTAATGAGATATCAATAGGAAAAAGGAAATCTGACTCCATTTGGATATATTCCCTCTGAACTTTACTTTCATTTTATTATAAAAGGTATTGTCACATGTGATACCCATCACTAACCACCATTAAACTGATTTTGTCATTATGTTCTTTATTACTCAAGTACATGGATTTTGGGGTACAATTTGTAATCCTGGAAAAACAACAAGGTAGAAGTCCGTGGGTTGCCGAGTCCCCACAGATGGCATATTTATAGATTCCAGAAGTGGATTGGCTTATCCAGCAAGGCAGGAAATACCCAGGGGCCCAGGACTCAGGTAGCAATATTCCTGTTTGTGATGTGACTTTCTTTTGCCTGTTGTCTTAGCATGAGAAGATGGAGATCTTACCATTTGACCTAGAATTTTATGGAAATATTCCCCAGGTAGTGAGCACACAGTTATTAGTGGTTGGTCTGCAATGCATTCAAGGAAATGCACCGGCTTGCTCTGTAGGCCTGTGAGTGCGTCAGTTTCTGTAGAAAGCATATTTACTGAGTATGTTCACACTCCTGAATCTATTTCACTAGTTTTCTCTTGTATTTCTTAAATGTTTCAAAGTGAACATATCCCATTGTACCAACAACTTTTTAGAAAATGAGCTTCAGAGAAACAAAATAACTCACCTTAGTTCACACTGGGTATTAATTATAGAGCTGGAAATCTTAGGTCTGTCTGATTGATCTCCATACATGAAAAACCAAATTGATAGACTCATCTCCACACCCAGCACTCTGGGAAATGATGTATATGTACAGTTGCTCAGGAGAATAAGAACTCTCCCAAAATGTTCATCATTTAATCCCTGAGACCTGTGTATATGTTACATTTCATAGTAAAAGGGAATAAAGTTATGGACTTTAAGACAGGGAGACGATGTGAGCAGACCTGTGGTCAGGTGAGACCTTAAAAACAGTGCATTCTGGGGCTGGGATTGTGGCTCAGTGGTAGAGCGCTTGCCTCGCACACATGAGGCACTGGGTTCAATCCTCAGCACCACATAAAAATAAATAAATAAATAAAGATATTGTGTCCCTCTACAACTAATATAGTAATTTAAAAAAAAAAAACAGTGCATTCTCATGTTGGGGTCAGAGAGATGCAGCAGAAGGCTTCAGAGAAGTTGATGGTGAGGAGGATTTCACTCACCGCCTTGGAAGAGGACCCCACAGAAAGTATGAGAAAGAAGACAGCAACTTCTGGGAGCAAAGGCGGGCCTCCAGCTGCCTGCCACCAGGAATGGCTGCTCCAGAGCTATAGTTGCACAGATTCAACACAGGCAGCCACCTGAGCCAGAGCTTTCAGAAAGGAGCTCAGTCCTGAAGACACCTTGACTTTGGTCTTGTGAGACCCTAAGTAGGGAACCAGACTAAACCCTGCTGCATCCAGACTTCTGGCCTATAGACTGTGGGAGAGTCAATGATCATTGTTAAAGCTGCTAAAATTGTGGTCATTTTTTATGGCAGCAAAAGAAAATGAACACGGGGAGCCTGAGACTGGAGGTGAGTAGCGGAGATCTATCTACTACCTTCCCACATTCACATGCAGCCAATGAAACATCCATGGAGTTTCCTCTAATTTCTTCCTAGTGCTACAATTCTAAGATTCCATTTTAACTTTATGTAATTTTAGCTCCAAAAGCCCAAAGGCTGCAATTACTGAGGAGGGATAATAAGGTATCTAATGTATGCTACCCAAAGAAAATTGGACATGTTAATTTTCATGGAGAGTCTCCAATGAATTTCCCAAGAAATTTCATTTTCTAGCACCTTTCAGATCAAAGCAGTTGGCAGCTTGGGAATTTGCAGCTGGTACAATCATTTATGTGAGGGTTACACAATCATTTTTCAATGAAAAGTTCATCTCTGCCTCATCTGCAGTGTGATGCAAGGAATTGCAGACATATCTTCTTTCTAGAAGAGTCCCTCTCCATTCCTGCAGTTGAAGTGATGACCTCGGCCTTACTGGCTGATAGTTCTGGTCACCTCAGTGCTACCTCCCTCTCTGCCTTGGGTCTCTCTTATATGCTGACTTCTACTCAGTGTATTTGTGCATGTATTTTCTCTCTCCTATGCCATATGCTTCATGGTAGCACAAAGTGCACTTACCACTTCTTTATGTTTCCACAAGAGCCTAGAATCTGGTCTTTCAATAAATGCATAGTAATTTGGATTTTTTAAAAATTGAAAGCTTTGAAAACTCAGTCACCCTGTTCTATGCTATGCCTGAGAATGCTCGTCTCTAGGAATGCACTGAGAAATCCAGTGTTTTCTGCTCTTTAGGCTTTCACAGGTGCACGGGGGCATAGATCCCCCAAAACAAAAGTTTATAGGCCACTGTGATAAGTATTATAAGTGGTGAATATGTAGACCTGTTTCTAACCAGTAGATTAGAAGCACAGATGGGAAATAACTGGTACCTGTTGTGGGAGAAGGGATCATCATCTAAGTTCCTGAAACAGAAACAAAGCCCATGCCTAACTTCATATATCAAAGGACATGAATGTGGTCCAGGAAAGGAGACAAATCTGACCTCCAAGTAGTAGGGTGGACCTAGGGAAGTGGGAGAAGATGAGCAGAGTCAGACAGAACAGAGGCCTCTGTGGCTTGGAACTTCATGCTGAGGACAGTGGCACAGGAGTGAGGGAGCTGTATTTACCTGGCAGCATGCAGGGGCTGCCGTGCAGAGGGGCTGGAGGGAAGCCAGGGAAGCCCCGAGAACCAGCAGGCAGCTCCTGCCATGTTCCAAGGGGAGAGAGAAGCTCCATGCAGGGCAGGCTGTAAGGCTAGAGTGCCACATCTAGACGTACAGGTCAGGATATCCAGAAAATGATTACATTAGCAGTGGACAAGAATATTGAAGCATACTGTTTGGTGACACAAAGTCAAGATGCCAGGCAAAACAGTGACTGACTTTGTTGAATTCGGCTTAGCTTAACTTGGTGATTGGAGTAGACCAATTCTGCCTTTCTGTTATGAAAGCAAACAAACAAATAATAATAATAATTAGCTGCTTCACCTAAGCTCAAACAAGAAAAACAAAACTAATGTGTTTATATCAATAGAACTATGGCTCCCACCTCAGGGGGACGGGAAACAACCTCAGTCTCATATCAAGTGAATGAATGAGGGAGCAAGTGAGTGAGTGGGTTCCTGCCTGTGAAATCTTGAAATCACTCATGACAGCCATGTGTTCTCATAGGGAATTAACATCTTTTAATTCATCCATTTTTTTAAATAATGATTTTACATTCCCTGGTTGAAAGACTATGTGCGTCCTCTTAGAAAACATTTATGGTTGCTTCTCTTTGTGTTTTAAGGCTTCCAGGAATAATTGCTTGAAAATCACAAAAAAATGAGAAATGAGGTAAGGGTATCTATCATTGCCCAGTCAGAAAACAAACACTATCTTAGTTATTTCAAAAAAGAGAAAACTTAACATACAGAATTGATTACAAAAATAATGGAAATGCAGAAAAGATAAAAGGGGAAGGTTGGAAGATTGGAAAGTTGTACAAGAACGCTTTTATTTATTTATTTATT
>CM053411.1:73480164-73504382 GCA_028644305.1 Xerus rutilus | reverse complement strand
TTGTTTCATTCTCTTAGGTGGTTCCCGCGTGTCCCCGTTGTTGCCCCGCGGGTCGGGGCAACCAACTGGTATTGCTGATGACTAGCAGCAGTTAGCTTTGCTGTCTTCTTCACCCATAAACCCAGGGCCAGGGGTCTCAGGTCCTGGACCCACAGAAGGACAAGGCATCTGCTGTGCAGAAGTCATGTCCCTCTCTGCAAGGAGGCCTGGTGGGTCTCAATTAGCCACACACATATGATCTCACGGACACACAGGGTAAGGTTGGGTACGTTAGGGGGTCCACAGTCCTGAGGAAGAGGGCTCAGATCTGAGCCAAACTCTTGATGAGGGTGCGTGACAAGATCTGGCTGTGAATAGCAAAGGTCAGGGTGGAATCCTGACGGTGCTGGCATTTTTGGTCTCATGTGCTTGTATGGTTTGAGGGGAAGAAGGAATGAGGATGTAGGACGTGAGAATGGGGCTTTATAGTGGGCTATTGTGACTGCTTCAGGAGGAGGCTAAGAACGAAAGAAATGTATATAATGCCTCAGCTCAGGCCCTGATGAAAAGGGCTGGAATGTTTGTGTTTTGAGTGGGTGGGAAAAGTGTGGGTCTTTTTCTTGGACTTGCCACTCCATCATTATTATTGGGGGAAGCTGGCTCTCCTGACAGCTTCTTTCCCTGTTCGACCTCAGTGTCCCTATCTGAAGATGGCGATGTGTTGGTTTAACTCAATTTATGCAGCATTATTAATCCTTTCTCTTTACAAAGTACTGTGGGTAATAAAGATGGTACGGCATCTCCTCTTTACTCAGATAGTTTACAATCTACGGTGTTTAGTAAAAAGAGGTAAGGCACAAAATATATGATCCAGAGAAAAGTAATGAAATTTCCACAAAGGGAAGAGAGTAAAGGAAATCATTACTGACTGAGAGCTTCCACATACCAAGGCCTTTACGTAGGTTGTCCTATCTAAACCTCACCACATCCATTAAAGTCAATATTGTTATCCCCACTTCACAGATGAAAGTGGAGTTCAAGGAAGCCAAAGCATGTTTCCAAAGTCACATAGTGAGGACCCCTAGAGCTCTGTTAGAGGTAGGTCTTTGGATTCCCACACCCTGAGTCACACTCTTCCATGATTGCTCCAAAATTCAATTAAATGACAAAAATCTCACCTAGATGGAGGATAGGGTTGAAAGTAAGGAGATACAAACTTTTGCATTGAGCCCACTTGAAACAGGATTTGAGACATGGAGAGTGTCAAGGGGGACATTCCAAGAAGAAGCAAGAGCAATGTGAACATAGAGCAAACTGAAGGCTCATGCAGGAGGTGATTTTCAGAGTACAGGCTCCCTTTTGGAGAGACAAGCAATAGAAGACCAGAGTCTGCAGTGTAAGCACCAACGACAGGCCCAGGCAGGGCAGAGGGCTGAGGTAGGAATCAGTAGGGATGGAGCTGATGTGGAGAAATTCTAAAATCCCAGTGGTCATGGGAAGTACATCTGTCAGCATTTGTTCCCATATTTTCTGTGTCTGCCATTTATATTTCTCTTCTCTTTTTATTATACTGAAGATGTAATTTTGAGAATTAAAGTTTGAAAATATGAACAAAGGGTCAACTCATTTTTTTTTTCCTTCCATAGAACTCAGTTTAAAATCTTCTCTCCAGGATCATCATCCTCCTGACTGTTGAATATAATAAATAAAAGGAGTCATAGATAGATTCTCCTGTCCTGATTCTATCTGTGATGAGATTCTGGCCCCAAACAATGTAGGCTGTTAATAGCAGAGCCTAGTTGGGAACCCAGCATCCTAATACCCACACCAATCAATATTCTTTGAGGTTCTCAACTGGCCTCTCATTATGAAAGTACAGGCATCTAGCTTATTTCCATCCTAAAACAAGCTCAGCATTTCCTTGTTTAAGATGTTCTGCATTTTTTCATACTGAGTAGCTTCCCAGGGCAGATAGAGACACTAAAAGAAAGCAGTAGTTTTCTACATGGCAGATGAGCCCTGTGCAGAGGAAGCCTTTGTTTCAGCTGCTGTGATCCAGCAACAGGCAGGGACTGTGTGCCCACAGCTGGCTGCCTGTGACTGGCATGGTTCTGTCTGCAGTGATTCTGGGAGCTGACAGTTGGCAGTCCCGACAGCTGCCTGTAGCAGAAACATCAGGAATAATAAGCAGAGAAATTCCTGATGTACCTCCTGGGAGTGTGTCCATGTCCAGACAACCCGGCATCATTACTGCAAATTGCTCTTCACTGCATAACCCAATGCAGGCTCTTAGGCATTTCCTAGAATGAACACCCAGAGAGAGGGGCCACAGCACCCTATGGCAGCTGATATAGCAGGACTGCAGTTCACATAAAAGGTAACTTCAAAATAAAACTGACCAGCCTGGGATGTGCCAGATTATCATCCACACGGATGGAGAGCACTTGCCCTCAAAATGATTTTCCAGGAAAGCCACTGCTAAAATGTTTGCAGCCTTCCCTGCAAACATGCAATGTTGAGCCTGCTGGGAAAGGCATGGATACGCATGTTCGTCATAGGATACCCCTTCTCTGGTCTGGCCACCTGCTCTCTACCTTTATCTCCATCTTCCAATCTAGGCTATTATAAAAATTCAAATTCTCTTCAAGGGACTAGAGTCACTGTTAATGTATTTATTAGAGAAGAATGAGATGGTTTCAAGTTTCCAGTTATATTTTTCAAACAAGAATCCCAACATTTATCAAGTCCTTCCTTCCTCCCTTCCGTCAGTCTTCTGGCCACCCATCAGGCACCCCGAGGTACTTTTCATACATGTCTGCTTAGTAGGTGCTCCACTAGGTACCACCGAGGCCCCGAAGATGCAAGAGGAGCCTAAGCTATGCAAACCACCTGCCCTGGCTGCTTCACAGGACAGAGTGCAGACGAGTGCACAGATAATGACTCAAGTTCAGATCAGGCTAAGTGGCATGAAGGAGAGAAAGGCCGGGGGCAGGTCCCAGCGCAGGCAGGAGAAGACTGAGGACAGTTCCAAGGAGGCGACAAATCGGAGAAGGCTGAACAGGACTCGGCCAAAGGAATCTGGGAGAAGCACAGCAGTAGGGACACAGTGCTGGGCAGAAGGGACTTGGAGTACCCAGCCCAGGGAAGACGGTGGAGTCCTGAGTGAGCAGCAGCATGGACGAGGGCCTTGTGCAGGAGGCGCCCCTCGGCACACAGGGCGCAGTTTTCTGGGACAGCTTTTCGGTTTTATCTTAAGTATGAAGGTTTTCTTCCAGGACCAGTGCAGTCACAGTGTTTCGGGAAGGTTTGCCTGGCGGTGGTGTGGGTGGACGCTGCGTTGCAGGAGGCACACCGTGAGCACGGAGGCACTGGGGAGGTGTCACGGCGTCTGCAGAAGACAGGAGAGTCGCATTAACCAGGGTGCGCTGTGCGGCTGAGGACAACTAGGGGATCTGAGGTGGATTTTGGAGTTAGAAGTCAGGACTTGGTGATGCATGACAGTGGGGAATGACAGGGAGGGATTGTCAGATGGCAGTATGTTCCTGGCTTTCCCTGCCCACTGAGGGGGAGCATTGCTAAACATGTTTTTGCAGGTAAAGTTAAGTGCAGTTGAATTTGCTGATCTGGGGACTTCTATAATCAGAGCTACCGAGACTATCATCAGGCCACTGTTCCTAATAACTCCTATGTACCTAATGCCCCCGGTATCGATCTCTAAGCACTTGCTACATCCACTTGTTCCTTTTTACCAAAACTAAACCTAGTTTTGCATGCCTTCCGCGCAGTCTTAGACATGGTATTATTGTCCACGCTTACGTAGACCACTGCAGGTGCTCTGCCCGCAAGACCAACAGATGCCAGCTCCTCTGTGAGTCTTCCGTGACCACCCTAGGCAAAGACAGTCACTCTTCTGTCTGTCCTGATTCAGCCCTTGTCTCTTTTCCATGCACATATATTGTATAATACTGCAGAGTCCCCTGCAGGGACAGTGGGCTTAGAGAGACCTGGGTTCCATCCTGGCTTTCCTTCATATGACCTCACGACTTGGGGCAAGTTACTTAGCACCTTTTCCCTCCAGTTGCCTCATTGGTATGATTGGAATATTAACAGTGTGTGTCCCACGGAAGCATTTTGAGCATTCAATGAGATACTGTAGAGCAATTGTTTAGCATGGCACCTGGAACGCTGTAGACGTTACACGAGTATTAATCATCATCCTTGTTACCATCGCCATATGGTCATTAATATTTCTAATTTTTGTAAATAATCTTTGCTCATCTTTTCTCATACTCTCCAGACTGAGCATTGCTCAGGGGAGTCAGGCTACTCACTGTGAGGTCCCTGGCACCTAAGGAAATACTTAGAACAGTAGATACTAAGAATAAATTTTTGAATGAATAAAAAAAAAGAACACCATGAGATGAAGATACATTGAAAAAGGAAAACAAGGAGCCAGCAATCTGCCTTTAACCCAGATATTTTTATTTATTATATAACACAAAATTTATTACCAGGAAAGTAGGCATGTCTTCTGTTCTTAAAAGTCACTGCTGGTGGGGCTGAGGCTATGGTTCAGCAGTTGAGCACTTGCCTCACATACGTGAGGCACTGGGTTCGATCCTCAGCACCACATAAAATAAATAAAGATATTGTGTTCATCTACAACAAAACAAAATATTTAAAAAAAAAAAGTCACTGCTGGTGGGAACAAACAGGAAATCCCATTGCATGTGTGCTTCTAAAGTGGAATTCCTCCTTTCCTCTCACATTCTGGAAAGCCATTAAGTTTGATGAGACACTGGAGGCAGAGGGGAGTAGAGAGATTGGCTTAAAAACTAAGGTATGGTGTCTGGAGCACCTTCCTCCAGAAATGAAAAGAAAGCCAGAAAGGGAAACTATAGGGGCATAAACATGACATTGAATGGCAAGGTCACAGGCAAGGGTGTTGTACATCTTTCAACAAAAGGCTATTTGTGAAACTGTATTACAATACCAGTCTCTGTTTAGTGAGATGTCCTAGCAGAATGTCTGAACTGTACATAGACATTTATGAATGTGCAGGCATGAGGGAAAGAAATATTTTTCATTATTTGGAAGGCCTTGTTTGTAAGTAGCATGGGCCACAATGATGTGGAGTTTTGTTCTGCTGGGTAGCATGGCAGCTAGCTATGCAGGCAAGTTTCAAGATAAAGATGGAGCAGAGCAGAATGGCCTGCTCCCATGCAGGAGAGGATGTGGATGGCCATAGGAAGACTAAAGATAGACCAGAAAGCAGCAGAGCAGGGAGATGGAGAGGAAGGGGCACATCACCACCTGCCCCACCACCCAGGATTCCCAGCACCACAGAAATGTCCAAGGAAAAGCTCAATGTGCTGTCAGCTGGGCCAATGGAAACCCTGCGTCGGCTCCGTGCAATCTCAGTAAATTACACATTGCTCATGAGTGCTTTTGTGTGAATGGATTATTTTAGGGGCAAGCAACCAACTCAAGGAAATTGGAAAGATAGTTAATTTTTCCTTCTTTGAGAAAATCGTTAAGACACATTTTTAAATGAGCGGAAACAAAAGATTACAGGGTATAGTGCTTCCCAAGCAAAGAGAAATCTTTGTGTGTTTATTTATAAAGAAGAAAGAATAAGAAAGAGATAAGAGAAGCTAGAACAAGAGAAAAATGCCACATGTACATATATTTTAGTTGTTCCTGGCCTCTGTTTCTTTTTCAGGCTATCTCTGCTGGTAGGGTACAAAGGGAAAGAAATCCACATGCAAAAATTAGTGAGAAATGATGAAAGCATATTAACCACCACTCTGGCTTGGAACCCAGTGTCCCATCCTTTGGTGTCAGACTCATATAAATGGTTTGGTTGCACAAGAAAAAATAAGCCTAGTGGAGATTATTGCTAGAAAGCTGAGTTAAATTAAAATAATTCGAGAATACCAAGACTGTCAGGGGACAGGGCTAGTGGTCAGCTGTTTCTTCCCTCTGGCATCCATTTTTATTATACATGTCCATGCTTTTGCTTTATCAATTGTTGAACATTTTAAATATTATCCTGCCTAGGTGTCTATAAAGCTTATTTTATGTCAAAATGCTGTTTCTCAAGTTGGCTGGCATTTGGTCTTTTTTGCCTTTCCTTATGTCCACATCTCCTTTAGGTCTAAGGGTTTTGACATGGACGTGTTAGCTAAAAGTCCTCAGATTAGGCTTGTTTGGTTTCACCGTTAATGGCACTTATCTCTCATGCACCCACCTCCTCAAAACAGAACTCCCCCCTCTTCTCATACACATACACACACACGCACACACCCCAGATAATAAAGGATACAAGTAGAGATAGTTCTCATCATTTGGCCCTGACGTCTTTGAAGTAATGAGGATATTTTATTTTCAAGTGGCAGATACTCAATTCAAGCTGACAAACCAAAGCAAAACACAGTGGACTTCTGGACCCCAAAGTAGTCATGTTCTCCCCTGAGGTAATCCTGTTTCCTTAGAAGCTAGTTGGAAACATACTGGGGAGCTTTGTTTATCCTAACTGGGGATACTGAGGGAGGCTGAGGCCAAGGAATGTCTGGCCATGGGCAGAACATTCCACCCCATAGGGAAGGGTTTTACCAAGGATGCCTGTAGCTCTCCATTTGAGACACCGTGACTAGGTGATAAAAGCATTTCTCCAAGAATCTCTGTCCCTTGGCTCTGCTTTGCCTGTGATTGCTCTCTTCTCAAGGTGACTGTGGGGTTGGTAAAGCAGTCACTTGGAGTCTTAGGCTGACAGCTTAGCAATGTCAGCAGAATAGTCTCCTTTCCCAATTGGTTTAGCAGAGGTACTGATTCCAGTGACTAGGACTGGCCCAACTCAAGTGTGGAGGGACACAGGCTGTCACCGGCTGGGCTTAGGAAGTGCATCTCCCAGCAGAGCTGGGGGTCAGGGTCAGCTCTCCCAAACCACAGGCACTGAGAGGGATGGCAGAAGCTCCTCAAGAAGACTTGAAGTGATTTACCAGAGAGGACAATAGTGGGCAGGCAAAGTACACATGTCCACTTTCTTTGTGATCTGATTTCCTGGCCATGTCTTCAGTTATGCTACATTCCAGGAATCTCTAGCACACCAGAGCTTTAGCACACATTAGTCCCTTGTCCCCAGGTGCTGTTCCTCATGACTTTTTGTTTGGCCAAATTCTACTTATGCTTCCAGACTCAAATATCACCTCTTCTGTGCAACTTCTCCTTTAGCTGCACCTACCAAACCCAAACCTCCTTCCACTGTGCACCTATGGCACTTTGTACATGAAAAGAAGGAATTGAGCTAATCAGAGAAGAAAAGAAACCAAACAAGCCACGTCCTTTCTAAGATGTGGAGCAGAGGTTGCTAGATTAAATAAGATTGAAAAACATGAGACCAATAAGTGGCTATTGAAGTTCCACACATTGAGCCGAGGGCAAAGGGGGCGACAAGCAGGACCCCGCTGTTCCTTTTTCATGTGTGTGGATGTTTAGAATCACAGGCTTTCAGATCTTGGTTTCTTAAAGCTTATCTCGTTCAACCACTTCCTTATTCAGATCAGGAAACTGAGGCTGAAGTGGGTTTCTTTCTAGCTCTAACAGTAAATGATCTGACCACCAAAAGGAAGGAAAGGTTGGCCCAATTCTTGGCTGAAAAGCCTCAGCTATGCAGCTTAGCTTTCCTGTTTTAGATGCCATGCCAGGATGAAGTTCTGGTCTACCTTGCCAGTGACCACTCTGGAGAGAGGCAGAATCAGAACCAAGCTCTCCCTCTTTTTGAGAGAAATGGAAAGTTAAGAGCAGTGAGTGGCAGGGTCCAGGCAGTGGAACTGTGATTCATACATTTTTTTTTTTTCTGCCTGGCCGATGTGTCTGTAGAAGTAAACTATTTATGACTCACCGCGTGGTGAAGAGACATAATAAATTTTGCTGGGAATCCGAAGCGTGCAAACAAGAACATGTATCAGATTAAGGGGCATAAAGACGGTTTAAAGCAAAGGGATAAAGGTGACTCCTCATGGCAAATGTCTCTTCTATTTTTATGACAATATCTGCATAGACATTCTCTTTTGAAAGAGTTGAAATTGGCCATAAATAGAACTGCAGGAACCCTGTGATATTCAAAATGGAAAGTGGAGAATTGTTTGAATTCCTGCCAGATATAAGCAGGAATAAACACGTAGAGCTATTTCCATAATTTTTTTCTTTTTTTCAAAAAACCACAGGCCTCATCCTTCCCACTGTCTCAGCCCCCTGTGGCCCTTAACCCTGTCTCTGCATTTAGGCTTCTTTCAGGCTCTTCCACTAACCACCTGCTTCCTGGCACTTGAGAATTTTCTTTGGAACACATCTTTGTCTTGTTCAGAAATGGCCTTATGAGATAGAGTCCTGCACCCACGGCCTATGGTCCAGGTTCCCGTTAGTTGACCCAGACTGTCCATGCAATTTTAAGCATATTTCATGAAGCAGCAGGAATCTGGGGCCAACATTCCAGTGGGAGTGTCTAGCAATTACCAAGTAAACAGGTAAGTGCCATGAAGAAAATAAAATCAGGGGCTGTGATAAGAAGTGCCTTGGGGAAATGACAACCTTGGGACATCCAGGAAGGTCACTCTCAGGAGGTAACATCGAGGCCCAAGTAATAGAAAGGAGGTCACCTCTGGGGATATCTGGGGATGATCTTTCCAAACTCAAAGGTAAAATCTCTGAGTTGTGAAAGAATTTAATGTTTACAGAATAAACACAAAATGGTGCTACGTGGTGTGCTCAGAGCACCAGAAGGTAAACGTAATGTGGCGTATCAGAGCACACCCTACAGCCACAGAGAGAAAGAAGTTGGGATTTCACTGGAGAATGGTAGACGTTCATGATCCAGTTTTCCACCTGAAGCAACACAGTGCACATTTTATCACAGCTCACTGTGGCCTCTGTGAGGCAGGCAGCCTTGGATCTAGCTCCTGCAGGTCCCTACCCTCTAAATTTCCACCATGGCTTGGTTACCTTTTCTGATTTCATGAGTTGGCGTCCCGCTTTCTGCCTTGTTTTGTATCTAACAACTTTATTGCTGGATAATGACAAGACCTGGATTTTCTGTGTTGAGTTCAGGAACCAAATTCATTTAACAGTATGTGAATCATGGTAGTTCTTAGATTTGTTGGACACCCTTTTCCTCAGGCAAGTCTGGAGGCCCTCTCCATGGGGAGAGTTTAGACCTAATGATATGTTGCAACTCTTTTGAGATCTTTACCAAATATACTTGATGTTAAAAAAAAAAAAAAGATCTCTCCTCTAGACTTTAGAGTTCTCTCAGATGTGTTCACTGGGCTGGCAGTTTCCACAGAGAAGCTGACTGGAAAGTAACACTTAAGTATTCGCCTCGCCCAGGTTCAAGGTCCCATTAGATAATTTTAACATGATTTTTACCACATTTTATTTGTGAAACCTCCATAAACATCAGGAATGTTGCAACTAATGGCTAAATTATCCGTTAGCGCTTACTATGTGTCAGTTTTGTTCAAAGTGCTTTCCATACACTCACTATTTACCATTCACAGTGACTTCATGAGGGTGAGATTCCTGAGGCGACCACAAGGGAATCAGCATGATTCACGCGGCTTGATCAAGTCACCTACTCTCAGCATTCTGGGGACAGAAGTCTAGACTTGAGGCACCAGCTGGACTGCTGTCCCTCGGGATGCTCTGGGGACAATGTGTTCCTTGTGTCTGCGGGATTCTGGGGGCCACCAGTGTTTCTTGGCTTGTGGTCCTGTGGCTGCCTCGCTGTGATGTCTGCCTCTGAGTTCACGCCACCTCCTCTGTGTGTTCTCCTCTTGCTGTCTCGGATCTCCCCTAACGTTTCTCCTGTAATAACTCTGATCACTGGATTTAGGACCCACTGAGGTCATCCAGGATGATATTATCTCAAGGTCTTTAACTGAAGACCATTTTTCCAAATAAAGTAAGCTTCACAGGCTCCAGGACTTGGTGGGGATATATCTCCTGGGGACCACCCTTTAACCTGCTACAATGAGCAAACACTTTTATTATTTGTCTTGTGCTCTCATGATCATACGCGTAAGCAGAATGGCGTCATCTGGTTTGAGAGAACCTGGTGATTTTAAACTCTTTATAATGTTTTATGGTGAAAGCTGACACTAAGGTGTAGGAAGCACCAACTTTGTTCCTGACACTTGGCAGAGCTGCAAAAACTCGTAAGTTACTATTAATAAAGCTATTAGTCAAAATTAGGGTGGCTGCTTATTTACTATGTGGTGTTCAAATTGCATGATGGAATTCATAACCAAGTTCAGACAGCTGATGCCCTCACTCATTTCAGGGAGTCTTCTAATCAACACAACTTCCGATTACACATTTATTTCTCATCCTTGCATTTCAGCCTGAGTCCTGAAGGAGCAGAGACCTAAAGCCAGGGAAGTTGAATACATCCGGGTGGTGCTACATGAATTCCAACACTGGGCTCCATTGCTAACTCTTAAGAGATTCAGGTGAGCTGGCACACTAAATACTTAATGTGACATCATGTTGGTTTATGCCAGTTAGGATTATGGGGTCCAATAGCTCAGAGGAAGTCAAGAACCCCCACTAAACTCATGAGAATCAAGGATCCTGCCTTCTGCTTTCTCTTTAGAGGGTTTACAGATCTTAGGGAAGGCACGTTTGAAACATTTACAGCTACTGTCCTTGCAGCTTTACACTGAATATTCTCAGCTTGCCCACCCAGGATCCTGAAGAATAGCCTGCCCCAAACTTGGATGCTTCTGAAGAATGTTTCCCCTGGGCTTTGCCAGTGCCTGGGAGGCGTTGTTCATTACAGATACATACCCTCTCTCTTCACCTATTCAAAGTGTTAGAATGAGGAGCCACTGAAGGCTTCTGGGAACTCTGTGTAAGTTGTGTCTGTTATTTTCCAGAGTGTGGAGTTTATCATGTCAGCACTGCAAACACGAGGGAGGAGCCCCACTCCTGCCCATGGGTTTAGTTCCCTCCCTTCACCCCCGAGGCCAACACATGTGGGACCCCCTCTTGGCAGAGTTGAGGTCTACAGTACCTTCTCCATGGCTCTGTAGCAGGTGGTTTCCTCCATGTCTCCCAGGGTGCCTATACCATGGCGTAACCATGGTGCAGCATGTGGCACCAGACCAAACCTCGGTGCTGGAGGCTGGGCACCAATTGAACCATTTGCCAGCTGTGTGAGTTGTATCAAATACTTAAACTTCTTCAATGTTTGTCCACAACTTAGCCATACTACTACTAATATTAGCTTTGTATACTCCGAGAGCCATTGGAAGGGTTATATGTAAAAATACCTTATAAACTATGAGGCTCTATGTGATAAATTATTATGTTATATAATAGAGAAAAACACTGGATTAATGAAATTCCTTAGCACTCACAAGTTTTCCTTGCAAACACAACAACAAAAACCCATGCATACACAGCAGTAATATAACCCAAAAGACAAAAAAAAAAAAAAACTTATCAACTCAAAAACAAAACAAAACTCAGAAAAGTAGCAAGAAATAACCTAATTACTATTGGCTTTGCTTAAATAAATGTTTCTGTCCTTCAATCCTATTCATGATTGCTCATCTTTCCTAAGGATTCTTATTTTATTAAATCTTTTTTTTTTTTAATGTGGGATTTTGGCTTGAATTCAGACTGGAACATAAGAATAGCTTTGGACGGGAAGGGAGCGTCCATGTTTTGTTGCTTTAATCCAGGAATTGGCAAACTTGTGTTTGAGTTGGGAATTTTTTTTTTTCTATTTTTAAATTATTCAAAAAAAGAAAAGATTTTGTGACACATGCCTCTTGTATGCGGTTCGTATCTCAATGACCGTAAATAAAGTTCTATTGTAACCCACTCACACTTTTTCTTTTACTGTTGTCTATAGCCACCTCACGGCTACAAGGGCAGGGCTAGTAGTTGGGAGAGAAGCCCCATGGCCTACAAAGCATATAGTATTTAATTTCAAGTCCTTCACAGAAAAACTTTGGTCAAATTCATTTCATTCCTACATTCAGCCCACATATTGGGCATGCCCACAGCTACTGGGCATTCCCAGGCTTCTAACAGTGAGTTGACTAAGACATGGCCCCTGTGCTCAAGAATTTCATGTCCATTAGCAGAAAAAGACAAGCAATCATATCATCAGAAGACCCTGCTCAGCTTGGGAGATGCAGGTAGGAAGTTATCACACCTCCAGCTCAGGCAGGTTGAGGTTGACCCAGTGGCCAGTGGATTAGATGCCTTCTCGTCTGTCTGCATATGCTTTCCTGTGCCTGCTGGTGCCCAGTACACCTGCCTGTAGACACTAGGTTTATTTTCATTGTCTAGGCAGATGATTTCTAGAACCATCTGCCTTGCATCAAGGACAATGTGCAGAAGGGACAGCTAGTGAAGGCCACAGACCTTCTTATGCATGTGAGATCCCTACTTCTCAATTTGGATGTCACTACCTGGGATTGCATCTATAGCATTTTGCAGAAGCTGGTTTGAAGGTGGTTGTTAGAAACTCCCTGAGAGCTGGTGCTACAGCTGCAAAGTTATCTTCAAGTCCTGGCCCTTCGTGTTTGTGATCCTGAAGGATACAGGCCTCATGAGTATCTCCTGCCTCTTTTTCAGTGCTTTTGTATCAGCCCTTTCCGTGAAGTGTCCGTCTTCAGTTCCTGTGGGCAGGAGAGAAGATCTCTAGCCGTTTCTTTGTTATTCTACAAGAGGAGGGCCTGGAACTTTGAGGGAGGGCTTAAGCTAGGATGAGGCAAGACAGACAGGACACTCATCTCAGACACAAATTGAAGGGGGCACCCAAAACTCAATAATCAAGGTAAGTAATATTTGAATGTAGTGTTTAGAAAATCAAAATCAGTGAAAAACCCAAAATGAAGAGAAGACAGAGTCAGCAACAGTGATGTGCACTACTATATCAGAGTTTGAGGTACATTGAGAAATAGGACCAGGAAGAGTTTAGAAGAGCTAAATGTCTTCTTTGGTAAATAGTTAATTCCAGCAAAATCCACAGATAGGGAGGTCATTATTAAAACTGAATAAATATGGAATTTTGGAAAGAACACTCAAATTTTAGCAAGAAACAGAGATTCTTTGTGTAGCTGTGTGGTGTTAGAAATCACAACCCCTCCAGAGCCTCAGTTTCCCTTTTGTAAAGGAAAGAGGATGGGTCAAACACCATCATGGACTTCATCTTGCCAAGAAATGTTTCTCATGCCAGTCATTGTATACTGGATCTCACTTGGAAGGTATATACTGGATCACACTCCTAGACCCAGCCCAGGTGTGATGATAGAGATTACACAACCCCATTGAAAGAAGTACTCTTGTTTGTGGGGGTTGGGAACTGCCCTGAAGTCATTTCAGTCACTAGGGCTTGAGTTCACCATTTCTAGACCAGAAGTTTCTGAAAGCATCTAATCAGCATGGACTCTGATGCGTAGTAGGGAGACACTGGCCACTAAGCTGCTCTGAGGTTGACAGACATTTCCCAGTGAGTATGAAAGGCTTTGTGTCCAAAGTATTTCAACACCCAGTTACAATCTGAAATCCACACCCTGCATCCAGCTGGCAAGGCTTAGCTCATGGAAACAAGTGGGGTTAAAGATAGACTTTTCATTTTATGACTGGTATATGTTGAAACAGGACACCTTGGCCTCCAATGAGGCCCAAAGGCACCATCTCAAGGTTTAATCACAGATAAGGATACTCAGAGGGGCAAATGCAGACAAACCATATCTGTTTTTATTACCCAAGGATGTTGAGTTTACTATTCAAAAATTATGTTTCAGATCTGCCTTTCTCTCTTGAATTCCAGTTCCTCAAGGGCAAGAAGCAAACATAATTAATTTCTGTATTCTGTTTGCCTCATATAAATCCTGCTACAAAACACACAGCCAAATATATACTATCTGGAAGGAATTAAAACTCCTGTAGTCACAGAGTAAGGAACATTGGAAATCCAATAGTTCATGCGTCATCTGTCTTACAAACAAGCAATCAGAAGCCAGATTCTTAGAGCCATTTTGTAGAAGAAATGAAGTCAGAGAACAATGCACTTTGCTTTTTAGTTCTGAGTCTTGAGCTTCTTAACAGACACTAGGAACCACCTGGCCTTATGTTGGAAAGTCCCCTTGCCTGAAGGTTCAACTGAAGATGGGTCTAACTTCTGAAAGATTCAAAAATATAGAAACAAGAAATGTTTTGCTCTTGTATTAAATATGCATGAACTTCTACAAAGAAACACACAAGTTTAGACAGTCAAACAAGCAGAGGAGAGAGCCTTAATGCAGTCCTAAGCATCTGTGTGACCCTAGGCAAGTGATTAAATCTCCTTGGGTCTGCTTCTTATTCAATAAAATAAGAAATATCATGCTTTAAATTTTATAATTCTGAAATTGTACATCTATAAAATTTAGTATAAAGTGGCTCCAAGGTCAGAAGCTGTGTGGTTCACTTTTAAATAGTGATCCTTAGAAGGCAGGAAAGGAGCCAGGTGTCACAATGCCTCTTGTGCTCTCTTCTTCAAGGTTTCCCCCCACTGCGTCTTTCTCCTGGTCCCAGTACAAGCAGAGAGCTAGGCCGCAGGGGCCTGCTGAGGCTTGCTGCCTCTGCCAGGGGCGAAGGAACTGCATTTTCCTTGGAAACCAAGTAGCAAGTTTCCCAAACAAGGCAACTGGTTGCGTTGTGCAATGTATCTTTGTCTTGCAATGGCTTCATTCTGGCTAAATGACTCATAATTTTAGCTTCACCTTATCCTAATTTTGCTTTGGGTCTGAGCTTTGGGATAGCAAACTGCTATTGATGGGAACCCCCAAAGGCCCCTGTGTTGAAGGCTTAGTCGCCAGTTTTCGGTGCTGCTATTGACAGATGGTGGAGCCTGGAGGAAGAAAGTTCATCCCTGGTGGTGTGCTCTTGGAGTGGGTATTGAGAGAGACCCTGACCCCTTCCTTTCCTGCTTTATGTTCCCAGCCTCCATGAAGTGAGCAGCTTTCTCTGCTGTGTGCTCCTGACAAGATGTTATACTTTGCCGCAGGCCCCAAAGCAACAAGACCAACAGATCTTGCCCTCAAAAGTGTGAAACTTTGAGCCAAAATAAATTTTTCTTCCTTATAAGTTCTTTATCTTGGGTGTTTTGTCATAGTGATGGAAAGCTGACAGGCACATAAATAGTAAACTGCTTTTGGATCTGTTTCTAAACCCAGATCTGACACTTCCTGGGGAACCCTGCACAAATTATCTAAAGTGTTTAAATCTTAATTTGTTATTCATGAACTGAAGAAATTCCCAACCTTAGGATAGATAATGAATAATTTAACTTTGTATCCAAAGCTTTTAACCTACACTGAATATTTAGTGAATATTAATCTACTTTTAAGAGCATACTTATTTATTAACAGAAGAACTTTCAGTTAAGGATTATAATTCCATTTATTTACTAGAAAGTGGATTTTTCTCTCCCTTTCCTGTGTTCCTGCAAGCATTCATTCCAAACTTTACCTTTTGGACATTTATCCTCTATAAAATTTGGTTAATTTAAAAACCAAAACTTTGCTAGATAATCCACAAAACAGAGATTGGTGGAAAATTTGTCTACCTTTTTCTACCTGTTGCTGATAATTAAGTTGCTTATTTGGAATGAAAACCTGTGTAGGTATGTTTTATCTTGTACATAATAGAAAATTGCTGAAAAGATATCAAACATTGGACTTACTAGATGTAGGAAACAGTAGTAAACATGATTATTTAAAAAAGTAAAAAGAATAAATTTGAGGGGCTGAGATTGTAGCTCAGTGGTAGAGCGCTTGCCCCACATGCGTGAGGCCCTGGGTTCGATCCTCAGCACCACATACAAAGCAATAAAATAAAGACATTGTGTCCATCTACAACTAAAAAAATATTAAAAAAAAAGAATAAATTTGAAATGCTACAGGAAAGATGAAACTACAAAAAAAACAACCTTGTGGTTTAGTAAAAGAACCAATTAACATATGCCTTGAGATGAAGCTATAAGAAATATGATTTTAAAATCAAATGCAGATTTGACATAGTGAGAAAAAGTGAATTTAAAGATAGACAGTTTTCCAGAATAAAGCATGTAAGGATAAAAAGATAAAAAATAGAAAGATGAAAAAAACAGTTAGTGTGATACATTCGACCAGAATTCCAGGGAGACAATGGAAAAGGTACAATATTTGAAGAGAAATTAACTAACATTTTCCAGAAACATTAGGAAATATCACCCACAAATTCCAGAAGCCAGGAATACCTTAAATAAAATAAAATTAAAATTAAAACAAAACAAAAAAAGATCCACACCTTAATACATCATCATGATACACAAAACCAAATATAAAATCAAAATAAAATCTAGTTTTTTAGTGTCCCTTAATTCTGTCTGCTGATGCTTTTTAGATAGTCAATTTACTAAAGTTACATCAAATTAAGCTAATTGGAGTTGTGTTGATTTCTACTTGAGGGGATATAATGAAAAGATTCAAACATAGACAAGAAAAGAAAAAAATACTACATTTAAATGAAGAGAAAAAAATTAACATTAAGAGAAAATAAAAATTATAACAAATATACTAAATTTAAATCCAAATGTAAATGAACAGAACACTCTGGTTAACAGAGAAAGATTATCAGGACATATGTCCTTTACAATGTTTTCCAAATACTTGTAATGGGTGTGCAGAACAGAACAGATATCAGGGAATGGAATAGAGTACGCCATGTTCATATTTAGTTATGAAGAGAAAGCAAGAAAGCTGCTTTGTATCCATTATATTAAAAAAAAATTTTTTTTGGTACCAGATTGAACTCAGGGGCACTTAACCACTGAGTCACATCCCAGCTCTTTTTATTTTTTACTTTGAGACAGAACCTCGCTAAGTTGCTGAGGTTGGCTTTGAACTTGCAATCCTCCTGCCTCAGTCTCCAGAGCTGCTACAATTACAGGCATGCGCCACCACACTCAAAAGCTTTTAAGGCAAAGAGAAGACTTATCGTTTGTGATAAAAGTTCATAATGACAAAAACATTTGGAAAAATCCAATCACTTTTAAAGTGTATTACTAAAATGTTACTTTAAAATGTGTGAAACAAAATGGCATAACTTCATGTCAAATAGAGAAATCAACCACTACAGTAAGAGATTCTTTTAGTAACTGATGAAAAAATTAATAATGGTGGAACATATTCACATAATATTTGATTAACATGATTGTGTAAATTGTTCTATTTCTTTTCTAATACACAAACATCTAACATGCAATTTAGCCACTGTTTATTAGATACTCTTCTAAAACATAGTTATTACTGGACAAAGAAATAAGACTCTATATATTTTAACATTAAATAACACAAAATGAATTTGCTTTCCCTAATAAATATCGAAGTTAAACTATAATGCTGAGCCAAAGGAAAAAAAAATAAGGATAGCTCGAGAATATTTTTAATTAAGCAAAAACAGAACACAACATGAGAACAGGAAAATGTGAGGATATAGCTTAACCAGTACTCAGGAAAAATTCATTTTTATATGAGAAATGAAGAAATGCAGAAAATTGTGATATAAATATATATCAAGAATTTAGAAAATGAATGAGAATGTGCAGAAGCTGTTGTTCTTATATGTTGCTTGTGGAAATGTAAAACAGTGTGGTCACTTTGGAAGAGGGTCTGGCAGTCCCTTAATGGTTAAACATAAAGTTACTATGTAATCCAATAATTCCACGCCTAGGCATGCTCCCAAGAAAAATGAAAACATATTTCCATAACAGGACTTGTGCATGAATGTTTATGGAAACTTTATTTGTAATAGTCCCAAATTAGAAGCAATCCAAATGTCCATTGATGTGTGGACAGATAAATAAAATGTGCATATTGGTAGAAAGAAGAATTATTTGGAAATGAAGAGACATGACGTGCTGATGTATACTACAACAAGAAAAGGATCTTGAAAGTATTTTATATGACAAAAGCTGGTCACAAAGGACCATATATTACTTGATCTCATTTGTGTATGATATGTAGATTAGGCAAACCTACAGGGATAAAGTAGACTAGTAGTTGCCCAGGGCTGGGGGAGGGGCAGCAAGGACAACAGCATGTAGTGCAGTATCTCTTTTTGGTGTAACTCAATTGTTTTAAGATGAAGCGGGCTGATGGATACACAGCGCTGTAAATATACTAAGAGCCATTGAATTGAATGTTTCAAATGAGTGAATTAGTATATAAATGATATCTCAATAAAGCTATTAAAAAACTTGTTATCTCAAAAGCAAAACAAGGGAAATAGAAAGGGAGGAATAATACATATTAATGCAGAAATTTAAAAATGGGAAGTAAGCACAGCCTATCAGTGCTTTTTAAGTTCTACAAGAGAAACCTTAATATTCTGTTGCAGAGGTTAGCAAATTTTTATTTTAAAGGGTGAGACAGTAAGTATTTCATGCTATCAGCCCATAAGGACTCTGGCTTCAGTTACAGTTATGCAACTCTGCTCCTGCAGTATGCAAACAGTGTGACAGCTGCATAGAAGACATGGAAATGGACGAGCATGACTGCTCCGATAAATCTTTTTCTGCCCTGATTTTTTCAAATTCACCTTATTTCAAACACAATAGCAGCCAAACAAAACACAAACAGGAAGCAGTTTGTAGCAGAGTCCTGCATTTGAGTATAGAACCTCACGTTTCCAATAGATCTTATTTGCAAATAAGATGTTGGGTCTGCTTTCCAAACCAGGTACCTGAGTTCACTGACCTCTGGCGAGGCAGCCACCCTAAGTGGTGAGCTGATTTCTTTCCTCTGCATCTAGAGTGCCACAAGCTATGTCCCATCCTTGGGGGAACTGAAGAATCACTCAAATCACTTTTTGCAGGAGTTAATTCTTTTGTGGAACTCAAATTGAGAAAGATTCTGTCAATCATCTTTGTTAATTTGAGGAAAAAAAATCTCATAAAGTTGAAAACCCTCTTCCAAACCTGATCAAGAAAAATCACAAATTACCGAGTTGTGAGTCAAAAAGGTGCCTCACTGCAGAGCCTGCAGGTGCTGGAGGGCAACATTAAGGTGTTATGAGCAACTTTTTAGCAGTGCATTTGAAATATTGATAGGGTCGATCATTTCTTATGGGTAGTGGAGGAAGGGTTTGCCAAAACTGTGTATGAAGAAATGGAAAACTGAATAGATGTATATCATCAAAGGAATTAAAGCACTGGTTAAAAATTCCCTATAAGGAAAGTTTAAGCTCAGTTGACTTCACATTCGAGGAAGATGTAAATCAAATGTCAACTTCTCCAGAACAGCAAAACAGGAACTGCTTCTCAATTAATTTTTATCAGGCTAACAAAACCTTTGTACATAGTCTGAAAAAAACATTAGCGGAAAATAAATTATTGGTAAATTTCATTCATGGACTGAACTGAAAAAATTGTAAACAAATCAGCAAGCTGAATTTGGCATCAAACAAATTTTAAAAAGATGCTAATCATGATCACATTGTATTTAACACAGGAATGCAAGAGTTTTGAGAGCTATACTACAAGAAGTCAATAATGTGATTCATTCCATTAACAAATAATGAAGAAATACCGTATAATCACTGTAATTGTTGCAGGAAAAACATATTAGGTCAAATCTCAATATCCATTTGTGATTTAAAAAATTTTTTTAGAAAACTAAATGCAAAACAAAACTTATTCGTAGCAGGTATCACCTGCTAGAAAAATAATAAAAATGATAACAAATATCATATTTAGTTAAAAACATTGACTACCTTTCATTTGAAAATTAGAATGGAGCAAAATATCCACTGTCACTACCTCTCTTTAACAATTTGCTAGAAATGCTATCCAGAATCTGAAGGAAGAATGTAAGAATTATAAATAAGGAAAATGACTGTTATTACACACAAATGAAATGACCAGGTTCATGGAAAATCTCAAACAACCTACAAGTAGATTATTGGATTTATTTTAAAAGTTTGCTAGTTATTAAATCAATATATAAATAAGTTTTATTTCCATATGTGACAAATGAAGGATTAAAATAAAAAATTTAAAACAGTATTTAAAATAATGTAAAATACAAAGTAATTAGAATAAATATGACTAGTGGAGCATATAACTTTACTGAAATTTGATGATGTTTTACTGAGAGGTATCATAATTAAACAGTCACATCATTTATAGGAAAGGTCTCACTGTTGAGCAGTAGGGCACAGCACAGTAGTTTTAGTACATACGTTATGGCATTTGGATGTTCAAATGGAAAATAATCGAAAGCATTTGCACATGCTTACATGATATACAAAAATTTCTTCCTGGTAGGAATGTGAAAGAGGAACCATGAAGCTTCCTGAGGTCATGCAGAAGAATGTCCTCTTGAGCTAGAGGTAGCAAAAGGTGACTTAACCATGATATAAAAAGATAAGCCAATAAATAATAAATAAGTTAACATGAGTTGAAACTCAGAAATTCTGAATCCCCTCCAGCACCAACCTCAGATGATGGTAATTTATCTGTTCACTGCTGATGGCCAGCCAGGGAAGAGAACAATAGAAAGCACATTTGGAACACAAGGGCGGCAGAAATATAGCAATCCATGAAAACCAGTGGCATATTCAATCTCTTGCTCAGTAAAGAAGTGCAGTAGGAGGGGCTTTGCTTTTACAGAATGTCAGTGACTCAATCGCTTTGTACTTGCATGCCTTCCTTGTTAAAGTTTCCAAGGAAGTTAAGCTCCAGGGTCCTAGGCTTTAGTCCCATGGTCCAAATCAACTGGAGGGTGTGATCCTGTGTCCTTCGTCCTTCAGTTTCTGATTCAGCATGTCTTGGGCGGGCCCCAAGCTTCCCAGGCGATGCGATGCGTCCGGCTACTTGGCCATTTGGAGAACTGCTGGAAAGCATGCAGTGCACGGAATGCAGTGCCTGGAGAAAATGAAGAAACTCCTCTCCTGTTCGGTGAGATACTTTGGAGGGCTGAGGAAAGTCATTCAAATTATTTTCTGTGCTCTGCAGATCAGGTGAGATATTCTGCTTGTGAACACTTTCAGGAGCGACCAAGGACTCCCCTGTTCTCCAGACTCAGATAGTGAATATCTATTCAATAAGGCCATATTGATTTGTAATAGACATCTCAAAAAGAATGTGCCCTGTCTCAAAAGACCTTCCTCATGTCTGTAACATGGATTTTCTTACCATCTCAGGTGACCCAGTTCATCTCATATTTTCTACTCGTTCAGGCCCGAAACCTTGAAGTTAAATTTAATTTTGTTCTTTGGCTCAAAGCCCGTGTTAACTTGATGAAAACACCTGGTCAAATACACTGAATCAGACTACTTAGTTGGTCTGTCTGCTTCTACCCTATAGTCAACTTCAGTTCCTCTGTCCAAAGCTTCCCCTGGCTTGCTTTCCATCTCTCTCAAAAGAAAACACCAAGTCTCACCAGGACTTACATGGCTGCCCTCCTGGTGTTTTCCTCTCCAAGCCTGGTGACTGGTCTCTGTCCCCTGAAGCTCTGCCCCACCTAGGGAGTCTTTGCACTTCCTGGAATGCATGTCCTCCCTTCTCTCTGCTGGTACCTCAGGAGACCTCCTGGCTTCCACTGGGACAATCTTCCGTCACTTTCTGGTGACTTTTCCTGCCTACATAAAATGAACCTTCCCCTTGCCCCTAACACCACTTATTTCTTTTCTACTTGGCTCTGTTTTGCCTCGTGTGCCATCATCTGTCATGTATTATATTTGTTTATTTTTTGTCTGCTGCCACTAGAATAATGTTGTCATGTGTATTAGTCAGCTTTTCACCACTGTGACTAAAATATCCAACAAGAACAACTGAGAGGAAGGAAAGTTGATTGTGGCTCACAGTTCCAGAGGTTCAGTCCATTGCTCTGGGCCCAAGGGGAGACAGAGCATCATGGCGGAAGGGTGTGGTGGAGGAGAGTGCTCCACTCATGGCAGCTAGCTAGCAGAGAGAGGGAAGCGAGGAAGGGGCTGTAGGGAGGAGGCACCCTTCTAGGGCAGGCCTCCGTGACTGCTCCTTCTGCCTACAGTTACCACTCACTCGGTCCATCTGGCCCAGAATGGACTGCTTAGGTTACAGCTCCTACCATCCATCTCTTAATACCCCTGCATTAACACAGGAGCTTCTGGGGGACACCTTACATTCAAACAAAAACATCATGGAAGCAGGGATTGTTTTTGCCTTTTTAATAGCCTGTCTTCCTCATCCAGAACTCTTCTGGCATGCAGTAAGTTCTCAATTAATAGGTTTTTGAATAGCCAGGTTTTACAGAGTGAAGGCCAAGCCTCAGGGATGGGATGTCTCTAGCACTCACACATCAATGAAGCTGGCGGGAAGAGAACTTCCCAAATCCCACTTCTCCAAATCCCAAACCGAATTCCTTCTATTAAGCCCACGTAGACTTGAAGCTCATCTGCCTCCAAGAAAGCAGTGCGACCTCTGCTTGAACTGAGAGAACTTGGGCTTAAAATAACAGAGGTCATGACCTTCCCTGGACCTTTTCCTTCCTGCAAGGCCTGCTCTTTTCCCATAGCCGTTCCCCAGAGGACATTAGCAGAGCAGCGTATCTTGGGGAGCCCCTGGGAAGACAAGAGCTTGCATTCCTTAGAATGTGAAAGGAGCCCAGTCCCGGGGCCTGTCCCAGGCTTGAGCGGAAGTGGCCGGCCTGGCTCGTGTTTCCAGAAGGAAGGGTCATGGAGTCACGTCACTGCGTGGCCCTGTGTGCAGCTCACTAGTGGGATGTTCCTGGCAAGAGCACCGTGTGCACACGTCACTGGGTCCAGAGGCTCCCTGCAGTCACGGGCTGTTTTATTCCACAGCTGTTGATTGCCCAGCTTCCGCCTCCTTGACCCTGTGCTGGGGAGCGCTATTGACTAACTATGGACATGACACCTGACCTCAGAAAGTTGACAGAAACTAGCAACTGTCTCCCAGACAGGTGACATTTGAAACGTTGACTATGGTGTAGACCACAGCAGAATCAGAAGTTCAGGGAGTAATGAGTAGAGAGTAAAGTGAACACTCTCTAATCTGTAATAATCAGCTATGGATCATAAATGCATATAGTGTACAGAGCGGGTGAAGGTGGATGCCTGTAATTTAACAGGTGTATTATTTGTAATGCTGTTGATAGAACCCCAGAAGAGACTGCCAGTCAATGCTGGGAGACAGGGCAGTTCTGCTGAAATTCCTCGAGACCTCCTGCATCTCAGTACCCAGCTTCCTCCTTCCAAGGCCACACCTGGTCCAGGCTTCGTCACAGGCAGCAGAGTGGCGAGGCTTGTCACAGCAAGCCCAGCTCACCACTGATGGACCAGCTGGTGAATGGGATGGGTCCCCCAGTAGTCACGCATGCTGTGACTCCCCCGTTTTCTGTACACACCCCACACACTTTTTGTTGCTGGAACAAGGGAAACTCAAGCACAGCAAATTCCAAGGGCTTCTCCATCTATTCTGTCGCAGTGTGAAGTGCCCTGTGCTTTCTTCCTTAATTTTTCCAGACGAGCAATGGAGCCACCTTCATCTTTGCCTCCTACAGCCAGGTAGGGCTGTCGTCATGAGCTGCCACTAAATCATCTCACTACTGATTTGCGTTGTGCAGTTGTTGAGAGAAAGGGCTTAGGTGATTCATCACCATGTCCCAAGCACCTAGACTGTGACTCAATACACAAATGTCCCTCAAAAATAACCAAGAAGCCATCTGGCAGGGGAGATCCAGGGGACCTGACTTATGCAGAACGCCCGGGTGTGCGTGAGGAGCTGCCCAGGGCTGCCCAGGGCTCCCGTCTCACCCCTGTCTGCAAGGCGAGCGCCCAGCGTCTCCCTGGAAGCTGTGCCATTTTGTGTCCTGGCAAGCCAGCCTAGCCTTCGGAGTTTTCTTTAGCCAATAGAATGCAGCTAAAGGACACCATGACCCTTGTGAGACTTTTAGTTACATCAAGTTAGAGATTGTCACACAGACGATTGCAACATTTATTCTCCTTATACCAAGGGATCCACGTTTCAGGTGGGAAAGGAGAACTAACTGGTGTGTGTTAAATTTGAAAGACTGAGCCACCTGCAGCTCTGTGCTGAGAAGATTCTGAGGCCACAGGTTAGCTCAGCTGGAAACTGTCACATAACCCATGTTGGTCATGGGTGTGCAGAGGGTGGGAGTGGGCACAGCAAGGTCACT
>CM053411.1:73395704-73479664 GCA_028644305.1 Xerus rutilus | reverse complement strand
GGGAGTTCATTAAACTTACTCTGCAGGCAGGAAGCCATGGCTCCTGTTACAGTGATGAAATACTGCAATCACAGAAGGTCACAGAAAATAACACAACAGGCACCCATTTACCACAGGACCACCAAGACCTCACGACTTTGGTCCAAGTAGAAAAGGCCTTCTTTCTTCCAGGTGGAAGGAACACCACTGCAGGGAATGTGGTGTTCTCCAGGGCTGGGGCCCAATGAGATCAACCTGAAGGACCACAGGTGGAGGGAACTGGCCCACACTGCACAGAGGTGAACCTGCTGCCATGTTTGTCTCAGCATTTGTGTGAGTGTAAACTCAAGAACTACGGTCTACACCTGGCCCTCTAGTCCTTACCTCTTACTCTCCACAGGTAGCCATGAGGCTCATATTCACTGTATATTTTCCCCATAAAGTACTTATGACCTCCATGATTAAATTTTACACATTTTTGTGTGTGTGTGTGTGTGTGTGTGTGTGTATGGTTGTTTTGTTTTTTGGTACCGGGGATTGAACTCAGGGGGACTCGAACACTGAGCCACATCCCCAGCCCTATTTTGTGTTTTATGTAGAGACAGGGTCTCACTGAGTTGCTTAGTGCCTCGCCATTGCTGAGGCTGGCTTTGAACTCGCAATCCTCCTGTCTCAGCCTCACAAAGTGCTGGGATTATAGGCATGCGCCACCACACCCAGCTCTAACCATGTATTTTTTGCCATGGTATAACCTCTTTTTAAAATATATCCTACTTGTTATGAAAATTCATTAATATATTGAGAAGTAAGAATACTGAGAAGAGTCAGATGTGACATCTCTTGTCCTGTGGGCTATGTGGAGTACTGAGCCCTTTGAGGAACACATCGCTGCTGTTCATCCTGTCTCCTTTGTCGTGGTGTTTTGGGTATCTGTTGTGTCTAAGTGTGTGTCTGTGTGTGCCCGTTTCTTTCTGTATGCCTTGTTCGTCTGAGAATGCATATATTCTATCACTTCTGAAACGCCGTCTGCTATCTCTATCAATCTTGCTTTCCTACCTTTTCTTAGCCGCCTTCTGGGCAATGCGTGTTGGGTTTTACCATCCAATCCTCCCTAATGACCTTTGTTTTGCCATATTTATCCTCCTTCACTTTATTCACAGAATAATAATCAAATACATTTCTCATTGTGTTGAGTTCTTATTCTGGTGAGTCCAACATGTATTTCATTGAGTTTTTAATTTGAAGGAAAATGCTTTCTATTTCTACAAGTTCTGTTCTTCGCTCTACCTATTTTTTGTTTCCCTGGTTCTCCCTGTTCTTTTCTTAGTGTGCTGATTTCCTAGTCTTGTCATTGTTGGCTTCAGTTTCTTTTGATACTGACTAATGTCCTGAGGTTGACCACAGTCCTCCTGTTTGGATCTCCTGTCCTATGCTTTTGGAATGATGGTTTCCTCATGCATTTCATAATTTCTGTGAACTAAAGTTAAGAAAGCTCCCCCCTCCCAGCCCTCTGAGCTCGCGGGAAATCCTATGTAGCTTGTGTTGCTGAAATTCCTCCAAAGTCTTTTATATTTATTTTTGCCTGGTGACTCAGGTGGTGTAAATTTAGAGTGCAAACCCATGTGAGCTGCCAGTAGAGAAAGATAAGCTTCCTACTAGTTTTTAGGGGAGAGGAAGATTTATTTTCCAATTCACTTGCTTCTCGATGATGCTGAGATGGCAGGGGGCATGATGTCTGATATCATGGTCTTCTTCACACCTCTTGGCTTATTTGGGCCCAGGGTCTCATCTCCAGGCCTTGCATGGGTGAAAACACTCAATAGCCTATTTTTCTGGGTTTAGTAAACCCACTCAGGGGTCAGTTGCATCCTGTGTTCATAAGCCTCCAATTCCAGTTTTCAAAGACTAATTAATTCAAGAATACATTGCATCCGGTCTTTGTCTTAGTAGGGAAGATCCTTCTTCTCCTCCTCCTCCTCCTCATTTTCCTCCCCCCCCCACTTCTTCCTTTTACATTATCTTCATCTGCCATCTTTTCATAATTGGAATTCTTCAGACAAGATTCAATGATGTGTGCATTGCTTTAGCACCTGGGAAAATGCAGTTTAAAATAATGCAGCTGTCAAAGCGAATTTGTACAGGTGCCACTCAGGTCAGAGGCAGAAGTACCACATCCCATCGCCACCTTCCATGTTTACAAGTAAAACAGGAAGCCAGCATCGTGCAGAATTGTTTCCAGTAAGAAAAGACTGCAGAGAAGTCACTTACTTGATGAAATTTTTATCTTAAGCAGTGTGATGAACAAACACCTGGGAGCATTTGATAGTGAAAATTCAGTGAGCTGAAAAACAGGATGCTATGGAAACGAGAGGCCAGGTGTGGACATCAAGGTGGCTTAGAAAAGGGGCTTCTGGCTGAACAGCTACCAGGCTGGTGACGGCTGGCCCTTGACTTTCTTTCTCTGTATTTCCATGGTATGGTTAAATAATCTATTTATCCAACTATGATTAATCTCTCTTATGTGTTTTAGTCAGCTTTTGCATTGCTGGGACCAAAATACCTGACAAGAACAACTTAGAGGAGGAAAAGCTTATTTGGGGCTCATGGTTTCAGGGGCCTCAGTCCATAGAGGGCTGACTCCATTGCTGTGGGCTCAAGCTGAGGCAGCACATGATGGGGGAAGGGCCCAGTGGAGAAAGCTCAGCTCATGGTGGGGTCAGGAAGCAGAGAGAGGTGGCAGGGAAGGGGCTATCGGGCAGATGCTCCCTTCCAGGGCACACCTCCAGTGACCCACCTCTTCCAGCCATGCCCCACCTGCCTCATGTTACTACCCATAGATTCATTCAGACTTGGACGGGCTGATTAGGGTACAACTCTCACCACCCAATCACTTCACCCCTGAACATTCCTCATTAACTGCAGCTTTTAACTCATGTCCAAATCGTAACATTATCTTATCTTGTCTTACCTATCTACCAACCTACCCAGCCATCTCTCTCTCCATCTCTCAATCTACCATTAATACTAGTTGGATTTGAGTGGGTTGTTTGAACACAGAGGGGTCCTGAGTAATGCATGGCTGGGGAGAAGTTGAGCATGTCCCTGTCTGACATAAGGAAATCATTCCTGTGGTCACCAGGGGCTTCCCAACTGCCTCCATATCTGTCCTAGCATTTAACCCCCTTGGTATTTTAAATTATTTTGTGTGTGTGTGTGTGTGTGTGTGTGTGTGTGTGTGTGTGTGTGTGTGTGTGCTGAGTTTCCCTTGGAAGGGGAAAGGAAAAAAAAACTTACAAAAAACTTACAGAAAGTCTCACTTTCCTGCTAGGAATTTTTTTTTTTGAATTTTATATGTCAAATTTTTCTAAAATAAGGAAGTAGGAAGTTTTGTGCACAATGACAGGCCCAGGGGGCTGCTTTAGGAAGCAGGGGCACCTGTCTGTACTCCCTGGGTAAAAAAAAGTGCAGAGTAAGAAAGAAGGTTCAGGGAGTCACAGAGAGGCCCTGCTGGTGACTAGCGGAGTCAGCTTGGGGGAGCTATTTAAATTCCCTCGTTTTCAGCCTCCACATAAATACATGCAAAGTTGTCATGGGGATGGAACACATTGTGCCTAAGGGTCCTGCATGTTAGGAACAGAATATGTGGCAGTTTTTATTGAAATTTGCCATGAACAGAAATGTTTAGGATGTCTTTAGGGAAAAGATCTCTTTCTTTATGAAGGGATTATGCTAAAATCCTGACTTGGAACAGGACTAAATAACTTGTTACACTCTCACTGCTGTCTGAGGTTTCAAACCACACTCGTTTTTGAAAGGGAATGAACTGAAAGCACATCGACACCCCTGAAGGCATCTATAGGTCTGTTTCTGTGATATTTGTAATATGGTATTTGTAAAGATTCAACTGTTTCTAAATTCCCAGGTACTGAAGTTTACTTCCTCTGTATCCTCTCAGTAGCTGATGCAGTTGGGCATGAAGGGTTTTCTTATCTCGCTCATACCATTCAATTTAAATCTCCAAAAAACCTTGAAGCTCATCGTGACACATCTGTCTTTTAGCTTTCTCTGTTCCATTAGCACAGGGAATCTTTGACAGTCCCACATAATTAACAATTATGCATAAAGTGAGAATACACGCATTGAAGAGAGCTGCTTTATTTTGCTGAGCTCATCACTTCCTAAATTATGGAACACCTTTTAGCACATAACAGATTTTCACATCTTCCAGAAATATAGCTTCATTAGAAACTCTGAAAAGGCTCAGGCAGGCAGGTATCATCTGACTATGTATATTTTGTAATTCAAAATAGAACATGTTAATCAAAATATGTTGGAAATAAAAGTCACGTGGAAGACAAAATGAAGTCCACTGTAGAAAACTAAGGGACATGTTTATTTTGAGAATTTAGAAATAGACAAAATCAAAACACAAATATCCCCTTGGTTAATGTACATATTAACCTAAGTATAGTTTTGCGAGTGACATCATTCTCACAGAATAAGCCTACGTGGGGGAAGAGTCTGTATGATTTAATGAAACTACAGAATTTCAGACCATCATGAATACAAGCGTGATTTTATTCCTTGATATTCATAGCACCAATAAACTAAATAGCGGGAAAACAATTTTCACCTAAGCTAACAATAATGAAACAAGATAATCCCAATGCAGGAGACTGTGTAGCACAAGGTGCCACGTGACTGCTGATGGCCTTGTAGAACCGTTAGTCAAGCACATTGGAAAGCAAGAGGGTGAACCACTGAGGCCAATGGGAATGTTCATCCCACTGTACTATGTATGTTTTGTGATGAAATTTTATTTAAAAAAATACTTAGAGAAAAACAGTGGACAGATGAAGAGGTCTGACAATAGGAAGAGAAAAGCATACTAGACTTATTTTTTAAGGACTTAGGCTTGAGTCTCGTGTTTGAGTCCTGTGTTTGGAACTCCTCCCGTCCCAATTCTTTTTTTCTGCAGGTTTTTCTCAAATGGCAGCAAATTGAAATGGCTAACAGTCAGAGGAGAGTTAGCAAAGTGTTTCTCAGGTTTAAGCTCTAATAGGACTGTATGAAATGATGAAAATTATTTTCCAACCATGAAAATATTAAACAGAGGGAGCAGATGGAAAGTGTCTCCTCGTCGTCACAAATGAACTAAGCAAGGAGAAAAAGAACCTGGGAAAAGAAAAAAGATGTGACAGCAAAGGTTTCAAAGATCTATTTACAGAAGTGTGCAAATACCCGTGTAATATATTTATATTAAAATGCTAAAATTAAAATACAGTTTGAGTATAAATTTACCTATACAATTGAATGGTTAAATATTGGTAGATGTCTTTATAAACTGAGTTGTTAACATCCTAAGTGACATAACAATAATGTATACAGAAAGGACATCTGAACACTTGTGATTTGGGGGGACATTTTTCTCATGTGCACTTATTTTCATAAACTATACAGACACACACACACACACACTTGTTTTTGTAGATATCATCCTATCTTTTTCTTAATCGTGACACCTTTTCATGGAAAGGATTCTGGAATTCATTCATTTGACCTGTATTAATGAATGTGAACTTACTAAGTGCTGGATGATACCAGCACAAAATGAGAGAGAGAGAAAAATAAAAATAAAAATAGAGAAAACTCAAATTTATGTGTTTGTGTGTATTGCATGTATGTGTGATATATATACACACACATATATATTATGTTACAAATATTATGTTCTATATATAATAAGTAAGATGAACAACTGATTTCTATGGAGAGGATTGTAATTAAAGGTGCTATGGTTAAGTTCCTGCTGGTAGCCATGGATGTGGGGGTGGGAATGAGGACGCGGCTGAGGAAGGAAAGTGTGATTCTTGACCTCTTTTCGAGCAGTCTGAGCAGGTAGCTTCCTTCCTTCCTGCACTGCTCCTCGCCTCGATTATCATGCACTGGTTCTCCCATCCTCCAGACGTTACAGAGGGCATCTGCCGTGTGTGAGCACACTATTAGGCAGTGAAGGGACGGAAATGAGTAAGATGTGGCTCCTTTCTTGAAAGGACCTCCTCTTCTGTTACCAAGGATGGGGAGGTTAAAGAGAAGGCTATCACACTGAGTTTGGAAATCTTGATGTGAATGCAGACAGATGCAAAGTGGGCTCCAGTTTCCTCACAATGGGGACGACTGTGTCTAGTTACCATGAGGAAGAAACCAGATGTGGGGTCCACTACACCTTTACCATTCCTGTGCCAATCCAAGCCACATCTCCATCCACTCCATTAGTATTGCAAAAAGCCGCTCACATCAGATTCCAGCCTATTTCCTCTACTTAGGGTCTTTCCAGCCTTCACTTCTCTAGGCATTTTAAACTCTTTCCCATTCTTTAACGACGGTGTCACTTCTCTCCCACTGTGCCTTGCCCCAGTGGCTTTCCCCACCTGGCAGGCCCCTCCTGTGGATGTGCTCCTCATGCTGCAGACCCGGTCCACATAACACCGCATGACCTTCTCCGATTCCGATTGCAGAGAGCATTTCCCATCTCCAATAAAGAATGCATCAATGCCACCTATCTGCCCCTCCACCTGGACTTCCTGAGGACTGAGACCCTGTCCTTACCTTGCCACCAATACCCAGGACTGTGCCTCGGTAAGTGTTGGCTATAAAAATAAATTAGTGTACAGAGGACTCATTATTTGGTGAAAAAAAAAAAAAAACTAGCAAATGAATGAATGCTCAAATTAATGAGTCAGTAAATTATTGCATAGTGATTGAGGAAATGAAATGGTTGAGTAGTAAATTATTGTCTAGTAATTTAATTAATGAATAAATTCATTATTTAGTGAGTGAATAAATAAATCAATGACTTACCTAAGGGTGCTAATTACAGTTCTTTTCCAGATCAAAGAGGAAATATTGCTTCATTTTCTCACAAGCCCCCAGGACTTTATGGGCATATATTTTCCCTCCAATCCTGCATGCTTATCCCATTACCATATGGCAGGTACCATTTGTTTGCCTAAAGGATTAAGAATAGGTCTTAATTTTTCTGGAAAACTGTCAGAGAAGCTACAGGGTTTTTGTTTGTTTTTGCTTTTTGTAGTGCTGGGGATTGAACCCAGGGCCCAGCAGAGGCCCGACATGCGAGTGGCCTACAGTTTAAGCTACACATCTTTGAAGTTGCACTTTCAACATTTCCCAAACCCCATTCTATGACTCTAACTTGATTATTGTAGACACAGCCCCCTGTAAAATGCTCGATTTTTTTTTTAACCTGTCAGATATTGGTAACAGATGAATGACTTGTACACTGTACCTGGGCTAACAAATTATGTGCTCTCAGAATAAATAAGTCTTAGCTCTAAGTTCTCATTTACAAGAGACAACCTTGACTTAGAAGAGAATCATTTTTGTTATTGTGACACAATTCATCAAAATGAAATCAGGCCTGTAGGGTTTCATTTGCATTAGCGAAACCATGTACTTGCTAGTCTCAAGAACAACCGCATCTCCTTTAGGGCCACGAGGAGACAGCCTAGTCTTCACAGAATGACATGGCCATTTAACCTTGACTGTGAAAATCACACCCAGGAATAATTGCTCTGTATTTTGAGGAAGCCCTTCTTGTGCACACAGGGCCCTCTAATGAGGAATGGGGTTGAGATCAAGATTGAGTGCAGACTTAGTTTACCAAGCGAATATGCTCAAAGGAAGGGGATCCCTGAATGTGGCGATGGTAAACAAATATTGAATTTATAAGACTCTGGAATAACCTAATTTTTAATATGCTGAGTCAAAAAGCAGGACTTAAGTGCATACATGGTTTACCAAATTTCAGGCATTAGAGAAACTGTTAAATATAATCAACTTCTTAAATTGCATTAACATGGCAAGAGGTAAGCTTGAGTGTTCTCTTCCATCTTACTTTCATTTTTTCACAGATTAAGCTCTTCCAGGATCCTAAAAAATTTTATATCTACATACATACATAGATATATCTGCTTTAATATACATATGTATATATGTACACATATATAAACACATACACGCGCACATACATACCTATGTGTATATATATATATATATATACACACATAGGTATATATATAAACATATTTTATATATAGGTATATATATAAAATATATATATGTTTATATATATATGTGTATATATATGTATATATACACATATATATATAAACACACACACACCTCTATATATACATATAAGAGCAAATATTTTTTAAAAGTTTGGAATAATAGAGATAAATTATCCAGTGTCTTAATCTTCAAATCTAACTAACATTAGCAGTTATTCTTTTATTCTTCTATATCTTTCGTAATGTACTGAATCTGCTTTAAATATATTTGGTTTCCTCCTGTATCATTTCATATGCCAATATGCTTAGTTTAAGAGAAACATTTAAAATAACTTCAGTTTTTAATTGTTGTCATAACCCATGGGTTATTTAATTATATCCCTAAATTCGGTCATTTGCTATGTTTTTAACGTTCAGTTATTATCAATAGATGAGTAGATTACTTGATTTCCTTAGGGTTAATTCCAACAAAGGGAACATTTAAGTCTAGATTTTGACTACTTCAAAGCACTTTTTATAGATGACCAAACTCTCTACAGAAAGAACTGAATTCCTCCTAGAGAAGGACCTTAGGTCTTGTGTCAGTGCTGGAAGGAAATGAGATGCTCTGATAGAACTCTGTGCATGGTGATTCTTGTGTTATTTCAAAAGCTCTGTTCAAAAAGAGTATCGACCTGACACTGGGGGGAACCACTTCTCTAGAATCAGCCATGTAGAAGAGGCTATGGAATTTCATTATGCTGCAGTGAAGTATTTCCAAAGAGGACATCCAAGGACTGCTAGATCAACTCAGCATGAGCAGGAGCTTTCTAAAAGTTCTGGATGCGCCACCAGAATGCACCTGGCTGACGAGTAGACTTGGACTGGAATATTACATCCCTGCAAATATCCAGAGAGAGGTTGGGTGGCCAATTCTTTGAAGATTTTTGAAGCTAGTCCAGCTAGACGTAATGTAAAATCATGCAGCACCAGCTGTTATCCTTGTACCCAGTATGTGCTCAATTAAATAATTAGAGATGAATACATCTCCAAAGAGATTATAAACTGGATTTTAATTGGTTATTTCAAACTTCTTCTCTATTAAATCTCTTTTCAAGAACTACTAAAAGCAATAGAATGATAGTTTAGTAATTTTGTTAATAGCTTTCCTGAGTCTCTTCACTACCTTGTGTTGGACATGACCATGAATGAGAACAAAAGACACAGAAGAAATGGGTGCAAAAATCTGTATAAATTATATATGAGATATCTGGGTTAGTCAGCTTCCTGTTGCTGTTACAAAATGCCTGAGATAAACACTTTCTAAAGAGGAAAGGTTTATTTTGGCTCATAGTTTCAGAGGCTTCAATCTATAGTTTCTTGGCCCTGTTGCTTTGGGGCTGTGGCAGCACAGTGCATCATGGCAAGAGTGTGTGGTAAAGGATCTCTGTTCACCTCATGGTAGCCAGGAGGCAAAGAGAGAGAGAGAGGGGCCAGGGTCTCAGTATTTCCTTCTCAGAACATGACTCCAATGACTTAACTTCCTCCAACTAGGCCCCACTTTCTGCAAGTTCCACCACATTGCAGTAGTGCCATGGGCTGGCAACCAAGTCTTTGACACATGGGTCTTTGGAGGCATTTCACATCCAAACTATAAAGATCAGAGATTGGGATGGAAATGCAAAACAATTTGGAAGCTGAAGGAAGTACCGATCTTAATGAAAACAAGAGCAGATGCCCTATGACCATTCTCGTGAAGCCGTGGCATGCTCACAGAGCTTGGAACTGAACTCTGTCCTCCTCCACTTCCTGTGCTGGGGCTCCACTTCCTGATGCTGCTGACTCTCCTTCTCCCTCACAGCTTGCCCCACGCACATGCTGCACTCTTATTTGACAACCTGAGAACTGTGACTCTCATGTGACAACCTAAGAAATCCTCAAAGGAATGTTGGATATTTGCCTTGATGAAAATTTGGATGGAAGGAAGAGGTGGTTAGAAAATACTGTTCTTTTTGAAGAACCGTTTGAGAGAGAGAGAGAGAAGGGGGCCGAGATGTTTCCATGTATTCCCTTGGATAAAAATTAATAGAAATGACTGAAGAGAGTTCTGATGGAAAAGGCTTGCCAGATATGGAATATGCCCCTCAGGAGGTAGGAAGGTTTCAGTGAAAATAGTAACTTACTGAAAATGGACTAGATATTCTGGCTAAGTGGGAGAAGTAGGTCAATTCAATCCATTAGATATTCTAATTGCATGATGCAGTAGGAGACAGGGAGCTGTTGGATTTTAGCTGCTGTAATCCCTAGCTAGGCCTGAACAACAGCGATATGGCCCACAATTACAATGATCGGTCAGGTGGACTAGGAAGCGAATTGAAGAGATTCTTTTGAACAGGATTTTTAAAAGGGAGAACATTTTCCCATTAGACGTTTTCGAATCTGCTTGGCTATCCTCTTTGGGCTCAGTAAAAGAAACCCATGCAGGGTAAGTATGTTTAGCAACTGGGTCTGTTCCCAGGTTCTGAGACGTGTAGCAAAAATCCAGAGTTATTATTAGATCTAAATGGAGGCTTTTGTCAAAAGGCCTCTTGAACTGTGAGGAAATCAGAGTGCAAATTGATAATGACACACAACACGTCCCTGGGCTGGCAGCTCCCCGAAGGCTGCGCAGACACCCCAGGAAGGCCTCCATGGCCTCACGCCAGCCACAGACTGCTCAGCACTCGTCTTCCCCTAAGCCAGCCTGACAACTGCATTCTTCTCTGCCTCAGAAGAGGCGAAAGGAGATGGATTAAGGAGGATGTTTGAACTGAGACTATTAATTTCCCTGCAGTGTGTATTCAAGTCAGATCCCTTTATAAGAGCTTTTTGTGGTTTCATAAAATTACAACTTGGGGTATTTGGCTGCCTTTTCCAAAGCACACATTTGGCTTCTAAAGAAAATGTACTTCATATGAAGAAAGGAAAAAATGAGTATGTAGTTATCTTAACTATATTCATTTTATATAATCACTCGGTTAAGCACAGAAACAATTACAGTATTAACTACTTATTAATAAAAGAGATCATAAAATATAGTCTGCATAAAACTTATAAGGTTTCTATCATATTTATTTGAAAAAATAATAAAAATGATTTTTTCCCTAATAGTTTGTGAATGCTTAAAAATGCTTTTATAAGCTGTCAAGGTCAAAATTAAATGTCCCTCCCCTTTCTAAGATCATTATGATACTTTCTGATACTTCTTTTTCTCTCTCTCTTTTTTCCTTCTCTTTTTGGTACTGGCAATTAAACTCAGCGGTACTTAACCACTCAGCCACATCCTCAGCCCATTTTATTTTAAGACAGGGTCTCACTAAATTGTTTAGGGTCTTGCTAAGTTGCACAGGCTGACCTCAAACCTGAAATCCTCCTGCCTCAGCCTCCTGGGGTGCTGGGATTATAGGCATGTGCCAGTATACTTGGCACTTTCTGATATCTCAAGGGTCAGGTAAGATATCATTGTGTGTGAAGTGCCTGTGGCTGGTGTCTTCTGGGAACTGGAGAATGGATTGCTCCACTCCTCTGTCTTGGCTGGGGCCATTATCTCCCTTCAGGTGAGGCTGACAGTCCTGCTTTCTGGAGGACAACATTCTTCAGATTATTTGTAAGCACTATACGCGATCCAACACAGTGCCATCCAACACATGGCAAGAAGTCTTTTTTTCTTAATGGATTCTTAAATATAACACCTGGAAAAGGAGAGATTTTTACTTTCCCTGTTCTTGGAGCTGGACAACCTTTTGGCTGGTTTGAACTGATGGAAAGCTAAAACAAATTTGGCAACTAGCAAAGAAAGAGATGTTGAGTTTCTGGAGTCATATAAAATATTTGTGCATGAACTTCAGGCACGTGAGGTCATGGTGAGATTTGAGAAGGGTACTAGCTGTCCCTTACTCTGCTTTCTTGTCTCTGCACTGCATGACATTCTCCAATGGACTCTCTTTTCCTTCACCAACATCGCTGGTCCCCAGTATGGCTACACACCAGAAGCACACTGCAGACCTTGAGAATACCTGTGCCTGGCCTCACCCAGACTCATTTCAGAACATCTGTGCATGTGTTGCAGTTGTGTGCTGTAACAAGTTGTCCAGGTGGTTCCAAAGTGAAGTCGGATTGAAACCACTGCGCCAGGCCAGCACTTCCCAGGCTTCAGTGTGGAGAGATGGCCTGGGATGGGAAAGCATGCAGATCCTGACTGAGCAGGCCTGAGGTGGGGCGTGAGCTTCTGCCTCTGAAACAAGTCCCTGGTGTCGCTGATGGTCTCCCTTGCCCCAGACAAGGAGGATCTAAAAACTTGGGAGCTTGTGCAGTGTGCAGAATCTCAGGTCCTACCTGAGGCCTCTGGATCAGACCGTGAGTTTTAGCGATTCCTAAGTGATGTGTAACACTTCCCTGGCCTGGAGCATCCATGAAAACCCTCTGGTTTTGACATGTATGACCCATCACAGGGTGATCTCTTCTGCCTTCCTGTTTCCTTACACTCTCCCTGAGCTCAATGGAGCTTCCTGTAACTGTCCAGGTATGCCCTGCGCCTTCCACCTTTGTGACTTTGCCTCCTGAGGTAGGGTGTTCCTTCACGTTGAAGAGACTTTCCCTTGACCTGCTATTTCCTACTTATCCTTAAGATTTAGGCATTCAGTCCTGCAGAGAAGCTGTGTTTAATTATTTCCACACCCCAAATGCTGCCGCATTAGGTGCACCTTCATATAGCTTCCTTTGACATTCATCACACAGAATTAAAATTGCCCATCTAAATATTTTGTTATAAATTTCTGAAATATTAAAAATGTGTCTGATTAAGCTTTCTCTTAGCACCCATCAAGGTTCCTGGTGGAAATCCACTCAGTGAATTCTCAGAGCAGTTTCTGATTAGTATAGAGAACCCGCCAGGTCCTTCCCCCAAATCTGCATTTTCTGCCAGGAAACTAGGAAACAAAGCTTCCTGTGACTGGTAGATGTCCTACCACAGCTTGGCACTAGATTGCCCTTGGTTTTGAGGACGTGAGGGCATCTGAGAGTGCTCAGGCTCAAGATGGAGCAGTTTCAGTGGGCTGTCTTCATAAATGGTAAAGGAGGGGAGAGAAGGGCGTCCCCCTTCCCCAACTCGATCCTGTGCTCTTTATATTTTTGACATTTATCAAAGCTGACTTTGCTTTCCAAAGGCCACAAGAGAAAAGAAGAAACAGATCATTTTCATCTGTCTTTTAGCTGTTTCCCAGGCGGACTGAAAACAATTTGCATCCTGTCCAGGCCCCGTAATTTCTGGTTGTTGAAGACAGACACAAGGGTATTGCCAAAGCCTCGTGAGCTCTTTACTCAGTATAGTGTGACTTGAAGGATGTGGGAAATGTGGAGGTTCCTTTACTTTGATTTGCTTCCTGTGGCCCACACTGGAAGCTTCCTGTGAGAGGGTAAGGGACGTTGAGTTTGTATTTGCTTTCAACTTGATTTTGGATTCATATTATGCATATGTAGCAAATGGACATCTATGAGGTATCGCCTATGTGTCAGACTCTTTGTTAGATGTTGAAGAACGTGGGGGACCTTAATGAGTCAGAGGTTGTGCCTTCAGGGAGCTCCCACTTGTGGATAGGAAGGCTGCATGGCTGAATGTTATCCTGAAGAACAAGATGACATAAGAACACAGAAGAAATCAATGAACACTGTTGCTTATGTTATAAAAAAGATAATGGGGAGTAGTATGTAAAAAAAGAAAAAGAAAAAGAACTACTAAAAATGGAAAGAGAAGAAAAATCTTTCCAACAAAGAAAATACAGCACCTCAAGTCAAGAGGGCAAAAACACAGTATGCAGCTTATTATAGCCCAAGAATTAAGGTCAGCAATACCGCATCTCAAATTTAAGTATTTGTATCATTCACATATATTTCTAATTTTTAGGGCATTGTGCAATCATTTATTCATGGATATTCTGAGTAATGCTATGGTATACCAGAAAACATAAGAAAATGTTGAGTAAAATAGTTAAATTAACACCTAAAGCTTGATGATAAAGTCAATTTTAGATCAACTTGAATAAGATGTAGCAAAGACGGTGGATTGCGGAGAGTGAAACGAGGAGGTGAGGCAGGCGAAGATTCACTGTTAGACGTCGCGTTGAGTCCTGGCCCAGCCACTAACCAGCCTTGTGACCTTGAGTAAATCACAGTGTTAACATTATTGTTTCTAAGATGAAGGATAAAAGTAAAAAAAAAAAAGTAGAGAGAAAGAAAGAAAAAGAAGGAGAGAAAATTCCAATTGGATGCACCTCATGAAGTTGTTAAAGACTGGAAGAGACAAGAGTCTAAAATACCTCAGATTTGAAAATGGACAGGCACTAGATTTCCCATTAGCAAAGCAAAATGCTAGGAGACAATGAAACAAGATATTTGTAGTTTAGAGGAAAGGAGTTTTCACCAGAAGACCATGGTTAGCTTCAGTGGAACTTCCTGGGTTCTTCCTCACCAACCATGTTTTCTTTTTGTTTGTAAGCTCATATCTGGTTGTGCTAAGGCATTTTCCCAGCAGGGATAGGCTTAAGTGAAAACTTTCACACTCCTGGATGAAAAATCCTTACTGGTTTAAATCGACTAAGATGAAATCTTTTCTCTTGATTATTTGAAGAATGAAATTATAAGCAGTTCTAAGCAAGAGGTCTTCAGGAGCTTCTGAGAGAGTTTTTGTTTTCTTGATAAAAGTCTAAAGCTACTCAAAAGGTCTTTCTCCTTGCAGCCTTTCTTCCTTGCTCAGACTCACTTATTTGAGTTTGTGATGCTTGGATGTGTGCCGTGCCTCCTGTGACCAGGAGGTAATAAGCCAAGGTACTGTGGATGCCAAGTAGAGCAGAGATGGGGTCACTGATGACATTTCTCAGCCTGTGCACAAGCTGGATACGCCAGAGTTCCTGTTATCTGAGATAATTGAGACTTTATTGCCCATGCCAGTGTGGGTATGGCCTGTCACTTGCAGCAGAATGTGTCAAAGGGACACATGGGCCCTATTATCTGCCGAGTAGGAGCAACAAAGATATTTTCATTATCAAGTGAGGAAGTGGTTAACCATTTATTTCTTATGCACTTCTTTTTAGGTGTTTGTCTGAGGACTTATTGTAGTAAATTGAGGAAGGTAAACAGGAAAGAAATCAGAATTCACCCCAAAAGAGCATGAAGGGGAGTGCTGTGAGGACAGCAGGAAGCCTGGACAGCATAAAGGACAGCATAGAGCACCCAACCAGGCAGGAGAAAAGGAGGAAGTATCCCAAACACACATCAGGAAGAGGGGTAGGGTGGAGGCTTCCAGGAAAAAGGGATTGGGGCTCAGGGGTGTTGCTCAGTGGTGGGACACATGCTTAGCATATATGAGGCCCTGGGTTTCTTCTGCAGCACTGAAAGAAAAAAATAATGTCATGGAGTCAACAGATAGCCATGAGATTGAGATCTAGGAGGATGACACATGTTATCCTACTGTGTGAGAGCCATGTAGGAATCCTGAATAGTTGTGTCTAGAGTTTGGGAAAGTAGGGAACAAATAAGATAGACCTAGTGTAAATAGGAAGTGAACTACACTCTTACAGGTAATATGTGTGGCAAATTAAAGAATCGGAAGCCACTTACTATTCCTAAGCAGGGATGTTGAACTCAGAGAAGTGCTTAAAGATGGCATTGGATGCTTCTAGTCTTAGTAGTGAACCATGTTTACATCACTTTAAATTTTAAATACAAATAGATGCAATATAATCATGTCAATGTAATTTGTAGAATTAATAGTCAAATAAAGAACAGAAATTTGGGTTGTGGCCATATAACTGTACACACAAATCATCACTATCAATTGAAGAGAAGTACAGCTAATGTAGAGCAGGAATTCACACTGGCATCTTAAATTACTGTCTAGTATTGATCATTAGATATTGGTTTCAATATGCTATTCAATGGTAAAAGTAATTGATGTAATAATAAAGAATAATAATATAATACCAAACATTTTGAGGTTTCATGAAGGATCCTAAGAGTGTAAGTGAGTAAAATCTTCCTCTTTTCTATTGGAAGGTCTCTCCCAATCCTCTTGTTCCTCTGTCTTTCAGTTATCACCTCTGATTGTCCCCTGCTCTATGGAACAGTTCCAGCCACTTTCACTTCTAGGCTGGAACACTTAATAACAACATGCGTCTCTACAGGCTCCATCCATTCGGTCAACAGAGCTACTTGAGAATTTACTGTCCCGGGTTCCATTGTAATGCTAAAGAAGAGCAGTAAAAAAGAAGAATACATCAGTGCCCTTCACCTGGGACTGGCACTTCATAGGGAGGAAAGGGGGAAAGATCTGATTACAAAGTCAGTAAGGACTTAAGCCAAGACACAATGGAATATTATTCAGCAATAAAAGAGAATAAAATTATGGCATTTGCAGGCAAATGGATGGAATTGGAAAGCATTATGCAAAGTGAAGTAAGCCAATCCCAAAAAACCAAATGCCGAATGTTCTCTCTGATTAGTGGATGCTGATACATAAGGGAGGTGGGAATGGGAAACATAAGAGAAATAGAGGAACACTGGACGCGGCATGGGGGAGGTGGGGGGCAGGAAAGGGGAATGGGTATAGTAAAGATGGTTGATTGAGATCGTCATCACTACCCTTGGTGCATGTATGAAAACACAATTGGTGAAACTTTATCTGGTTTGCAACCAGAGAAATGGAAAAACTGAGCTCTATATATGTGCTATGACTTGAAATGCAATTAAATAAACTAATAAATAAAAAAAAAAACAACTATGACAAGCCAAGAAAGACACCCATGGGGAAGCCGCAATGTGCAGGCTCCCAGGAGAGAGCCTAGTTGGAGGAGTGCAGGAAGGCTTCTTTGAGGAGGTGATGCATGAGCTCTTCTGAAAGGGGGCAACCTGTCACTAGGCCCCAGGCACTTGGCACAAAGTTGGGGGGAGGGCGGAGAGTTCACCATGGTGAAGGGAAACTCCACCCAGGCCCATTGGCCTTGGGTGTGGAAAGTGAGGAGGAAAGAAGCTAAAGTTGGTACTAGTGGGAGAGAAAGGGGAGAGGACACTTGTTTGGGATGTAGGGTCCACATTTCTGAGGTCCTTGCCAGCAAGTTGGGGATTATGTCTTTAAGTATGAGAATGGAGAAACCACTGAGAAGTAGCCTCAGTCAGCCACACTTGGGAATGGATCAGGCCTGAACAACTGAGCTGGGGCCAAGCCCAGCACTGCCTGTCACCACAAACATGGTTCCACTGGACCACAGCCCCACTCAGAGCTCCTTGTCTGTGGATACTCTTGTACCGTCCTGCCAGAGCGAGTGGTTGTGACAGAGAGCGTATAGGTCACACAGCCCAAAATACTAATTTGCTCTTCACAAGTATATTGACTGACTGCTGGAGTAGAGTGTCCAACAAACAATGCCGAGATGCTCCTGCTCTTTTGCTATCTCCCACTGTGCTGAGATCCTCAAACGCTCACTTCTGTTCCTTGTGATTAGCCGTGAGCTCCTAAGGACAGGGCCTTCTTCAATTTGTCTTAGTTTCTGTAATTTGGTAAAATGATCAATGAATGGATTACATTAGTTCACTCATTTACTTCATTAACCATCTAGTCCAGCTGCTAATTTAGCTGATGGAAATTAAGACCAAGGGAGATGGACCTTGTCCAAGTTAGAACCCATCCCAGGCCTCTAACCCAGGCTTCCTGGCTCTCGCATCCTGTTCTTCCTCTAACTCACTGTCCAAAGTAGTCTAAAAATAAGTGGTGATCTGAACATCAGTGAATCCAGGCGACCAAAGATGTGCATCTACTTATAGAGTCATACATTCAGAGTCATCATGACTCATTTATGTGAAAAACGTGCCCAGGAGCTTTGTCTAAATGTGTGTTCCGATCGTCTCTGTGGAGCAGAAGTTTGTGCATTATCTTAGCAAGTGGGCTCCTTGGAACACCCCAGCAAGCTCTGCAGATTCCGTAAGGAGTTCCACAACGACGAGGTCGGAGATGCAGCAGGCTCTGGGTTGCTGTTCCATATGCCTGCTCACCCTTCCTATTAAGAGGTTGGGGACATCATTAGGCAACAGCACCACAGATGCTGCAGTTGACAATATCCAGAAGAAACCGTCGAAATGGGTAAGACACGAAGGATAATTTTGCTTATACAAAATAGCAGACTGCAAACTAAAACCAAGAAAAACAAACAGGCAGATGGAAGGAGTCGAGAAGGCATTGGCACAGCTGTGAGCAGCATTTAGACACCCAGATGCAGGCAATTGGGGGGGAGGGACAGGAAAGGATGGGAATCGAAAACATTCTAGAAAGAAAAAAATGATACTGAAGAATAATGCGGTCCTCCTCTTTCCACCTGCAGGTTAAAAGCTTTGCACATGCATCTCCTCATATCATGGGTGCTGCAAGTCATTTCCAGGGGTCGGAAGAAAAGTATTCAGGACAGAAAAATAAATAGGTGTCATTTTTAGCCAAGAAGCCAGTGGCCGTGAACTTGACAGATATGATTGTAATGAGAAGAAACACCTAACCGTTAGCCCAGAAGAAAGTGGAGAGTAGGCTTGGCTTTGTTATTAGCAGTACTATTTGGATAATAGCACTTGTGCATGGACACCTCTCCAGAGAAAGCCACCACGGGCTTGAGGAGGGTTAGGGAGGCGGGAGTCATCGTGCCGCAAGTTCCTACAGCACATTAGTTGCTGGGATGGCAAGTACAAATGCCATCTTTGTTGGTCCTCCTTGACCATTATGAATGATGGAAAATTAAAAACAAAGCAAAACAAAAAAACCTTACAGCTGTATTGTTTCCCTTATTTTCTGGAGTTAGGAAGTTGAAGCTCTAAGCAGGGAGGAGCTAGGACTTAAACCCAGGTCTTTGATACCTTAGAGAGCATTCTCCATCCACTGAAGTAAAAAACACTATTCAAAGTTTTCAAGAAAAGCAGTTCCGTTAAGCAAAACCAAATTTAACACTGAAAGGGAGAAGCAATGGGTTCCTTGGAAAATTGTGAGTTAAAAGAGAAAGCTTTGTTGTCTGAAGGATGCTCAGCAAAGGTGGGTGCTCACCTCTGCCACTCTGCCAGAGCAACCTGTCCTGGCTTCTCTTGAAGTACTTGTGTCTTTTCATATTTTTTAAAAATCTCTTTTGTTTACAACTGGCTATTTGAACATTTCAACTCTCCTTATAAAATGAAACTGGGCATTACTTCACCTTGTTTTCTGGGAACCCAGGAACATCTTAGCCCTGCTCAGGGCTACAGCATGGCTGGTCTCCAGGAGGCCCCATCCGGTGGCGTGAGTGTGCATGATGGATCCGAAACTGCCCCAGAGGAGTCCTGCAGAGAGCAAGTGCTCACCGGTAATGGAAAAGTGCTCTTCACAGCCAGCCCCTGTCAAGTTCCCTCCCAGTCGGAAGGCCCTCGCCTCTCCCTTTTGCAGCCCACATCTACTCCCAGAGTTCCTTGTGTTCATAACTCTCTCAGCTTCTTTGAAGAGGCCTGGTCAAATGAAGTGAATCCTTATTTTAAACAAAATAATGGGCTTCTTTCTAAAAAAAGATTTCCTTATCTATAAAATATAGCATCTAAAGTCCCTTTTACCCACAACGCTTGCTAAGTAAGATCATATGCTTTACTGTCTGTTCCTTTATTTCTTCCAGAGCTTGGAGATCAGCACAGAGCTGGGCACAGCAGGTGGGAGCTCCCCAGGGAGCACTTCCCAATGGCAATGAGGAGGTTGAACTCTGTCTCAGAGGATGTATCTCGTCATGGGAAAAGAAAAAATCATAGCTTTGTGTTCCAGATCCTGGGCTGTTTGCACCAGCTATTTTGGGGAAGGGGAAAGTCAGTCTCACAACACTGTCCCCAGAGAAAAAATGCCAATGTCAACGTTAACGGTTAGGAAATGTCATTAAAGCAAATGAGAAATGGGCTGCAGACATTTTTATGAGCCCAGAATACTGTGCTTGGAGGTTTTATGGAGACCACAGGAAACCAGAGAGACAATCACATTCGTAGCTGTTTTTAGAGTCTGGTGAGGATCAATCTTTTTGCTTAACACAGTGTGTTTGGAAAGCAGAGAAGTTGTCATTGGGGACTGTGTTGAAGTAAACTTCTTTCAGAGAGCTGTGGACCTGTAAGAGAGAGAATGTTCCAGGCCAAGTGGCTGGGGGATCACTGCTCAGATCCTCCCAGAATTGCAAGGAGAATCCTTTCTTTTCGTTCTGGGTCACTCAGAGAGCTAGCTTTTAGAGAATGCCCTTCTGCTTAAATCTTGGTGGTTGTAGCATGGCATCTGTAATCCCTACATGTTGGTTTTCTTCTTTATTCACATGACAAATGAACTCAGAAAGTTTGAGGCAATTGCAGTGGCACAAAAATAGTAAATGAAGGAACCAGAATCTGACTTATCATCTCCTTCTCCCTTTGGCTCCCCAGTACTAGGGGTTGTACCCAGGGGCACTCTATCATGGAACTTATTTATTTTACATTCTGAGACAGTGCCTTGCTAAGTGGCTGAGGCTGGTCTCAAACTTGCCATCTTCCTGCCTCAGCCTCTTGAGTCACTGGGATTATAGGCTTGTGCCACTGTGCCCAGTATGCCTTTTAATCTTGTTGACTCCCTACCCTGGCCAGAGATGCTGATTTATGGCAGACATAAGAAAAGGCTGCACATGTAGAATTGTCCCCAAATGAAGCCTCCTAGGTCTTTGTTTAGGGTTATAAGCTCAGCAGGGCTACTTTTCTCTGTAAAGCAAGAGCTGTGTTTTTAGGCATGCATCCACACAGGGAAAATAGGAGGGAGGTAAGCAAATTCCTGGCCGTTTGCTTTCTGCCTTCAGAGTACTGCAATTGTGAGTTTTCCCTGGAGCCCTAGGAAAAGGAAGGGCAGATGGTCCAGAATATTCCTGAAACACTTTGCTCTCCTATTTATACTGACATCTCGTGGTAGTGCTGCCTGACTGCAGTCTGCATTGTCTCAGGAGCCAAACCTTCAAAGCTACCAGAATTCTTTTATTCACTCACATGTTTGTTAAATCAGAAGTTATGAGCACTTGGTAGGTGCCAGACACGGGGTTAGGCATTGGAGATATCAAGACATGCTCACAGAAGGGCTGTAGAAAAGCCAAAAAGCTTGACTCTGATGAATATGTGAACTCAGATACTGTGACCCTGCCCTGGGGAGTGCCGAGGATGAGGACTCGGTAGTAACTGTACTGTCATCCTGCATTTGTTATTAGCCCAAATCTGCACCATCACCCTAGCTGGTAAGGATTCTTACTCAGATTTCAGACTTGGGGCAACTAAAGCCAGGTGTCAAAATCTTGTAAGTAGTTAAGATAGATTTTAAACCTTGACTTTTTCAGATCTCAATACCAGTCCTATACTTCCCTGTCGATAAACAGCAAGGAGAGATGAACTTCGGTGGTCAGGTGACATTAGAAAAGGTCTTCAAAAATGACTAAGCTTATTCCATGTGATTTAGACCCTGAAAACAATGGAGTATCAGACTTCCTCAATGTCTAGTGCTTAAATTCTCTTCAAATTAATTCAGTTCACCAACCAAAACCCACTGTGGACATCATTGTGTATATACTTCAGCTAGTTTTCTTCTGCAAACTCCTCAGTGCATAAATAACTAATAAAAAAGGAATCACACTCTATGCATTGTTTGGCAGCCTGCTTATTTTATCCGATTTACTAGTTCTCTATTGCTCTGCCACAATTTGCCAGAAATTCAGTGGATGACGAGACCATCCATTGTCTCATAGTTCTGTGGCGGAAGATAAGGCAGACTGGACTAAGTTTTCTGCCTGGGGAAATCTCTCCATTTGAAAGAATCCTTGCCATTAAATTAGGTTCACCTGATGATTACCTCTTTCTTGAGCTCAACTAACTAGTTGACCTTAGTTACATCTGCAAAATCAATTTTGCCACGTAATACAATTTAGGGGAATGTCACCAGCAGGCAAATGCCCATGGGCCTTTTTAGAATTCTACCTACAATTTTAACAATTATTCTTTCAACATATACCATACCTATTTAGGTCTGTTATATGCTAGCTTCTAGGCTCTACAACCATAACATGAAGACTGAATTCACCAGGATGACATGCCTCTGTTCTGGAAAGATAAATATTTTCTAGACTGTATTATAGAATATGATTGTCTTTTCATTTTTTTAATGGATATGTGTGATCCCACTGTATAAATGTACCATAATTAAAATATATTATTCCAATTATTGAACAATTCAGATTCTTTTCAATTTTTGTATTTGTAAATAACAAAGCAATGAACATTTTCTTGCACTATTATCAGACAGAGGCCTGAAAAAGACTGTATGGGCCACCAGTATAGGATTTTGGTAGGTGATAGTAAACTAATTCCCGGAAAACTTATACTAGTCAGTATTCCTGAAATTGTTATTATTTTTTATTTTTGCAAATATTTCTATTGAGACTGAATGTTTTTCCTATTCACATTTCGGGCTTATTTTTTCACAAGATGTTTTTTTCTTAGTAAAAAACATCTTAGTAAAACATTTTTCTTAGTAAAAATACATTTCATAGTATTTTACTGGAGTTCTTTAAATACTAAGGCATTAAGTTTTTTTTCATACACACTGAAAATTTTATGCCAGTTCATTGTCTTCTGATTTTACTCATGACGTTTGGATAAGTAGAGGCTTGTAATTTAATCCAATTTATTTCATGTTTTCCTTTATGCTGTGCTTTTGGAATAATAGTGGGCGAAATCTTTTTCATCCCTTTGTGAACGAATGCACATATATTTTCTTTTGAATCTATTTAACTTAGTTATAAGTTACAAATATTTAACTTAGTTATAACTTTGGTATTCTACATTATTTTTCCCAAGTAAAACCAGGCACTTGCCATTATTTCATGAATAAACAAAACATTTTAACATGTCCTAGAGGTCTATGAATACTTTATTTTCCCACTTCTGGCCTTCTTGTATATTTTCCATGTAATCTTGATTGCAAGAGATTTATAATGTCTTAATATCATCAGGTAAGCCAAGCTCTTCCTCATTATCCTTTGGAAAAACATCCTAGACAATGTCATAGTTTATTCTTCCTGATATGCTGAAAATATCATTTTTAATTCAAATTCAGCCTTTTCTGTGTTCAATATGGACACAGGAACATATCAAAAGGCAACATTGGCTCTGAGTAGAGGCACTATGAATTGCCTTCACATGTCCCTGTGTCCTCCTCCAGCCTGTGTCTATGGCTCCGGTAAAGATTCCTGAGAGTGCCTGTGATACTGCTCCTTTGATTCAGCTGGAATAGCTCTTAAATATGTGTTCCCTTCTTCTCGAGCTCTGCTGGCCTGTCCCCCTCGCCTCCTGGTCTCAGTGACCTGATGACTACTTGCTGTCTTCAGGCCCATTGACTTTTCTGCAGGTGTGACCACAAAGATCCTCTAAAACACCCATCAGATCCCATCCTGCCATGCACAAGACTTCTGACTTCTTGTCCCTCTGCAAAGAGAAGCTCTGCAGCCTGAACGCTCCTCACCTTCTGCCCATATCCACCTTTCTATCTGCACTCTCCTTCAGACTCTGCCTTATGACTCCATTCCATCTGCTTCGCCCTTCTTCACACCAGGTACTTCACACCGCACGCACCTCCATGTGTTTCTCCGAGTGCTCTTTCCCATCTCCAGCTTCTTGTACTGAGCATCTAATACCTGCCTGTCCTTTAAAAGTAAGTTCTGATCTTATCTTTTTCAAGTGTTCTCCAGACCCCCTCCATGCAGTTTTCCAAACTTATGGGGAACAAGGTAGTGATATTTTCCCTACATCCTCATACAGTCGTCATCACCTTTCCACAGAATACTACCACTTTTAGTTAGATGCTTATTTTTGATAAATGCAAATTTTATGAGAGCTCAGGCCATATGTCTCTGATGCATGGATTCATAGTCCCTATCGTACTATGATTGTGTAGCAACCTAATAAACCCATGCAGACAGGTACACTCTAAGGCCTCTTTCAGTTTCTGCCACATGACCAACACGTGTCATTTCTGTCCATTTCTTCTTCTGGGATCACTGGTTCTCATTTCTCATCCTTTGTTTTGATCAAGGCCTATGAAAGCAATGTGGTCTCAGTCTTAGAAGATAGAGGGATCTTTTGCCTTGGGATATTTTTGTTTTACCAGTTAAGCACCGACAGCATGGATTTTGGGAAGCCTGTGTCTCTTGCTGCTAAATTTGGAGACTTAAAAGTAAAAGGAGCAAGGCATTTCTTTTTTCTTAGATACAGAGTATCATTGCTACCAAGTTCACATGTATTCCACTTTCTTAAGCCCAGTGACTATAGTTCCTGAGAGAGAGAAAAAAAAAATAGGAACTTGCATTGAAAATGCTCTTCCTAGCTCTGCAGACCTCTCTGAAATTAACTTCACGTGTTATCCAGGCCATCCTAGGTTGCTATGGAAACCAACATGTCAGATCAGCAAAAATAAGATCAAGATCTGGAAGAAGTCACTAACACTGCAGCCTCCTTTTCAGTTTTTCTCTGATCCCCTTTGGGCAGATGCTTATCTACGTGTGTGCATGGATGCATGTGTGTGCTGGAACTCTCTCTTTTTATTCCTTTCCCCTTGAGTGCACACCCCTCTCAGAGTTGGAACTGGACTCCCCAACCTGTCTTTACTAGTGTTGGGGATGCTTCAGATAGGTGGCCCCAGCTGTGGGGCCACAAGAGAACCTTTCCTATTAATATCTGAAAGATCTGAGAAGAAATGGTTATGTAAGGAGAAATAACCCACCCTCAGTCCTGAGGACTAAGTCACATTCCACAGAAAAGAAAATAAAAACCTGCGGTCAGTGTTTTGCTAATGTCTCTGCTGTTAATCTAGGCTCCAGTCTAGAGCCAGGGAAAACATTTCATTCAGACCTTGGAGGCTCTTGTAAAGGTCCCTGTTTCAGCTTGGTCAGGAGATTACCCACCCAGGCAGCGCAGCAGGGAATGTTTCCTATATTAGAAATTCCAGCTGCATGCTGCAGTTGCCTTGGGCTCCAGCTTGGAAAAAAGGTCCACTAAAAAGAAAATCCCAATAGCTGGCCCATGCTGACTTAGATTTTCAATCAGAGGGATGGAAAAATGGGCAGGGCTCTGGGTTCCCGGCTACACTGTCTGTCCTGGGAGAGGAGAGAGATGGAGCAGACCAGAGAGAAGCTGGGGGTCTGAAACCCTTAGGTTCTCAGCACTGATTGTCAGTTACCGTCCTAGGAGTTTCAAACATATTATCTCAAAATGCATTTAATTTTCACATCAAATCTGAAAGCTGCCTTTTTGTCTGAGTTTTGCAGATACAGAAAGTGAGGCAGACATTGAAAATTAAAATACCCAGCCAGCACAGTGAGGCTGGTGCAAGCTTTGGCCCCAAGCCTGCTGGGCATCTAACCCAGCCGCAACATCCTGGTAGAGGGCACCCCACCCAGCATCACTAGGGTTCCCTGCAGCTGCATCCTGCAGTTCTTGTCTTAGGGTTTCAGAGCACTAGAGAAAGCCTTAATGACTCCAGGAGGGGTCATCTTCCCGCCAGGAAAACTGCCCAGTTTAAGATCCTCCACTCTTTCCTCCTCTCTCCTTTCCTTTCTCTTTAATAATTCAGCAAATGAAACTTGAGCATTTAAACATTTATTTTGTTTCAGCCTCTGCATTTGGCAAAAGGGCTAAAGAGATAATCCTCTAGTTTTTGGCTTATCTTGTCATGTTCCCTGACAATTCAACTGTGCGTGTGTGTGTTTGTCTTAATTTTAACTTAGTCACATTCGTCAATCTGTTCATTTGTTCTTTATTTTTCAGTGGTGCTGGGCACTGGACCTGGGGCTCAGCAAGGCCAGCAACCCAGGGCTTTGCCCACATTAAGCAAGGCAAGCTCTCTGTCACTGTTCTTTATTATTTTTAAATCTTTTGTCTTCCTTTAAAGCAATTCCTACCTCATTTTGTCATGCCTCTTACTGACTGTATTTATAAATTTTTGAAGTTTTACCATTCACATTGAAATCTTGATTCCACAGAAAGGTGACTTTTGGATAATGTTAGGTAGTAATCCAAGTTTTCCTTTCTTCTCCATGTTGAGAAGCAAACTGCCAGCCCCAGTCTCTGGGGACCTTCAGATCTCATCCAGTGCCTCATTTTCCTCAATATTGATATTTACAAGATCAAACACACAGCATTGCATATTTTCATTCTGATTTTATTTTTGATACTTGAATCATTTATTAGTGAATTCCAAAAATATGTTTTTAAAAATACATATTAGCCTGTGATCCCAGCACTTTGGGAGGCTGAGACAGGAGAATTGCGAGTTCAAAACCAGTCTCAGACAAAAGTGAGGCACTAAGCAACTCATTGAGACCCTGTCTCTAAATAAAACACAAAATAGGGCTGAGGATGTGGCTTAGTGGTCGAGTACCCCTGAGTTCAATCCCCATTACCAATAAATACATAAATAAATAAATAAATAAATAATAACAATATGTATTGAAGGATATGTAATAACAATCCTGAGAGAGAAAAGATGGGTCTTGTGTGGAAAAGGCAAACGGGGGCTCTAGGCTCTGGACTTCCATCCCGTGTCAATGAGATTCCAGCTTTTGCAGCTGTTTTCCTGATTCAGCCTTTGAACCTGCACAACTAGTTTCCTGACTGCCCAGCTGGTATGTCCTGAGTCTTTAATAATTAAGTCAAACTAAACATTCTGCTATGACTAACTCTCTGTAAAAAACAGATCCCTTTTGTAACCAGTTGCCATTTTCTCCCCTGAAAATGTGCCATCCCTCCGCTGCTTAATCAAGACAGCGTGCTGACCTGCCGAGGTCTGCTGCTGTTGCAGTTACTTTTGCTTATACGTATCTGATGCTATGGACTTCTAAAATGTATTCTGATGAAAGATGGAAGGAAATGTGATATTGCTATTTTAAAACTTGCTGCGAATCAGTTTATCATTTGCAAAATGACCACTGCACGTAAAACTTGCACATTTGCCTGAAAATTATGTTTATTACAATTGTTAGATTAGGATTCTATGTTTCTTGGTTCAGATTTACCAACAGGGTTTCCTTTAAATCTATGTTTCTCTTTTTCTTTTTTTCTTTTTTGATTCCTGAGAGGCCTGGGATAAAATTTTCATTATATTTATGAGTTTTCTTTGTAGTCTTGTCATGTTTTGCTTTATGTATTTTCAAATACATTGTTATTCTCACACATTTTAATTTAACCTCTTATTATTTCATTACCTATAGCTAAATAGTTTCTTTTTATCGGTATCTATCATATATTTTCCTATCCTATACTTTCAATTTTGTTATATCCCTATGTTTTTGATGTTTTATGAAATTCATAGGCTGATATCTTTCAAATCAATCTTACAATCTACTCTTTGGTTAAAGATAGATCAATACATTATTAATTTTTTTCAAATATTGTGTTACATTTTGAATGTTTCTTCCCCCTTTTTTATTTTTCTACATTTTTTTGAAACACACCCAAATATTCTTTTTATGTATCTGAAAAACGCTACTATTTGTTGTTACTGCTGGTTTTTGTGTATGGTTTTTTTAAGTTGTGTCTTACTTCCAGTTCATGTTTTTAATACTCTATTTTTGGTGATTCTTTGAGACTTTGGTTAAGAATGTGTAGAAATTTTGTGTTTCTTTATGTTAGACAAATTAAATATAATTTAAAGCTGTGAGGTTGCACATTTTTCATGCTTCTTTGTTTTTATGCAGATTGTGTGACTTCTGTATCTGGGGCTGGCTTGTGGGCCTGAACTCTCAGGGAATAATTTTGTGTCCCCCTCTGCACATAGGACTAAGAGCAGTTGAGCACTGTGTGCCACTGGAGCCTGAATGTTCCTCGAGTCCCCAGTTCTCTGAGAAGTCCTTCTCTGAAGTCTCCAGCATCATGCCTTGTTCTCAACTCTAATACCCTCTGTGAAGCCCCAGGTTGTGTCTCTGGTCCTTCCACGTAGGGTCCCAGGATGCTGCATTCCAGACCTTTGGGACTGCAGCATTCTAAAGAAGGCAGCATCATCACCTCCTGGACACTTACGATTTGTTACTGGCCTCAGCTGACATACCTTACTTGCTTAGCTTCATGGTAAGAGCAACATTTTAATTTTATCTCCCCTTTCTAGGTATTTTGTGGCAGGAGGGTGTCAAGGTTTTCATCTTCCATCTTACTGACATTGAGTGTCCACCTGTACTATTTGTGGCTCAGAGCACTCAAGAGGGCAGTTTCCTGTCCTCCTGAGGTACTGCAGATGCCCATGTTCTGGCCACCACAGTAACTAATTCAATTAGTACGTGCCAGAAAGTTTCCTAGCCACTGTTTCTATGTTAACACGTGTAAGTATTTCTGCAATGACTTAGTGATTATGGTGTTATTATCATTACTATTTTATGGGTTTAAAATGAAGGCCCCAGGAAGTTAGGTGCTTACTGCTTGACCTGAAGGAATGAATGTATGCATGAATGAAGTAGAAATTCAAGAGATTCAAATTCGAGTCCCTATGAAATTGAAACCACCCCAGCCTGCTGCTACGCTGTGCCGTGGCGTGAGTCCAGCAGAGGTGGAGCGCTCTTCTGACTCCTTTTTTGATGTTCTTTCTGTTGATGAAACTCCACCTAGATGGCTCTTTCAGGAACAATGCTGTAGAGAGACCTAGAAATAGTTCTGGGGAAAGGAATCTGGAGCAAGCCTGGGAGCCACACCTTGTACTCTAAACATTTAAAACTTGAGACCAATGAAAATTTCTCAGATGGAAGATGCTCATTATATTACGGATCAATAATATGTCAAATTAAAGTTTGTTCATAAAATATGCATTCTACATTTCCTTCTAGGGAACAGGAAATTCTAAGACACATTCTGCTATTGCTGCTTTAACTGGTATTTCCTGTTCATGATATAGACATTATTCTGGCTAAGAAACATGGTTCCTTTCATTGAGAATTCGCTAAGTGCATAATTAATATGAATATTGATATGTTTTTATTAGAAAATGCAATGTACCAAACATTGGTTCAAAACTCCTTTTGACTTCCATTTGCTCTCAAATCTTTTACACATAGAGCGTTCTTGTTACCGAGAACACACCCAGAACCAGAACAGGAGGGAATTGGCAATAAAACAATGCATAGTGGTAGTAAAATAATTTCTTTTGTTATTATAGAATATCATCATCTGTGTTAACATTATGTAAGTCAGAAATTTCTACAGAGTTCACCACAGTCCAATTTTAAAGAGTTCCAGAGGGTCTTTTCCAGGTGGGCTAATTAAGTGAAAAAAAATAAAAATCATAGAAAAATATTGTCAGTACAGTGTCAATGTGTTTTTAGATGCTGTATGTGCCTACGTTTCTAATGAAAACACCTCCAACAGTACATTCAAATAGAAAGGAAAAAATTAGTTTGCTGCCTAAAATCAGGAAGCAGCTTTTATAGCTAAGAAAATAAGAAATGATCATGTCAGAGTTCATGATCTTTCATCTTTCATATTTCATACTGTGAAAATATTTTTCTACTCATGGGCAAGTGAGTGGGCAGGGATGCAAAACTGGTAGGAAAATTTCTCTGGCACTGTTTTACTCAGCTTTTTTGCTGCTATGACTAAAAGACCCAAAAAGAACAATTTTAGAGGAGGAAAATTTTATTGGGGGAAGGGTCTCAGAGTTTTAGAGCTCTCAGTGCATGCACAGCCAGCTCCATTCCTCAGGGCTTGAGATGAGGCTGGACACCATGGAGAAAGAGTGTGGTGGAGGAAGTAGCTCATATGATGCTCAGAAAGCAAAGAGAGACTCCATTCACCAGATACAAAATATATACCCACAAAGCATGCCCCTCCATGACCCACCTCCTCCAGCCACACCTCACCTGCCTTCAGTTACCACTCACTCAATCCCATCAGGGGGTTAATCCACTGATTGGGTTAAGGCTCTCATAACCCAATCATTTCTCCTCTAAACCTTGCATTGTCTCACACATGAGCTTCTGGGGGACACCTCACATCCAAACCATAACAGGCACTGAGTTGCAGAGATGATCCTCAGATGTGCTGTGGCCCATTCTTTTCAGTTGTCTCTTCTGGCTCTAAAGCTGCGGTTTGGGGGCAGAATCCTCAGTCTTCAGAGTACGATTTATATCATTGGCCATCCATACAAGGATTTGTTAACTTCTCCTTTGACTTCCTGTATGAGTGATTCAGAAGTAAGGTGTAGGCCCTGGGAGGAGTTCATAGCAGTCATTTCTTAAATGGCCCAAGGCTTATACCATACCATGACACTGATAGCAGTGAAATTCATTTCTTAGGCTTCTTAAAGCCTGGCTTTCCAAGAGTCTTGTGCCAAAAACCTGTCTCCTGCCTCTGAACTTGAACTTGTTCACCAGATTCTGAAGTTCTTGAGTTCAGGGATCATGCTTTTCTTCTTTAACTCTTGTTTTCTCAGCAGCTAATACAAATTTTCATGGGTGCTCCTCAGCATAGACCTACTGAATGAAGGAATGCTTAATGCCCACACCTGCGTCACACATTTGCCAAGTAGCTTTCCCAGTATCATCTGCTGCCATATTGACTGATGATGAGTACCTTCTGGAGCTAACAGGAGCCACACTAAGAGAGTACTAGGGAAGCTACCAACAGAGTTGTATTCCACAGCTGCCTGAATTTTACATTTGGTGGTTAGGATGGGCCAGCTCAAGTAAGTCGGTTTACTTGGGAACCAACTTTGGAGAAATCTTTAACTCTAATCTTTGGAAAGCACAGAAATGAATGTGCTTCATAGACCAACATACATACAAATCCCTAGACATTATACTTCAGTGAAATCCTACACATTATGGTCCATACAATGAATTCTGATGCTAGCATCTAACTCTTTCCCACCAGCTTTGTGCTTGTGGATCAACTATGACTTTGCTCCTCACCACCCCCAGGGTGTTTCTGGAGATGGTTTTGGTTGACGCTTGTGAGGAGAATGTGTGCTACGGGCACACAGTGTGCACAGGCCAGTGATGCTACAGAACAGCCTTCTAAGTGAAGAGGATCCCCCGCAGCAGAGTTATCTGCTCCTGGGCATCAATACTGACGAGGATGAGAAAGACTTCATGTTACATCCTCCCTGAGTGCTCTGTTTCAGAGAGCTTCAGTGGGTTATTTTTGCCTTGTCCTTGAGCTTTCCTTTTTGTTGTTGTTGTTGTTCTTGTTTTTCTTCTTTGACTTTGTGCTTATGACACAGGTCATTGCTGGCCCTGGCTTATTCCTTAAAGTCATGATTACCCTCCCATTATGGTAGTAATGTCATCTCTGCTTGCTTGTTTTGGTGCTGGGGATTGAGGTTAAGCCCTCGCATAAGCTAAACATGTGCTCCACCACCGAGCTACACCCTAGCTTAACAATGTCCTCTCTGACCCTCATGCCAAACTCTTACACCTTTCCCCCTACTCGGACCTATTCCAATTTTGTTTGCTTTCCGTAAACTGATCCTTGGCTGCTTCTCTTTATGTTAGCCCTATTTTAACCCTTTGGGTTTGGCATTGCTATTTGGTTTCCTTAGCTGCAACTTTTGAGAATGTGGTACCAGATAGTATGATTTCCATCCCTGTTTTAAATAATCCAATACCCCAACTTTTATCCCTACACCCTACACTAAACACACTTGACCATGTAGTAGCCTAAGCTCATCTGTGTAGCTGATGATAAGTGAGTTCAAACACTTAGTGATGGTGCAAAGGAGTCCCGATTTCCACATGGCGGAAGCACACAAATATATGTTCATTGGAAACTGGGAGAAGCATACCTGGGACGTCTGCAGGGCAACTGCCCGGTGTGAGCAGATGGGTGGACACAGACAGGTTCGTTAGGAGCAAAGGCGGGTTTGTTTCTCTTCTGTGTGGTACACTCCCTAGTGTTTTAGGCTTCTGATTGAATCGCAGCAGCCGTGTATTTTAAACTGAACAACTGAAGTGTTTAAAATGAATTAAGCACCCTTTCGGGAGCTGACTCTTTCATACCTGTTAGTGTGCGTGGGATGTTGGTGCCATGTTTCCTGGTCCGCTTGCTTTCTTATCACAAGCAATTTGGGAAACTCATGTGTTAGCTTATTTAACAGTTAAATATTCTCAGAGTGAAGGGTTGGTGACACAGATTACAGCTGGCCTCTGCGTGTTGTGACTGTGAGCTCTTATGCTGCTGCTTGGAGTGAAAGCCAGACGCTGCATTTGCATGGCTGTGATCCTTGGCCTAACTTCTCTGTCAACGTGCCATGTGACATGCCAGCTGCACCATGCTGTTTTTCAGTTTTTATCATGACATACGGTACAGTGCACAAAATCTTATGCATTTTTATTTTATTGCCTTTACTTTTTAGCCTCAAGAAAATATGCCCTTGTAACCATCGCTTGTGGAATAGAAGACACTATGTGGATTCCAAACCCTCCCTCTTGCCTCTTTCCAGGCATCGCTGTGCTCTAAAAGGAAATGACACTTTGACTTTCCTCACTATCGTCTATCTGACCTTGAATTTGTTATAAATGGAAATAAACTACTTTTTACTCTATATTGTTTTTATGAGCAATCATTGTGTAATTAGGGTCCCTTCTTTTATATGTAGTAGAATTAGCATTTTAATTTATTCATCCATTGTCTTTTGACTAACATCTGTGTCATTTCTAGTTTGGAGTGTTTATAAATACTGCTCTTATGCAGTTTTTGTATAGTTTTTTAATGTAATAAGCATGGAATTTTGTTGATTATCTACTTAAGAGTAAAATAGCAGGTTATGGGATATGCAGGTGTTCAGTGTCAGCAAGTACTGCCAAATAGCTTTCCTGAGTGTTTGCGCCAATGTACACATTCTCATTAACAACCTGCACTGCTCCCTCTCTTCTTCAAATTTTAGCCATTCTGGGATATATATCCTGTAAACTTGAGTTTTAATTTTCATTTTAATAAAGACTAATTATGTGGATCCTAACTTTATGTGCTAATTAACTTTTGTATATCTTCATTTAAAAAATCATCCATTAAAATTCCATTGAATTGCCCAGTTACAATGATACATTTTTATAATTGACTTCTAGAATTATTTATATATTTAGGATATGAGCCTTTTTTTGCCTGTATGTCATAAATATGTTTTCCATTTCCATTTCCTTTATACATTGTGACTTTTGATAAACAGAACTTGATTTTAATGAAGTTAATTTTATCATCTTTTTCCTTTATGATTAATGCTTACTGTATCCTCCTGTGGAAAGTACTGCATTCACCTCCAAATTCATAAAGTTACCTTCCACCATTGCTGTTTAGACACCTTGATGTTTTTCCTTTCACATTTAGATACATAATCCATCCAACAATTACTTTTATGTGTAAAGTGAAATATAAGATTCATTTTATCCAAGTCTAGTGGTGCACACCTGGAATCCCAGAGACTCGGGAGACTGAGGCAGAAGGATTGTAAGTTCAAGGCTAGCCTCAGTAACTTAGTGTTGCCTCCAAATAAAAAAATTGAAAGGGCTGGGGATGTAGTTCAGTAGGCCAGTACCAGAAAAGACAAATAATAACACCATTTATTTCATGTGGCTATTTAATTGACTGATCTTCTATTTTATATATATATATATATATATTTTATATATATATATATATATATATATATATATATAAAACCATTCGCCATGTGTTTTAAGTCTTATTTATTATAATTTTGATTGGTGCATTACAATTACATATGACAAGGGGACTCTGTGACATGTTCATACATGCACATGACATAATTCAATAAATTTTCTTTCCTGGTGCCTCCCCATTTCCTCCCTTCCCCTGCTTCCCTTCCCCTACTCTATTTGTCTCCTTTTTATTTTCATGAGAGCCCACCTCCCACCCACTCCTTTTCTACATATCTATCTATTGATCTATTGATCTATCTATTTATTTAATTTTTTCTCTCTAGTTTCCACATATGAGAGCAAACATGATTCTTGACTTCCTGAGTCTGGCTTATTTTGCTTAATATGATGTTCTCCATTCCCATCAGTTTTCGGGCAAATGGCACAATTTTGTTGTTTTCATAGCTTTGTGTATATGTACCACATATTCTTTACCCATTCACCCACTAACAGACACATAGGCTTGTTTCCTATCTTGGCTCTGGTGAATTAACATGGTATACCATAAACATGGTATGCATGGTACCATAAACATGGTATGCATGTATTACTATAGTATAATGACTTTATTTCTTTTGGATAGATACCAAGGAGTAGTATAGTTCATTTGGTATCCTACTACTTTGGAACTTCATCTGTTTATCAGATCTAGAGGTTTTCTGTTGGGGATTTTGGATCTTCTAAGCATAGGATCATATACCAGCAGATAGTGATAATTTGACATTTTACTTTCCCATCTGGATTTCTTTTATTTACTTCCCTGGCCTAATTACCCTGGCTAGAATTTTAAGTACTATATTGAATAGGAGTGGTGAGAGTGGGCAAATCTTTCCCCTTTTTCTTAATTTTAGTGGAAATAACTTCAATTTTCCCCCATCCAGTATCTACTTTGATATGTGTTTGTCACAAATAGCTTTTATGATGTTGAGGTAAGTTCTTTCTATTGCTAGTTTCTTCAGTGTTTTTATTACGAATGGGTGCTAAATTTTGTCAAAACCTTTTTCTGCATATATTGAGATGATTTTGTAATTTTTGTCCTTGATTATGTTTATGTAGTGAATTATATGCATTGATTTGTGTATGTTGAACCATCCTTGCATTCCTTGGAAAGAAAGCAACATGATCATGATGTACAGTCTTCTTAATTTAGATAGTTGAGTAAGGCTTGCTAATATTTTATTAGGCATATTTGCACCTATGCTCATTAAAGATATTGATCTTTAGTTTTCTTTCATTGATGTGTTCTTATCTGCTTTTGGTGTGAGGGTGATACTAGGCTGCATGAAATGAATTTGGACATGTTCCATTAGATTTTCTTCTCATGGAATAATTTAAGAAGCATTTATTTATTTTTTCTTTATTTAATTTTGGTACCAGGGATGGAACTCAGTAGTGTTTAAACACTGAAACATCCCCAGCCTTTACTGTTTTTTCTTTTGAGACAGAATCTTGCTCAGTTGCTTAGAGCCTTGCTAATTTGCTGAGGCTTGCTTTGAACTTGTGATCCTCCTAACTCAGCTTCCCAAACTGCTGGAATTATAGGCATGTACCCATGCCTGGCAGTATTAGTTCTTTAAAAGGTCTGGTAGAATTCATGTAAGAAACTATCTGGTCCCATATTTTTCTTTGTGGAAGACTTTTAATTACTGCTTTAATCTCATTACTGTTTACGTTGTCTGTATCTTCTTTGTTAATTTTATTAAGTTGTACATGTTTAGAAATTTGTACATTTCTTCTAGACTTTCCAATTTATTGGAATGCAAGTTTTCAAAATAGTCTCTAATGATTCTCTGGATTTCAGTGGTGATATCTCCTTATTCATACCTAATTTTATATAATTGGCTTTTTCCTCTCTTTTGATTAGATTTGCTAAGGGTTTATCAATGTTGTTTGTGTTTTCAAAAAATCAAATCTTTGTTACATTGATCTGCTATGTTGTTTTTTATTCTTTATTTCATTAATTTCATTTCTGGTCTTACTTATTTCTTCCCTCTATTGGTTTTGGAACTGGTTTGTTCTCGTTTTTCAAGACTCTTGAGATATATCATTATTTTTTTTAATTTGCAATCTTGGATCTTTCTGATTTTATTAATTGTAGGCAGGCATTCATACCTATAAATTTTCTTCTTGGAACCGCCATCAGGGTGTCCAAGAGATTCTGGTACATTGTGCATTTATTTGTTCTTGCTTGATTATTAGAATTTTAAAATTTTGCCCCTGATTTCTTCTATGACTCTTTTGTTCTTTAAAAATGTTGTTCAATTTTCATAGATTTTAGTTTGTCTATTTTTTTTTTACTATTGATTTCTAATTTCATTCCATTATGGTCTGATAAGATGCAAGAAATTATACGAACTTTTGTGTTGGCTAAGACTTGTTTTGTGGCCTAAAATGTGGCCTATTTTGGAGAAAGTGCTGTGCCTAGCTCCTACTATTGAAAAACCACTTCCCCTTCTATGACAATCCAGAGCTTCTTTTTGTAAAATTGGTCATCGTAAACAAACAAACATGCTAGCCTGCGTTTGGACTCTCTGTTCTCTTCCATTGCTGTTACCCACTCTTAACACACATACTACATCACTGTAATTTATGAAGCTGTTAAAATCTAGTCACATATCATCTGACTTTTATTTTGTATTCTTGGACCTTTGCATTTCCACGTAAGATTAGAATGAGCTTGTTGATTTCCTCAAAATATCTACTGGGATTTTACTTAAATTATAATGAATCCATAGGTCAAAAATATCTTAGAAGCTAAACATTTTAAATTGTATTTTCTACCATTTGAAGCTGATACACAGAATTTATTTCTTATTATTTGACCCTGTATCCAGCAAAATTTTTAAATCTAATTAATACCTCTAATAATTTGTTTCTTTTGATTTTATGTACACAATCATCTTTTCTGTAAGTAATGATAATATTATTTCTTGATTTTCAATGTTAATGCCTTTTATATTTTATCTGATTATGATCTCCAGCTTGTCTTTGATAAGAATTTTTTTTCTATCTTTAGTAATCTCTTTATCAACTATGGAGTCATGAAGTAGAGAGTAAAGTGTTCTTTATCAAGACCACAAAGCTGCACAGAAGCATGATGGACTGAAAATTCTATATACAATAACTTTTAGTTACATCTCTCTGCCTGGTAGACTCATAACTCTAATAAATCACAAGTCCAAAATACTATGATACAAATTAAAAATGTAGCTAAAAGGAAAAAGTACATTTTCAGTATTTCATATGTCAAAACTTAATAAGAAAAAAATCAGTAGGACATTCAATTAGGTCATATTTTGAGATACCTTTAATTATATGCAAACCCATTGTTGGCAGAATAATAAATGTTAAAATAAGTAATAGAAAACTGAGTACATATGCATTTGTGTACTATATGATACCAAGTTGCTGATTTTGATCAATAATTTGTACTACAAAGTTAATATTAAATTTAAGTAGTTTTTTAAGATTGAGAATTGTTATAGGTTCTTTCTTAATTTAAATCTTAATATTCTGCTGTTTTCTCAATGTTGTTACTAGTTTCCATAGCATAAAGCTAGGATGTTTGCCTTTGAGCAAGATGGCTTGTTGTGCTGTTTCTAGTCACTGCTGAGTTACATCATACTCTGGTGGATCTTTGTTTTAGGACTTACTATGTTGACTAGAAAAAGAGCAGACATTTAAATATATTTTGTGATTTAAAGTAAATGACCAGGTCTGGGGTTGTGGCTCAGTGGTAGAGCGCTTGCCTAGTATGCGTGAGGCACTGGGTTCGATTCTCAGCACCACATATAAACAAACAAAATAAAGGTCCATCAACAATTTAAAAAGAATATTTAAAAAAAAATAAATAAAGTAAATGACCAGCTGGGTGCAGTGGCACACACCTGTAATCCCAGCATCTTGGGAGGCTGAGGCAGGAGGATCACAAATTCAAACCTAGCCTCAGCAAAAGTGAAGCACTAAACAACTCAGTGAGACCCTATCTCTAAATAAAATACAAAACAGGACTGGGTCACTGTAGTATGCTTATTTTAAGTCCTTTGGATATAAACTGAGGCGTGGGATAGCTGGGTCAAATGTTGTTTTTATTCCAAGTTTTCTGAGGAATCTCCACACTGCTTTCCATAATGGTTGCACCAATTTGCAGTCCCACCAGCAATGTATGAGTGGGCCTTTTTTCCCACATCCTCACTAGTACTTATTATTGTTTGTTTTCTTGATAGCTGCCATTCTGACTGGCATGAGATGAAATCTTAGAGTAGTTTTGATTTGCATTTCTCTAGTTGCTTGAGATGATGAACATTTTTTCATATACTTGTTGATCGATTGCATTACTTTTTCTGTGAAGTGTCTGTTCGGTTCCTTAGCCTATTTATTGATTGGGGTTATTTGTTTTTTGGTGTTAAGTTTTTTGAGTTCTTTATATATCCTGGAGATAAATGTTCTATCCGAAGTGCATGTGGTACAGATTTTTTCCCATTCTGTAGGCTCTCTCTTCACATTATTGATTGTTTCTTTTGCTGAGAAGACTTTTAGTTTGAATTCATCCCATTTATTAATTCTTTTTTTTTTTTTTTACTTGTTATGCTTTAGGAGTCTTGTTAAGAAAGTCAGGTCCTAAGCTGACATAAGGAAGATTTGGGCCTGCTTTTCCTTCTATTAGGCTCAGGGTCTCTGTTCTAGTGCCTGAATCTTTGATCCACTTTGAGTTGATTTTTGTACAGGGTGAATAATAGAGATTTAATTTCATTTTGCTGCATATGGATTTCCAGTTTTCTCAGCACCATTTGTTGAATAGGCTATCTTTTCTCAATGTATGTTTTTGGTGCCTTTGTCTAGTATGAGATAACCATATTTATGTGGGTTTGTCTATATGTCTATTTTGGTGCCAATCCCATTCATTTTTTGTTACTATTCCTCTGTAGTACAGTTTAAGGTCTGGTATCTCACTTCACAATAGCTAAACTATTGAACCAACCTAAATGCCCTTCAGCAGATGAATAGATAAAGAAAATGTGATACATATACACAATGGAATGTTACTCAGCCTTAAAGAAGAATGAAATTATGGCCTTTGCAGGTAGATGGATAGAATTAGAGAGTATCATGCTAAATGAAATAAACTAATCCCCAAAAACCAAAGGTTGAATATTTTCTCTGGTAAGTGGAGGCTGATCCATAGTGGAGGGGGGGGTGTAGGGAAGAATGAAGTAACTTCGGATTATGCAGAGGGGAGCGAGGGGAGGGACAGGCTGTGGGGATGGGAAGGGCAGTGGAATGAAGCAGACATTATTAGCCCATATATACATATATGATTACACTACAGATGTAACTCCGCACCATGTACATCCAGACGAATGAAAAGTTGTGCTCCATTTGTGTACAATGTGTGAAAATGTGTTCTACTGTCAAGTATAACTAATTAGAACAAATTAAAAAAAAAATAAAAGGGCTGAGGATGTCGCTTAGTGGTTGAGTGCCCCTGAGTTCAGTCCCTGGTAGAATGACCACAGTGATTCTCTTTGGAGTTCCATATTGACTTATTATATGAATCTCCATAAAATTTGGATTAGAGTTTTTGGTCTCTTTTCTGCTACTTTCTGTCCCTAATAAAGATTATAACTTGCAATTCTATTTCAGTGAGTTCCCAGTGTTCCAAATGATTAGTTTATTTCTTTTGTGAACAATACAAGCACAACATATAAATGGAAAGTGCAAATATTAAAGATTAAAAGCAAACACACAGGAAACTAGAAAAAGCTAGCATTCATAGCCTCACCAAAGGCGACCATAATTTAAACTTTTCCACTAAGTGTAATCACCATATATACATGTGAGTTTGATTTTACAAACTAATTTTTTTCACTAAACATTTGTAAACAACTTTTTGTGTCAACCAATATTCATTTGTAATGCCTTTTTAATGGCTGAGTGGCCCACTGTATGATGTTACCATGAAAATCAGCAACTTCCCTGAAGAGTACAATCATTTTCTAGTCCAAAGATGAGAGAGTGTGCAGGAGCTTCCCCAGCTGTGCCGTAGATGGGTATGATTTTTCTGTCCTCTGTGCAGTCAAACGTGTCCCCTAGGTAGTGCAGGGCATGGGGTGGGTGGTTGGTGGACTTTGCCTCTGTCTTTCCTGACAGTTGCCATGAGTCCTCAGTGTTCCAGTTCAAATATCTGTGATGTTGGCTTTTGAGGGACAGCGCTTGACCTGGTTTATCAACTGTGATTCTGGGTTGGGATGTACATTTTTCTGGGGATATAGTTTATGAAGTTTCAGAGGGTGCCATTAACAAATAGACATTAGGTATTTGTTAAAGGGAAAAAACTTAAAAACTCTTTGGGATCTAGTGGAACACGGACTAATATTTGTTGATGCTAATTTAATGAATATTTCAATGGGAATTTTAGAGACAGAGATTCAGGAACTGCTAGCTAGTCATTTTAACATTTAGTATTCAGTTTGGGAGAATTTGTCCTTTTCTGAAATAAAAGAAAAGTGACAATTAAAAGTATTTTGTAAATGTGCACTTAACATTCCAATTTGGACCATCTACTTCATTGTCTTGCGAATGTAGTCAGGTGATCAGTGATGATGATGATTATATTAATGAGTGAAGATTGCAATGCTTCACTCAGTATGCAGAACAAAAATAATGTGGCATTGGTCATTATAGTCATTGGTATTATTTTCTCCCTTCTGCTTAAAGGAAGGATAATTCAATGCCTTCTGGTTTTAGGTCTACAGTGGCCCAGTGCCCTGGATCCTAATGGATTCAGCCTCTCTCTGAATTTTCTATGAATTTCTCTAAGATACTTGCAGACTAGTTCATTTTAACTCTACTGGGCCCCCAGGGGTGTTACCTACTCATATGTTATATTCTTATGTATCAAAGCTGCAGCAAATCTCCATCAAAAGTCAGATAGTGTTTCTCTTGACATTTTATTTTCTCCTGCAGAAGCAGCTCTCAAAGATGAGAGAAGGAAGTCTTAGATGTAATCCAGTCAGTCAAAGATTTATTTTAATGCTTTATTGAGGACATTGAGCCCATTTGATCCTAAGAGTAAGATGGGGGAAAAAGTTGAGAAACAAAAACTATGGTATAGGTCGAGACCGTAGCTTCCTATTCAAACAGCACAATGGCTCTGTAGGGAAGTCTACCATCACCATTTTTTATGGATTCAAAGACAGAAGCCCACAGAACTTATGCAACTCCAATAGTATGTCAGTTCTATGCAAAAAGTGAAGGTTTTAGACTCCAAAGCCATGTTTTTTGCTCCACTACCTTCGTAACCTCCTAACATTGTGAGAGGCAATGATAGATGACTTCAGAGGCTGACCTTGTTGTGGTCACCAATGAGAGTTTTTCAGGGCACTGATCATATGGTTTCAGTGTAAGGAGGCATACCAATTACAGCTAAGTGTGGTTTGCACAAAGGTCAAGGCTATGACCTTGACCTTGATGCCTCGTCAATGAAGAGCATGAGCTGAATTTTACCCAATTCAATATGACTCAATTTGATTCGAGCTAAAATTACTTTTTGAGCACCAATTACATAGTCAATCATTGGCTGGATCTCGGTGCTGAGGACAAAAAATTTTCTATATTGTGCGCTTGAGAATCTTTTGTCTGGCTAGTGATAAGATAAACAACCATGGGCACTTTCACATTAACCTGCAAATTGGTGACAGCAGCACATGTGCAGACTTTGAATTAGGTACTGAAGGTGCTGGGTATAAGTTTTAACACTTCCTATCTAAATAACTGTGGAGAATTCTCTGATGTATAAAATGAGGCTTAAAAAAACTCCTCAAGAGATTATTTTAAGAATTAAACAAATGCAACCTTGAAAGTCTGTTTTTATTGCATATAAACCATGGAGCTTGGTCTCTGTTGGAGGATTAAGTTAAATGTGATGGTCATTTTACCCTCCATATAATTAATTTCACCCATACATTTTGTTAGAAGCTAAGACATCTCCAGAGGATAAAAAGAGCCAAGACATTGATTCCTGAGGTTCAAAGGTGAAGGGTGAGTGTGTTGCACTGAATTGTTCCTGTATAACTCATAAATCCTTGGAAAGGAAAACTGGTATCCAGCAATCTGTAGATGATTAGAGAAGAACATTTTGATTAAGCTCTCTCAATGATACAAAATGACAGAGCTGTCTACTTCAGAGCTAAGGTCAGTTCAGACTCAGGCACTTTGACTGCTTGTATCACACACTAGAAAGGATGCTTTCTATTTCCCTTTGAGGAGCCATAATGATGCGGGTTATTTAGAGTTTATGTATTTCATCTGTCAACAGAAAGAGGTGTCTCAGAAATCCCAGTGGCAGGGTGGGAATTAGAGGCTCAAGAGGAGACAGATTTTTATTTCAATGTATTTTTGCAGCACTATTATTACTACCGTTACTATTGTTGCTGTTGGTGTTTGCACTGGGCTCCGGACTCTGTTGTGGGTGAAGACTGCAGTCACCTTATGGTTCCACAATTGGGCAGCAGGACTGGCCAGCCTGCCCTTTTGCCTTGGGCATCATTGGAAGGCCTGCTCTCCAGTCCTAAAGGGAGGCAAGCAGATGGCATTTGTTAGGATAAGAGGCTGGTCTCCTGCGAGTCATAAAAATACTGGGTTACAGAACTTTGTGAAAAATTGGAGAATTTTGCTAGAAAAGAGGTAGAAAGCTAGGGAACAAGGAAACCAGGAGTCGAATGGAAGAGAAACAAGTTGAGAAGTGAAATACTATCGACTGAGGCTTTACAGTGTAAGTAAGACACAATATCACACCAAAATACCACGATGATGCCACAGGGAAGTGGGGTGACAACCATTATTGTGGTTTCAAAGAGCACAATTCCCAAACTTTCCACTATGTTCCTGAGTTTCAGTGACATCAACCCATGACCTTGACAAGAATGTCATCTGCTTGTCTTAGGACTTCGTTTGTTCTCAGAGGAAGGTAGACCTGGAAACTTAGTAAAAATCACTCAGAACTGACTTCACATTTGGAATCACTGTTATTTTGAACCCATATTGACTGAGGCACTTTCCTCAGGTAGCAGATACAGTACTGAGTGATGGTCATCTTGTCTTTGTCAGAGTGGTGGATTTCCAACTTTCTATTCCTTGTTTACAGAAAACACGGCAGTAAGATATGAACAGCTGTTTACATTTACTCTTGAGGGCCGTGGCACAAGTGGAGAAGGATGGCCTTCACCTGTTCAAAGTGCACTATAGTGACGCAGCCACAGCAATGGTCATAGCAGCTCAATTCACAATAGCTAAACTGTGGAAGCAACCTAGATGCCCTTCGACAGATGAATGGATAAAGAAACTGTGGTACAGATACAGAGTGGAATATCACTCAGCATTAAAAGAGAATAAAATTATGGCATTTGCAGGTAAATGGATGGTTGGAGAATATCATGCTAAGCTGAGTAAGCCAATCCCAAAAAACCAAAGGTCAAATGTTCTCTCTGATAAGTAGATGCTGATGCATAATGGGGGGCAAGGGATATGGGAAGAATGGAGGAAATTTGATTAGGCAAAAGGGAGGAAGGGATGGGGTCATGGGGGCAGGAAAGATGGTGGAATGAGATGAACATCATTACCCTAGGTACATGTATGACTAGACATGTGGTGCCACTCTACATCATGTACAACAAGAGAAATGAAAAGTTGTGCTCCATTTGTGTATGATGAATTGGAATACATTCTGTTATCATGTGTAACTAATTAGAACAAATAAAAAAAATTTTTAAAAGGTGCAATTTAAAATACAAAACCAGGCAGCTTGAAATCTGATCCCTGGGAAACTCCACCCAGAGGGTATTGCAGGTGCTGGTGATCACCAGGGGCCAGAGCGAGAAGCTGCAGGAAGTGGAGATGGCTGATCAGTCTGGGTGAAGCACTTTTGCTGTGTGTGATTTGCCCTAATTCTTTTCCTGGACTCCTCTGTGCACAAGCTCTTTTCTTGCCCACAGGAAGAAGACACAATGCTCATGAGCTGTGACCCTTAGATGGGGTAGTCCCCCGCCTTCTCTCTCTGTGTCTCTCTACCTCTCTCTTTTTCTCTCTCCATTTGCTTTTTCCCTCCCTCCTTTCCTTTCTCCTTCTTTGTCTTTTTCTCGCTCCCTGTTTTTCTCTCTGCTGTTTTCTTCTCATCCTCTTCTCCATGTTTCTATCTGTTTCTGTCCTGTCTTTTTCTCCTAATCTACCTCTGCTTGTAGCTTAACTTAACTTCTAAACCCTGAGTTTTATTTTCTCTTTTAGACTTTATTGTGGCCCTCGTATGATTTAATTATTTGCTCTTCTCAGAGCAATACTAAGACTTTCCAAAATAAGAATCTTTTTTTTTTTGCTTTCCATGCTCTGTGAAAACCTCCAAGAGGATAATCTGCTCTGAGGATCCAAGTCCTGACTTGGGGCTGAGGCTCAAACAGACTTACCAACACTCTTTGGAGGGCTGAGTTCATGTTCCCAAGTGCAACTCTAACATATTCCTGGAAGGTATATTTGATTCATTATTACAGCACAGTTGCTAGTAATGGTGGTGGTGTGGGCTTAGGTAACTTTCTTTTCTCTTTAGTGGAGCTGAGTTGTGGAGGGAGCCTGAACAGTCTGAACATCCCTCTCTCATCTTGGGATTCCACTTGTGCTAACTTGAGTGTGAACAGGATGTGAATATTTGTATCCAACCTACTTCTGGATCTGGGCTCACAGGACTCTGTGTGGAAGGCACCTGCCTTCACCGTGCAGAGGAGGCTGAGTCCAGAGGGCTTCCATGGCAGGATTAATAGTGGCCAGCTGAGAACCCACCATTTCCTACCTGTTATCATGACCTTCTTGGGCTTTGTAACTTCTGACCCTTGTGATGTTATGCAATGGGAAAATGTCAGTGAATTCTGGTCTCATTAAGATGATTTTCAGTGTCTTTAGTGGAAATAGACCTGACTCATAACGGTACCTTCAAAAATAGTGTCTGTTAATTACAATTTTACTTATAAGGGAGATTTTCTTCATGCTCATTGAGTACCAACTCGGGCTAAGTTGTATCCTTATAAATTCTACATTCTATTGGAAGGAAACATAATAAATATTAAAATTAATAAAGAAAAAATAGGAGAAAGAAAGCTAAGTACTTCAAAGAGTCTTCCAGGGTGCCATGATAGGGAGTTTTTAAGTGGAGATGGCAGGGATGGATACTTCTTATATTTTTCTTTCTTGGTCCTGGGGATGGAACCCAGAAGCACTTTACTACTGAGTCACATCTCCAGCCCTTTCTTATTTTCTGTTTGAGACAGGGTCTCACTAAGTTGGTTGGGCCCTTGCTAAGTTGCTGAAGCTGGCCTCTAACTTGTGATCCTCCTGCCTCAGCTTCCCAAGTCACTGGCATTACAGGCATGTGCCACGGGAGTTGATGGTGGGTGGATATTTTAATATGAGAGAATAGAGAATAGAGAATCTCACTTCAAGTGTGAAAATGAAACTGAAACCTGAAGACAGGAATCCAGCTCAAACCATGCTCTCCCAAGATATTCATCATTCTAATGTCAACCACACCACACTTTCCAAAACTGTTTAGGAGCTCCCAGGGAGCTGACTGATCTGCCTAATTAGGGAGTTGAAGGCCCTAGGGCAGCCAGCTCTTGCTTCGTCCAAGCCACATTCCCCAGGTTCTGTGGTAGACTCAGCTTTATACTACACAACTTAACTCTCTTGAGCAGCCAAAGAGGAAGGAGGATCTGTCTGGGACCCTTCCAGAAGTGACCCCTGTTGGTTGCACAACATCCCAGCATTCTGCAAAGCAGGTACTGCTGGAGTCAATGCTGAGGTAGGTACCCAGCCCACGCATCTGTAATAACAGTCCCTGGAAGCGTCTCTATTGACATTTTTATTTTGCTTCACACTCTGTATATTTTGAACTGGAATTTTTGTAAAGATGTTTGAACCGTGTGATGGTGCTTAGCCACAAGTAAGCACACATATTTACAGATTGGAAACGCAGAGGAGGGTATGTTCTCTCTCTGAAGTTTCTTTGCTAAGGTTTTCAAGAACTCCAAACCCTTGCAGCAGAGCAGCTAGTTCTCTAGGTAGTGGAGAGTCTCCCCTTCCTCTTGTCACATGTGGTCTGGTCTGTAATGGCACCTAAGCTTTTGACTTCTGCAGCTTACTGGGTATTCATTTTGCTTTAGCATTAGCTCACAGCATTATCCTTTAGATTTGAGTGTGTTGAGTGTAATGGTTGCTGTTTATGTAAGTCTTGCTCTGTATACTGCATCCTGGGTCTGTGTGGAAGCAACAGCTCTCTGTCTGGCTTAGCCGAAGTCTTTATTTTCTTTGAAGGATCAGTTGTTCTGGGACCTATAGCAATAGAAAAGGCATTTAAATGTAGGATCTGAACATGTGGATCTCAGGATACTTCCTTTGTGGCACCATTAAACTCGATCAAGCAGTGGCAGCTCAAAGAATTTGGGGTGTTCTTTATTATCGCTTCATGCCCTGGTCATCTGGGTTACATTAGCTGCAGCTGGAACACCCCCAATCAATAACTGCATCCTGGGGGTCTATGGCCACCTTTAGGCCAGATGTCATTGCATTATCTAAGTCTTGTGGCACAGATGCAAATTAGGCATCTGTGAGCTGTAAAGTTCCAGATGATGGACATTTGTCTTGCCTGAGTATAGGAGTTATAAACAAGAAAGAATTAGAACTGCAGCTTTGTAGCCACAACCCTGAATGTAAATAGGGTGGCTGCAGCCTTGGGTGTGAAGTCTGGCCCTTGCCCATAGGGGCCGGGGCCAAGGATGCTAAGGGGACAGATGGGCCTAAGTAAGCTTGGGAGATACATGAGTCACAAAAAACACTTCATAGCCAGATAGCCCAAGACAGTATGAGCCAAACCCATAGCCAATAGTCCAAGTTAAAAGGAAGAAGTGCTGCGCTTGCTTTCCACCCACAGCAGGGAAAGCTACTGGACCAGGACCTGAGACTGTCTGGCATCTGCCCTGTGGTTGAATATATCCTTTATGCCTCACTGATCTCTAACCTACGATTTCCCTCTGCATGCAAATCTAGCTATCTTTAGCTGGAACTATGAGAAGCCTCATAAAAACCAGACAACTTTATTTTACAATGAAAAGTCAGTACTCTCAGCTTATTCTGTTTAAAGGATAAAGGGTTTTGGTTCATTTGCAGTACAAACCTGCACCTTTGAACTACTCTAAGATTCTTGTGTGTGCACAGGGACTGGATTGATTCATATATGATTTCATCAGGTCTAAATAAATCCTGCCAATTAAAAATTCTCCTTCCAGACCCAGCATTCCCTCACTGCCACCATCGAAGGCACATATTTGAAAGTTTTATAATGACTTTATCCCTTGAATCTCTGGCCACAGGAAGGGAATGGAAAATAAATTCATCATGCTTACTGCTGTTGAGTATGGTTAGCTTTCTAGAACTACGTTTAATTCGATTGTCATCTGGGCCTCTGTATCACTCTGAGTCAGCAAGCACATTTCCATAGTGATGTACGCTGTAATCATCTCCAATTCCAGAATTCAGCTCTACTTTCTCTTTGCTGCCTCTTGATTAGAAAGGTAACATGAATTAGTGGGAGAAAACATCAATTTGGGGATTATTAGACCTTTGTTCAAATCTTAACTCCCCGATTTACTACAAGGGAATGAGATTATTTGTATCTTTTTAGCTTGAGTTTCCTTCACTATAAAATGGAGATCAATTCCCACTTAAGTGTTCTGATAATTGGCAAATGAGATAAAATATTAAGTGCCAACTACAAGTTATTTTTAGTAAATATTTCTTAGTTCCATTTCCCTCCTCTTTCAAGGCACCTCTGCATGGAGAGATCATCTAAACCTATATCTCAATTTTGCTTTGAAATGCCTATCTTTTTGGTAGTTTATAAAAAGATTTCAGCCTTATACTGGTCTTCTTTTCATCTTAATTCTTTAATCTCTGCACAGTTCTACCCACCAATCTTTCCAATCTTCATGTACTCCCCACTCTTTGTAGACCATCTACTGCCCCCAGGCCAGACTGCCTGAAGAAGCACATTTTATACACTTCTTCTTCAGACTGTTATGGCTCTGCTGCCTGCATAAGCAACATGAAGCTTGTCCTTCATCCACACTTGCAACCACTGAGCAGTAAACAAAAGGATATTGATCCCCTGAGATGTAGACCAGTGGAAACACAGATAAATAAGGAGAATTGCCAGGAGACCACAACTCTAGTGGGAAAATGAAAAGAAAGCAATTTAGAATAATGTGTTAAATACTAGACTGAAAGGGCAGTGGTCTTTTTCCAACTATGAATCCTCAGTTTTAAAAATTGGGACTTGTTTTAGTCAATGTCTATATATGTTTCCTCAATAGAATATTGGACTGAGGTACAAGGGTCAGCATTTAATACACTGCTTAAGTGTCAGTTTTCTTGGAATAATGTGAATGGATAGCCAAGAGCAGGTCCTTTGCCTGTTTTATTTCTGGATCCTCAGATAGCACAGGGCATGGTCTGCTTCTTGTTGTAAATGGATGATGTTGAATCGAGAGTATGGGCTGTCAAGTCCCAGAGGCAGGCAGGATAGGTCAGACTGAATTCCCCATCAGAATCGGTGTCCTCAGGGACTGAGTGAAGCTGAAAACCACCTCAGGGCTTGCTGTGTTAACGAACATATTGAGAGTTAGGCAGCCAGCGCAGAGTGCCGCAGGTGGTGGGTGCTCAACGTTATTCAGTTTGTTTCTCCATTCTCTGAAGTAACACAGATGAGGCAGCTGGCACAATGCCTAGAAGAGAACCAGGATGGTATTCATGACCCCTTTCCTCCACCTGGTGTGGATGAACGGATGCTTTTGCAGAGTTCTGCTTTTCTTTTTTTTTTTTTTTTTAAATATTTTTTCAGTTGTAGATGGACACAATATCTTTATTTTATTTCTTTTTATGTGGTGCTGAGGATCGAACCCAGTGCTTCATGTTTGCACGGCAAGCGCTCTACAACTGAGCCCCAATCCCAGCCCAGAGTTCTGCTTTTCTATGGCAGAGCCAGAAGGAATCAAGGTGTGTTAATTACTGCTGATCCAGATAGCATGGGAACTCACTCCTCTAAGTTCCCTGTATACCAAAGACCTTACTGCTTAAGAATCCCCGGTTAGGGGTCACCTCATGTACTGTGCCACTTCAGTATTACACAGGGCTTTGATGTGGGTGCATGAAGAACTTTTTAATTAAACATCCCTGTGTGCTGAACTTGCCTTCTCTGTGCACTTGGATTTCACTCTTTCCTTTAAATATTGGACAAGTATATTTCTCAACTGGGGTACATAGACCTTTTTGTTCTTTTGTTCAGATTTTACTGAAAAGTTAACTTTGCCTCAGGCTCTCCCTAAAATGGAAATTCTCAAGAACTTTAAATTCCTTCCTGCATAGACAAGAGAAAGTGAATTTTTTCCCACACTATGAAACTGTGCTATGCATTTATAAAGTTTTGAAATGCATTTTTGAGTCACAGGACATTATATTAACATATGGGAAGTGCCTGAGAGGAGAGGGGACTCAATGTTTAAGCCATGAGTCCTGCTGCTTGGTGGGGAAGTAATCTAACCTTTCCACACCCTCTGTAATGGTAGCAGGGCACTTGGAAATTCTCACAGAATGACTTCCTTGCAATTAGAAGCATATGTCTAAACTACACAAAGTAAACACATATTTTTATACCTTAGATTTTTCCTTATAGTTTCTTCTCCAGTGATGCAAATATTAAAGATATAAATTTTTAGAGACAGAGTGATAGCTGTGTCTTGAAGCAAATGGAAGTCCACGTGGCTTGAATCTGGGCTTGTCTAATACCTGGACCATCACACTATTCAGCCTGGTGTGTTTGATGTGTGGTTGAAAGAGACAACAGGCAAAGATGAAAGCTATGGAATAGCATTTGGGGACTGTATCAGTCCTGATGGCCATTATGGGTGACTTAGAGAACATAACTTTTTTCTTTTTTTGCAGGGGGGGTGGCGGCTCTTCTGGGATTGAACCCAGGGCCTCATGCCGGTTGATCATGCATTCTACCAGTGAGCTACACCTGAAGGTCATGTGTTTTTTCTTTGCTGTATTGACTTGGGTAACAAGTACTAAGTGCTGAGTTACTACAGTGTGCAGGCACTATTGAGTTGCAGCAGCCACAATAATGATGCAATAAGGAAAAGCAAAAGACATACAATTGCCCTCAAACCATCTGATTAGAGGTTGAAAGACGATGTCTGATTGTTTTACTCATTCTATTTGCAGTGACCACAGTGATGGGAGATTGTGTTTAAAGCTAAGGTGGAGATTAGATGATATAAAGTAGAAAGCAGACCCACCTCCTCCCCATGGAAAGCACCGCTCACAGAGAAAGCCAAGCTGAAGTTACAATAGTTAATTCAATATGGAATAAAGAATGGTCCTAAGAGACTTTCTCCTGAGGAGGCCTGTGAACTTGAAGGAGGGAGAGATCATCCCTTTTGTTGGGAGACACATCAGGCTCTGCCTTTCCCTTGTTCATTCTAAGCTATCCCACAAGGCAGAAGCCCACACCTCCACCTGGTGGGGTCTGGGCCCAGGTAGGCTGCTGTTCTTGGTCTTAGCAGCATGGTGAGCTCCAAATACCTGCCTAACCTCTGGGTGAGAACCTTTCTCCTCAGTCTAACATACTGGAGATCTTCTTGGAACAAACGCACACTGGGAATAGATTCCTGAACTCTGGTCCTCTTGACTGGAGCCAAGAACACATCCGTCGGTCCCATTACCTACTCCCAGAAAGCTTACTTAGACATTTATAGTTTTGATTGTTCCAGAACTCATAATCCCTCCACTTCTTTGTGTAAACTGTTCTTCCATTACAAAAAATTACACGTTTACAAATAATAAGCCATGTTTCTTTATGACAAAGACGTTGACCCAGAATTGGACTCCTCACCAATTTAGGCCAAGTGGAGTTTATATTCAGTGTTTTCTAATTTGCTGGGAACAGGAGTGGTGATCCCACAGCCATGGAGTAACGACAGAAAGTTTAGAGACATATTTTCTGCACATGAAAAAAAGATGTTCTCTAGTGCAGTGGGAGAGAATAAGTAGAAACACAGAAGAGAGAAATAGGAAGCGCCAAGATCTTGTTTTTCTGCTATAAGCATATTGTATTATTTATTGTTTACTCTGAATTGAACTGATTCATTACCATTGGAATCTGAAATATCTCTGACTACTGTGAATAATTTGTGACCCAGATCTAGAATTCTTACTGTTAATGGACTTTGGGTAGGTCACACACTACTGGCAGCTCCTGCAGGTATTGATTATTTTCTTACAACTCTTCCATTTATTCTTAACATGATCCAATGACCAATTCTAACTGCAAAGGAGGTAGAAAAACATACTCCATTAGGTACTTCGTTAAATTCTCATCTGGAAATAAAAGAGGAATCTATGGAGGTGAGTAGCTAGAGTTTTGTTATACTCAAAAATGGAGTAGTGACGTTCCATTTATTTCCCCTGATAAATTCTAAAAATCATGACACTTTACAGAAACATTTAAGAGTGAGCAAATAAATTTCCACACATAAGAACAAATAGAGATACTGCCTCAGGCCCATCTTGGGAGTATTTCAGTAATGCAAGTTTTATTGAACATTAAAAAAATCAATTAAGTCAGCTTATTGATACAGTGTCTCTTAATAGAAAGAGAAAATTATGGTGATGATCTCAGTGAGAAAAATAATTGAACAGAATTCAATAGCTACTTTTTGAAAAAATGATCTCCTTCCATCAGCATACTTAATGGCAAAGAGACAAAAGCTTGTAATTTTGAGCCCCAGAACTAGAGAATCCTTGTGGCACATGCTTTGTATTCTCTTTGTACTAGAGGCCAATAGTCCTTTTGGTGAAACAAGAAAAAGAAAAGGATTAAGCAAAAATGTTTTTATCTTTAGCTAATATAATCATATCCAGAGAAAATACAAGGAAGATTCTTTAGGAATTAATAGGAATTTACCAAGGTTGCTTGATATGAAATTAATATCTAAAGGCAATGAGTATCATACTCAATGTACAGTTCAGAAAACAAAATCTAAACCATTACTATGTACAGTGTGAAAGTACATAAAGTATCCACAAAAACGTCTATGAAAACATGCAAGGACTACTTTGAATTTGCGACTCGAATTCTCACTCTTAATGGAATCTATAAGCAAATAGAAATCCCTTAATTATACTCTCCTTCCTCTGCAATATGTTCTTTTATTATGTTCGTGTTTATGAAAGTCTATCTTACTCAGAGTTATGGAAATATTTTCTGTTTTATTTGAAAAACAAAATAGTTGGATGATTTTTAAATGAAACCCCAATTTGAATCCTTTCAGTTATTTAAATTATTAGTTGAAATTCTAATATTTCACTCATATATCCCTTCCATTATTCGGTTTCTGCAAATTATTATGTTTCATGCAAAACATTGTGATAGGATTTTGCTATTTGCTCTCAATTTTCTCAGTTGTCAGATTGATTCTTCACAAAACTACTTGAAGACTCATTATTTCCAGACTACATCATAGCTAGTGAAGATGCAGAAATATAAGAAATAAACATTAGAGAATGTCTGTAAAAATGATCATTGTTTTCAGCTGATAAGATTGTATAACTGAAAAGAATAGAATTAAATAAGGACATAAGAACACAAAAAGAATTTCATAAGATACATACAGAAAACATTTAGCATGTTAAAATCAAGAGCTTCTCTTGCTACACTATTTGAAAACCCAATGGAAAGTGGCAGCAGTCCTGTGGCTAAGAATCCAAGTGTATGTGCATGGGCTTTTCCTGGGAACAGTAGGGTGGCCTTCCCCAACATTTTGCTATTTCTCTCCCTAAAGGCTCAGCAGTACCCACCCCTCCTCCCCAAGTTAGGTTTCATGAAATAGGTCAAGTTCTGGGTTCACCACCAAGACCTCAGAGCTCTCTTCTATTCCCAGGAGCCAGCTGGGGAAGAAGTCCTTGAGGACTTAACTCTCCTTCATTTCCTTCTAGGATAAGAAATGCCATTTTTTTCCCAAGATGTATTCCCCAAATAACTCTTGAGAAAAACCAACTCAGCCTCCAATACAGAAAATATTTTAGGTTCTCATCTCCAGAGCAGCTTGTCTCCTGGCATGGAACAGTTTGGTTCCTGAGGAGAATCTTGATTTTATATTTATATGATATGATGTCCCAGTTGGTAGTAGTACTGGTTTTCATTTTCTTAGTTTCTTCTGACAAAAGAACTCACTTTCCAAAAAAGATATTGAGACCTTCTCAGATTTTACAGGAGAAATGATTACAGGGATTAAATATCATCAAGTTTTTTCCTTCCCTCATTTTAATCCATCAAGTTTTCAAAATATCACAAGTTGTCAATTTAGCATAGAGAATCTGCATTTCTGGTGGTCCTTTGTCCTACCTGGTTGGTGGTTTCAACCCTCCTCGAATCTGAAAATGTATCTACCTACATAGTAAGTGCACATGCCTTGGATATACGGTGACTTAGGAAGCAAGAGAGACCAATATCACAGTGAAAACATCCTTCTCATTTATAGATCCCAATACAGAGCTAAACAATGGGAAAGAAAAAAAAAACAGCAGAGAGAGGGAGGTTGGTCAATTAAATTTTTTCCTCAAATTGCAGCTTTTAGCGGGGGCACGGTGGCACAAGACTGTAATCCCAGCATTTAGGGAGGCTGAGACAGGAGAATCGCAAGTTCAAAGCCAGCCTCAGCAATGGCGAGGCACTAAGCAACTCAGTGAGACCCTGTCTCTACCTAAAACACAAAATAGGGCTGGGGATGTGGCTCAGTGGTCAAGTGCCCCTGAGTTCAATCTCCAGTACCAAAAAAAACCCAAAAAACAAAAAATTGCAGCTTTTACCCTTATTGCTTAATGAGTCTTGGGTAAATTTCAAATTTCCCATCAAGAAAATAATTGTGATCACACTAATAATTACATTAAAATACTGGAAGATCATTTACATGAAAAAACTTTCTAAATGAATGAGGGACACAATGGCTATTACTATTAAGAGACATTTGTCTTGGCATTTTCCAAGCTAGATATTATTTTTAGACTAACAATTTTGCTCATACATACAGTATCCAAATAAAATATATTTTGAACTAAGTCAACATATTTTCATTAGGGAAATTAAGAATTGTTTTGGAGCATCTTAAATTTGACTATCACTCTAACAATGTAGTCATTTAAAATACAAATTCTGTCATTAATGTCATATTGCCAATAGTAGTATTTGTATTGTTTTGCTGAGGCAGGAAGATCACAAGTTCAAAGCCAGACAATTTAGTGAGCCAATTTAGTGAGGCCCTAAGCAACTTAGTGAGATCCTGTGTCAATAAAATAAAATAAAATAAAAAAGGGCTGGGACTATGGTTCAGTGGTCAAGTGCCCCTGGGTTCAATCCCTAGCATCACCTCCTCCAAAAAAAGAAACTTTGTTTTGGACAAATGTACAGAGGTATCTATCTACCACAAAAATCTACAGAACACTGTCGTAATAAAAAATAATGTCTTCATGCTATCCTTTGTAGTTAACCACTGTTCTCCATCCCCAATCCTGAAAACCACTATCACTTCCCTGTGGTTTTGCCTTTGCCCGGATGTCATATAAATAGAATCATGCAGTATGCAGCACTGTAGATCTGGCTTCTTTGTCTTAGTAAAATCATTTGAGATTCATCCATGCTGATGTAAGTATCAAGAGTTCATTTCTTTTATTGCTGACTATTATTTCATTTTACATGACTGAAGTTGTTACAAACATTTATAATGAATATTGCTTTAATTTTCTAAGTATTCAATAAGAGTTGAGATTCATTCTTTTGCACATGGTTGCATATAGTTGATTATTTCTGCACAACTTGTCAAAGTACTGCTTTTTGCATATGGAATTATTGTTGACCTTTGTTAAATATCAATTGCCTATATTTGTATAGGTCTAATATGGCTTTTCCATTCTGTTCCATTGACCTGTGTGCCACTATAGTGAAGTTTTAATTTTCTAGAGTTTCATTTACACATAATCGGGCAGTCTATACTCATTTTTTGGGTACATTTTCTTTTACTTAATGTAATTGTTTTGATAGTCCATCATGATGTTGTACATAATTTATTTTTAAAAAAAATTACTTTGTCGTTTCTCTGTTCACCTGTAAGGAGAAGCATTGGTTGATTTCAGTTTGGGGTTATTGAACATGAAACTGCTGGGAGCATTTTTGTATAAATCTTCTTATGCACATACACTTTCCTTTCTCTTAAGGAAGCTCCTAGCAGGGGAACGATGGAGTCATATGATAAATGTATGCTTAACATTTAAGACACTGCCAAACTGTTTTCCAATGTGGTTGTTCAATTTTGAATATCCATCATTCTTGTATTTTATCTTGTATCCAATATTCTTTTATTTTACTCTATAAATTTTGTAATATTGTCTTGCACCAAGTTTTTTGGTTTGAGTAAAATTTTGTGTATTGTATGAGATATCAGATTGAGTTTTTTAAATAAAAGAGTATGCACTCTGCACATTTCATTTAGGTTGTTAGAATTGTTTTGGTCTTTAATGTTTTTATTTCCTATTAACTTATTCTATCAGTTATTGAGAAAGGAATGTTAAAGTCTCAACAAAAACTGTGAAATTTTCCATTTTTCCTTTTGCTTCTTTTAGTTGTGCATCATATATTTTCAAGCTTTGTTGTTAGATTTGTTAGATGCCTAAAAGTTTTAAGGTCATTTCTCTCTCTCCCTCTCTCTCTCTCTTTCTCTCTCTTTTTTGAAGAATATACGTATGTCTCCTAATATGTATTACCTCACTTTTTAGAACAGCTTTTGTGTAGCTGTGAACAAGATAGCTTAGTGGAGAAAAAAGTTTATTTTGGCTCACAGTTTCAGAGGTCTCAGTCCATGGACAGATGGCTCCATTGCTCTGGGACAAAGGTGAGGCAGAACATCATGGCAGAAGGGAATGGCAGAGGTGAGCAGCTCAGGACATGGCTACCCAGAAGCAGAGAAAGAGCTCCCTCACCAGGTACAAAATATAAACCCCAAAGGCAAAATCCAGTGACCTGCTTCTTTCAGCTACACCCTATTTGCCAAGTTACTACCCAGTTAATCTATATCCATTAATTTTGATGAATCTACTATTTTGGTTACATCTCTCATACTATAGTCATTTCACCTCTGAAAATTCTTGCATTGTGTCATGCATGAGCTTTTGGGGGACACCTCATATCTAAACCATAATACCCACTTTATTTCTGATAGTACTTGCTGTTCTGAAGTCCACTTTTTCCAATATTATTAAGCTACTCTAGTTTACCTATACTTAGCACTTAGGTGATTTCATCTTTTTTTTCTATGTATTTACCTTTAAGTTATCTGTGTAGTTATATTTAAAGTGTATTTTTTACAGGAAACTTTTAAATTTCAATTTGATAATTTTTAATTGTTATACTTAGACTATTTACATTTGCTGTATGGTTATTGACATATTTGGAATAAATCCATCAGTGTGAGATTTTTGATTGTTCTCTTTTTATTTTTAATTTCTTTTTTATTCCTTTTTTGCTCAACATCTTTAATCATCACTATTATCTCCATTGTAAACTAATCTTTAATTAATCAAAATATACTTTTAAATGAATATCTACATATTGAGTTTAGAGTTAAAAACATCTATTTCAGTTCCTTTTCCAATGAATTGTTCAAATGTTGTACACATTGTATTGTTAAGTATGCTGTAACACAGAATACATTACTACTATATTTGGTAAGAAAAAGTGTTCTTTTTTATTGGTGAAAAATATTGTACAAATTCTGTTTATCCACATTTTATTTCAAGTACACTTTCTTCATTTCCTGGTGTTGATCTGCTCTTCTGTGTTGGATCAGATTCCTTCTGCCTAAAGTATTTCAATATTTCTTATAGTATAGGTCTCCCTTAGTTAGTCTGGGCTGCTATCATGAATTACTATAGATGGGGTGGTGTAAACAGCACACATTGATTCCTCCTAGTTCTAGAGAAATCACAAGTCCCACTTTTTGTCTGCCTGTGAATGTCTTCTCCCTCTACCTGGCATGGCAGCAAGGAAACACACACACTCACACTGAATGCATGTTGCCAAGACCACTGATGATGCTCTGTGCTTACGATCTCATTATCTCCCAAAGTTCCCTCCTCTTCCTATTGTCACCTTGGAAATGAGAATTTCAATTTACAAATTTTGCAGGGACACAAATATTCTGTCTACAGCAAGAGCTGACAACAAGAATATCTGTGAATTTTTGTTGGTGTAATCTGTTCTGCTCTATTTCTGAAATATATTTTCACTGGCGAAAGATGATGCGTTGAAATTATTTTATAATGGGTTGAAATAATGGGTTGTTCCCCCTCAGTACTTCAAATATGACCTTCCCTTGTTTTGGAATCCAGTTGTTTGGGACAAGAGGTCTGCCGTTGTTCTTGTCGTTGTTATGCTATGTGGTTGTATCTTTTCTCTAGTGGGCTTTAATGTTTCATTTTATTTTTTTGTTTTGATCTTCTTGAATATGACATGGATAAGGGTGTTGGGCTGGTTTTCATTTTACTTGGTGTCCTCTGAAGCTTCTTGGATATGTGGTTTAAACCTGCCATTCATTTTTAAAAATTCTGACTAATTTTCTTAAATATTTGTCCTCTCATCTTCTCTTATGCCTTCTTATGACATTACAATTACATGTATGTGAGACCATTTGAAATTGTCCCTTAGGTTAGATCCTCTATTACTCAGGCTTTCTCTCTCTCTCTCTTCCTTCTTTTCTTCTTCCCTTCTTCCTTTCCTTCTTTCCTTCCATGCTTCCTTCTTTTCCTTTCTAAAATTTTATTTTGAGTTTAGGATTGGGTAATATTTATTTGTTAACTTCAAATTCACTAATTATTTCCTCAAAGATTTAATTTATCTTGGTGATAAAGTGAAAGAAATTTTTCATGTCCTTGATTATACTTTTTATTTCTAGCATTTTGATGTCATTATTATCTCATATTTTCCATCTTTCTGTTGAGATTACCCATATAATTTTTACAGTATTTACCTTTTCCAATATAGTCTTCAACCTATTAGTTCAATTTTGCTGTTTAATTCCCTGGGAATTCTAATATATGTGTCATACCTGGGTCTGTTTCTGTTGAATCCTTTGTGCCTCACCAGTATGTTTTCTCTTCCTTTTATTGTGTGCCTTGTGATTTTTTTTTGTTGCTGTTTAAAGCCAGAAATAATGAACTGTAGAGACTGAAGTAAGCAATTTTTGTTTTCTGTCTGGAAATGAGCATCCGTTTCTTTCTGCCATGCCATCATTGCAAGAGAACAAACAAATTAGCCAAGAGTTAAACTTGATTTTGTTTTGTTTCTGTGGTTACCCTCAGTGCACCATAGGCCTCAAATTCCTGTTACAATACCTTGTGTTTAGGATGGTGACTAAATTTCTAGAGGACTGTTTTCTCAGCATCTGTTTCTCTCTTAGAAAGTACATTTGCTCTCTTGTGCTCTCTCTCTCTCTCTCTCTCACACACACACACACACACATATTCTACCTCAGAGAACATATATCCATATATTTATAGATAGATATAGGTATATGTTCTCATTCTATCCCTTTTCAAGCTGTCGCCTCTCTTCCATCCTTGCGCAACATCCCATTGCTATTTGTGACTCAGGGCAGGGATTGATGTTCTCTTCTTTTGTGATTAATCTTAGGCAGGAACTGTGTCCCTTATTCTAGCAGTGCAGATTTCCCATGCTGCAGGGTGGGAACTCCCTATCAGCCCCACAAGTCAACCTGCGCCCTGGTCTCTCCGCCCTTCCTCCAGCTGAATGTTGTATGTGTTGGACAGGATTTGCACCAGGGCCTCACGACAGCGCACTTGCTGCCCTTCCTCCCGTGTCAGACTTTTGTTCTGAAGGGAAGACATGAAAGAGTCTGGGTGAAGTCCCGTAGCTGTCTTGCAGTAGCTACAGTTACAGAGCCCACGTCTCTAGGAAGTTCACTTTCCTGAGAGTTTTTCCCAGTCTCTCCTGTGAGCTCCTGGGAAGTTCATGGAGAAGAACTTGTAAGAAGTTGACAGCTGGCCTGTATGTGTGGACTGGTGCTCCATCACCATCCCTGGATGGTGTATAACTAATCTGTGTGTAACCCTAGCTCGGTTCCTCCTGCTGGCACCCTGTTTCTTCTTCCTCAAGTGATGGAGCATTTGTGATTTGCCCTACGTGCAGGCGGGCATTTCTGCACTGTTTCTACTTTGAGATTTCAGACGGTTGCCTGGCCACCTCAGGTGGCTTCAAGAAAAGTCTTCAACTTGTGGTTTGTCCCTTATCTTTCTATGTAATGTCCCCCAAATATGTTGGTTTTCTAGCCTCTCCAAATTTATACATATCTTTTTCTATTTATTAAATATCCTTTCCTAACTTAGACTATCCTCTTTATTCTTTAAGACTAAGGCAACGTTTCCTTTATTGATGACATAGGTGCTCTCTGATGACTAAAATTAAATGCTTCCCCCCCTTGTATTTATATCATTCCTGGTTCTGATTTCTATCATGAGATTTGAAATATTAAGTGGAATTGTTATTTACACATACATCTTCCCTAGTATACTATAAGATCCCTAGGCATCTATTCATCCTAAGGTCACCAGGTCGTACACCAAAACTAACAAATACTGGAGGTCAGAAATAAACAAACTTTAATTTTGACCACTAACGTGATGTTGTGTCCTTAATTTCTTCATATGCCTTCAAAATAATTTCTATCATTTATCTCTCCTTATAATAAAACTATGAACTACTTGTTTTCCTCATTTTATAATTCAGGAAATTGGAACTCTACAATTAAATGCATTTACTAGGTCACGTTGTTAGTACATAGTGGAGCCAGAGTCTAAAATCAAGTCTGCTTCATTACAATAATAAGATATTTGATCACATGCTTTGGATATGATGATTACATTTTAAATCAGATATTCAAGTGGATGGATTAAATGTCATCCTGACCCAATCAGCGGCCTTTAGATTCTCATGCAAACCTTGACTTTCAAGTACAACTAAGACATAATCCTTAACTCTTTTAGAACTTTTGGTTTCCCAGATAAAAGAGAGTCACCTAAAGCATATTCTTCTTACAGTTTGTGTATTCACAGATATATTATAATGTAATTACAATATAATAATATAATAATTTATGATGCTCCCCCACACCAAAACTTGGGGCAGCTGTGTGGTGGGAAAACTATTCATAATAACTATAGTATTCTTCAAAATTGAAGCTCAAATAGCTTTAGGTTTTTTTCATTCGTAAATACTGAAGGAAATAACTCACAGAGAGAAGGGAGTGGCACTGCAGGAGCTCCATCACGGGCACAAGGGAGGCTAGCTTCTGTGTCTTCCTGTGAAGTGTTGCCCTGTTCAACAAGGGACAGTGAGGGGGGCAGAACAGGGACCAGTGGGGAAAAGTGTAGGAGAGGCTGATTTAAACTGAAATGAGTTTTCCTGAGGCTGCAGGTGCTGCAAAGATAAGAACCTTGGAGTCTACAGAACATTAAATGGTTGATTATTTTGGTCATGCTGTCTACAAACAAAAGCCCCTTAACATGGATGTATGATTATTGTTTTATGTATGTGTGCTTTGAATTATATAAGAATAAAAATAAATAGTAAGGTAAAGATAAAGTTACTTCCTGGTGTCCTTTCATTTCAGCCCGAGGATTCTCTTTTGTGTTTCTTTTAGGCCAGCTCTAGTAGTGAGGACTTGTCTAAGCACTTGTTGACTGAGATAGCGCAAATTTGTCTTCATTTTTGAATGATAGTTTTGCCAAATATAGAACTCTCATTTAACAATACTTTAAAAACAATTTCTCTTTAAAAATTTTTATTGGTGCATTATAGTTATCCATAATAGTTGGATTCATTGTTACATATTTGTATGTGCACATGATTTTCTACCATTGGAATTTGGCATTTGATCACCTTCTTGTCTCCATAGTTTTTGATAAAACATTAGCTGTTAACCTTGGGTAGAAATCTTTACAAATGGTGAGTTACTTTTCTCTTGCTGCTTTCAGTACTCTGCCTTTGCTTTTGACTATATTGTGTTATGATGTGAACCTTTTGGGTTTACCCTCAGAGTTCATTGAATGTTTTGGATATGGAGATTCATGTCTTTAACCAAATTTCTGAAGATTTTAGCCTCTAAGTCAACAAATATTCTTTCTACCTCTTCTTTTCGTCCTATCATGGGACGCCCATCATGCACAAATTGCTAGACTTCATGATGCCCCAATCAGTCTTATATTGTTTATTTATTTTTCTTTATTATTTTTCTTTGTGGACCTCATACAACAATTTCAATTGGCCTATGTTCAACTTCACTACTTTTCTCATATGCCAGCTCAGGTATAATGTTGAAACTCATTTCACTGAATACTGAATATCATTTTCAACCCTAACATTTCTATTTGGGTCCTCTTTAAATAATTTCTGTGACTTTATTAATATTTTTTATTTGGTAAGACATCATTCTTCTAGTTTTTTGTTTTTGGTTCTTTGTGCATAGTTTCCTTAAGATTTTTTATTATTTTTGAGACATTTGATTTAGGCTTTATATAGGGAATACAACATCTAGGCTTTGGTTTCTGATAATTTGTTTGTCCTGGGATGGGTCATAAATTCTTCTTTCTTTGTGTGTTTTGTTTTATTTCTATGTTGATGTTGTTGTTGTTATTGGCTGTTTTTTGTTTGTTTGTTTTTGCTGTTGATGTGATAACCATGAAATCCAATTCTGTCCTCTTACCTCATGGTTTATTTTTACTGTTTTGGTTTGTAGGTTTTGTTTTTACTAATATTCATAAACCTTTTTTATATATAAATACTAGTCTTTTTGTATATTATAACTGAACTTTTGGTTTTATTTGATTATTGTGTCAGGTAGTGATTGGACAGGATTTTTTAAGTGCCTGAGTGCAGAAAAAGAAAAAGAAAAAAAATAAGAAGAGAGGATGAAAGAGATAGAGAGAGAGAGAGAGAGGTTTGTGGGAAGGAAGAAAGTCTGTTCTGCTTAGAGCAAAAAGACTGAGTTAAGGCACTCCTCTGTGCTTATCCACTTTCTTTTCAACTCTGCTTGGCTTTATCTTCCTGCTTAGACAGAGTCAAAGCCACTCAGTGGTGAAAGTTTGGGGGTTTTTCTTAGTGTGTCTAATTTTCAGCATCCACATGGCCTTCCTGGTTCCTGGTCTGGACTAAATGTTTGTGTTTCACACCCCTAATTTAGTATATTAAAATGCTAATACCCAATGTGCTAATTTTAGGAGAAAGGGTGTTTGGGAGGTAATTATGTCATGAAGTTGGAGCCTTCATGAATGGGATTAGTGTCTTTATAGAAAATATATGAAAGATATAAGAAAATTATTTACCATTGATAAATCCAATGATGCACTGAGAATAACAGATGAAAATAGATTCCAAGCCCTTCCCAGTGCATATTATCTAAAATTTCAGAACTGATGGCAAAGACGAGTAAGCTTCCATGCAAAGGGAAATAAAACAGACTTCAAAAAATGGCACAAAATCAGAATTTCATTGTCTGTTTGTCAATAACATCAGAAGGTAAAGTGAAGCATATATTCAAAATTTCAAAAGTTGATTTTCACCCTATAATTTGATATTCAAACCAAAGATCAGTTAAGTTGAGTACAGCATAAAGCTACTTTCACAAGGCTACTTGCGACATGCTAGGAGACTGGGCCTGGCCCTTAACCAAAAAATCAGAATTGAAAATTGTAGAGGAGCAATATTAACATATTATTTTTGAGCTATAAAAATTGATACAAAAATCAATTAAGAGAGTTAAAATTGGTTGTATATCCATGGAAACGAGAAATGCATTTTTTCTAACATACTTTATGGAACTAACAATTTCAAAGACATGAAAGTATAATTTTGATAAAAATAAGACTAACGGAAGTACATTAAGCAGGATAACATAATTATGGTGTCCTGAAAACATTACTGTCTCAGTACTTCCACTTTCTATTATTATCTAATTCTGAGACCTTAAACAAGTCATTGTTCTTGCTAGGTTTGGGTTTACTAACTCAAAAAAAAAAAAAAAAAAAAAAAAAAAAGCAGGGACAATGGGATGAGCTTAGATTACAAACCTTTTAAAAAGGTCTAAAATTTTACTAATCTACTTAATATTTACTCTAAAATTTACATGAAAATTATATGGTTCTGTTTTTGTCTTTGAGTGTTGTTTTTATTTTTACCCCTAAGTTTAATCCTGCATCATAGGTATGGTAATAAAATGAGCAAAATATAAAACAATCTTCCACGTTTTTTTTATTTTTATAAAAAGTTTGATGATATAGAATAGCAAGAAAAATGTACCATTCACATCTTTTGACACTGCATAAAAGGTGAGTATTCTCCCCTTTTCCTTCTCTTCTAAGTAACATTTTAGGAAAGGTGAGGCCAAGGTTATTGGCACAAAAGTGTAATCTCAATACTTAGAAATTGGATGCCACTTAAGAAGCAGAGCAATTTCACATACATAAATCTGCTTCACAGTGCTTGGGCCATTGGAGACTTCAGTAATTGCTAGTTTATAGGGTCATAAAACCATGGAGTACAGTTTGTGGCAATTTAGAAGGAAAAAACTTCCTAAACCATGGCTGCTCAACTACACCACCTAACAAACAAAGATTTATCTTAGGAAGAAGTCTCTGGTCCTCTGAATTCAGACCAGAATTGTCCATTGAGCTCCTCTTATAGCTTTCTAAAGCTTTTCCAGCTTACATCTCTAAACTTTTAAAAATTCCTCCTGCCAACCAGCTCCAAAAGCTTCTGAAGCACATGGTCATGTTGGTTATAGCCAAGAACCCATTTCTTGGTAACAATTTACATTTTAGTTAGGTTCTGTGTTACTATAACCAAAATACTGACAGCAGCAACTTACAGGAGGAAAACTTTATTTGGGGCTCTTGGTTTTAGTTGGCCATAGATAGCCGACTCCCTTGCTCTGGGTCCAAGTAGCAACAGCACATCATGGGGGAAGTGTCCAGTGGATAAAAGGTACTCGGCATATGGTAGGGGTCAGGAAGCAGAGAGGAGGAGGGGAGAGGCCACAGGGTAGAAGCACCCTTCCAGGGCCCACCTCCAGTGACCTCCCTCTTCCAACCATGACCCACCTGCCTGCAGTTACCAACTATTTGATCCCCATTCAAACCAGGAGGAACTTGATTAGGTTACAGATATCAAAATTCAATCATTTTATTGCTGAATATTCCTGCAGAAACAGGTGTTTGGGGGGCAATATTTCATATCCAAACCATAACAAGTTGTAATCCTATCTACTCAGGACACAGAGGCAAGGGGATCCATAAAACTTATCCAAGATACTGTCTCAACATAAAAAGGGTGGGGGATACCACTCAGTGGTAGAACACTTGCCTAGCATGCATGAGGCCTTGGGCTCAATCACCTGTACTGCTAATAAGGGGAGGGTGGTTGGGGCTTGAGGGAGTGAACTCAACCTCGCATTCCATCCATCATGTGAGGATATACCACATGGTGCTTTGACCTTGAACTTGCACATCTCCAGAACTGTGAGAAATCAATTCCTGTTGATAAGAAATTACCCTGTCTACGGTATTTTGTTAGGGCCACATACAGGGACTGAGGCATCTGGGAACACCTTTGTTTCTCCACACTTTGGGGAGAACACTTTTGCTGGTTATAGACCTCTAGAATGACATATTCTGTCCTTTTTCACTTTGTATATATCAACCCATTGCCTTTTGCATTCCAGGGTTTTGAATGAAAAATCTGATGAGGACTTAAGAGGGTAACACCTTCTCAGGTGTTAATACCACGCTCTCCCAGTGTCCTAGGGAAGAGAACATTTTGTAATAGTATTATGATGTGTGTGAAGAACTACTGTTCTTCTGACACCAATCACTCCAAGTTGAAAGAAGAAAGAATTGAATGTAGATATGATAAAGTCTTTAAAATCCAAAAGTTATTACAGATTTTTGAAGTATACTACAATTTTTAATTTTTTAACAAGTAAATATCAGTCTTCATACCCCACTGAAGCAAAAAAAAAGAAAAAAGAAAAAGCTTATGGAGTTATCTTGCTCTTATTATGAAAATGGAAAAAATCCTGGAGACCCCAAGGTGAGACAACTACTGGAGGCTGTCCCCAGGCATGACTGGACCATCTCTTGCTCTGACTTCACAAGGTGGTGTTGTGAGGGAATTTCAAACATTAGCTACATAAGGCCCTGGCTACAGCTAGGTTTCTGTCCATAAATACAGGACACTCTTGGAGGAAACACTCAGATTCTGAGGTGGTTAGCTTGTTTGCTGGTTTGGTAGTTCTGTTTTCAGTCTTTTGACATTGTGTTTTTGATTTGGATTATTTAGGTGGGGGGTATTTTGGCTTGTTATTTTATTTATTTATTTTTCAGCTACCATCCTTAGTTGTTGTTGCTGCTTAGGATGTGTAGTGAAAATAGTCAGACCAGTGAAGTGTGGCAGGGGTAAATGCTTGCTGTGAGGCCACCATCATGGACCCAAGGGACATTGGGCAGGGAGGCTTTGTCCTGGTGAAACTAGCTTACTGTTTTAGCCAGCTTTTGTGTTGCTATGACCAAAATACCTGACAAGAAAAACATAGAGGAGGAAAAGTTTATTTGCATCTCACAGTTTCAGAGGTCTCAGTCCATGGACAGCCAGGTCCATTGCTCTGGTCCTGAAGTAAGGCAGAACATCACAGCAGAAGAGTATGATAGAGTAAAGCAGCTCAGGGTATGGCAATCAGAAAACAGAGAGAACTCTGCTTACCAATGACTAAATGTAAACACTAAAGGCATTTTTCCAGTGAGCCATACCCTCCAGTCACACACTACCTGTCTATAGTTAGACACCCAATTAATCCCTGTTAGGGGATTAATGCACTGATTAGGTTAAGTTCTCATAACCCAATCATTCTACCTCTAAACTTTCTTGTATTCTCTCACACATGAGGTTTTGGGGACACCTTATATCTAAGCCATAACATTCTGTCCCTAGCCCCCAAAAGCTCATGCCCACCTCACAATGCAAACTATATTTGGTCTACTCCCAAGAATTCTCATAGTCTTAACAATTCCATCACTGTCAAAAGTCTAAGTCCAAAGTCTCCACTGAGACTCAAAGAAACTCTCAGCATGAGCCCCTATACAAATCAAAAGCAGATTACATATATCCAATATATAAAGGCACAAAGTAAACATTTTTCATTCCCCAAGAGAGAAACAGGGTCACAGAATGAAGGTATGGGACTAAAACAAGGCCAAATCTTTTTGGGCAAACAAGTGCTTTAGCTCTATGCCCAGTATCTGGGGCACATGGTATTGTGAGGATCTCTGCGAAGGCCTCGTACAGCTCTGCCTCTATGGCTTTCTTGTAGTTTACAGGGCCTCTCTCTTTGCTCATCTCTGCTCAATTCCTGCAAGTTTCCTCAGCAGACATCTTATGTTACTGGCATCTCTTAACCTTGGGGGTCTTCAATGCACCTTTGGCTTCCTTCTCATGACTCCACACATAGCCCTTTCAGGAGCTACCTTCATGGATGTTGACCCTGCTGCACTTTGCTAGGTCTTCCAGGCCTTCCTTTGAAATTTTGGTGGAAGTCTCTAAGACCCCCTAACTCCAGCATCCTGTACTCTTGCAGAACCAGCACCATGTAGTTGATGCCCAGATCTACTGCTACCTCCAGCAGTAGCCAAGCCTCCTGAGACCATAACTGAAGCAGCCGCTGAGTATCTGGGTGGTTGAACATGGCAAAACACCTTCCTAGCTCTCCCTGTTCAAGCAGTGCTCCCTAATGGTCTTTTCTCAAGGGAAGTTTAACTTCACACCCTCAAAACTGAGGTGGGTATGGTCTAGCTGATTCTTGAGATAACCTCAAGCCATTTTTTCTATTGTTTCTAGGTGAAGTGTTTAGCATTTCTTTAGGGGATCTAAACCCTTTAACACGCACATCGTCCATAGCCCCCCATTTTACTTGCAGTTTTCTGGCCAAAGTGCAAGTTTTTTCAAATTTTTCTGCTTTGCTTTCTGCTCCTGATTCTCACTGTCAATGTGGCTAAAACCTTCCAACAATACCCATACCACCCCCGAAGGCTGTATTTCCTTGAAATTTCCTCCACCTGATTAGTCTATCAACTTTAAATTTAGCCTCACAGAAAGTTTCAGGACATGGGTAAAATGTAGATAACTGTTTAACCAGAATATAACATGAATAACCTCTAGTCTGATTTCCAATAGAGTCTCCCTCCTTTGAAACTTCATGAGCTCAGTTTTTTCTGTCCCCAGTCCTACAAGTATTCTGGTTCTGAGCTCACCCTACCAGAATTACCTATTAAGCTCTGCTTACAGCAATCTAAAACTTCTCCAATTTGCATTTCTAAATGTCTCAAAATTTCTCCCACAAATTCCAAAAAGGTCCAAAATCTTCCAAATCACACGGTCAGGTTAGTCACCACAATGAATCCACTTATCAGTACCAATTTCTGTTTTAGTCAGTTTTTTTTTTTAATTGCTACCACCAAAAGACGTGACAATGACAACATAGAGATGGGAAAGGGTATTTGGAGGTTCATGGTTTCAGAAGTTTTAGTCCATAGACAGCCATCTCCATTGCAATGGGTATAAAGTGAGGCAGAACATCATGGTGGAAGAGTGCGGCAGAGGAATGCAGCTGAGAAAATGGCACCAAGAAATAGAGAGATCCTTACCAGTGACAATATATATACCCTGAAGGCACGTTCCCAATGACCCACCTTCTAGCCAAACCTTGCCTTCCTATAGTTACCACCCAGTTAATCCCAATAAGTGAATTAATGCACTCATTAGGTTAAGGATTTCATAACCCAATCATTTCATCTCTGAACGTTTTTGCATTATCTCACACATGAGCTTTTGGAGGATACCTTATATCTAAATCATAATACCCACCATCTCCTCACTAGGACAGAGGTGGCCATGAAAGTCCTACCAAAAGCAAAGCCAAGTTTCCCCATCCTATCTGAACCAGATAATAATGGAGACTGTAGAATACCCAGATGTGATTCAGCGGTTTCAAGTTACTAAAACCATTAAGAATATCTACCTTGTGATGGAGCATGCAGGTGAGACAGCTGTGGCACCACAGCCTGGAGATTGGTGGCCTGCAGGAAGAGGAAACCTGAAGAAGTTTTAAACAGTTCATATGTTCGTTCCATGGCTACTGCCATGAGAAGGGCATTTGCACAGAGACCTGGTCTGAGGAACATTCTGGTGGATGCCAGAGGAAATATCAAACTCATTGACTTCAGCCTGAGCAGTAGGTTCATTGCTGGGCGGAAGCTGGACAGGTTCTGAGGCACTTTCCCATAGTGTATCTGGAAGTGTTCTGTCAGAAAGAATAAGATGGTCCCCCAGTGGGCATCTGGAGCCTGGGTATCATTCTGTACTTCAAGGTCATGGGATCCGGATGTCATGGTGTGGGCATCGGTCAGGCATGGACTCCAACAGCTGCAGGAGCGAGGTGTACAAACTGGCTTGGTCTTTCCCACATGGATTCCAGCCATGAGTGCTTTTGGAGCCACCTGGAGACCTTAAGTCCCTGTGCTACCACAGGTGAGAAATACCAGACTGTTTTCTCTTAAGACATTTGATACTGTCCTGCTCTTCTCTGTCCTTTCTCCCATGCTTCAAGAATAGCAGACACAGTTCTTAATAAATTTCTGTTCTCATAAGAAAAAAAGAGCAGCATGGATTTCTGCCCCAGTGTCCTCCTGGGGGTTGACGCGCTGCAAGTGCCTTTGGCTGCTCCCTGTCCCTTCTTTCCAGCCCTCCACTCCTCTGAACCATTCCTTTGTCCTTGCAAGTAAATCAAAGGGGACGTGGAATGGAACTCAGGGATGATGGCTGCCTGGAGTCAGAAATAGGAGAGCCTGAGAATGTGGGTGGTTTATGTGACCCCTCCTTCCCCCCTACCTCAATTTAATTAAATTCAAGTTGAAGCAGATTTATTTATGTTTTCCAGAACATTTTAGTGAAGTTGTCTTGATTTGGGCCAATTTCTAAGTGCTTTCCTCCCCTTTATTTTAGAAGAAACTTGAGACTCTGGTCCCTATTAGAGAGGAAAAAGCACCATTGATGTCCAGCTTCCCTCCAGCTACCCTGCCCTGAGCAGACGGTGTGACTCATCTTTCCTAGAAACACAACAATGAGATCATCATGTCTGTTTCCTTCCCACTCTGAATAGAGTTGGATTGGTTTTTTTTCTGTGTTCAGAGATGACTTTTTTTTTCTGGAAAGCCCTTTGCTTGTTAATACACAAGAGTTTAATCATATAATTGGAATACAGTGAGAAAGAAAATGAGCAATGATTAATATATTCTTTTTTCTAAGAATATATCTCTGTTTCCAAAACTAAAATTGAATAAATGATGGAAAGATGTACATCTGTATTTTGTTTTGATTGCTCGTGTGACAGAGGGCTCATCACTTCCAGAGGCAGATCTTGTCTTAACAGTTTCTTAGATCATTCTTGCTTGTAGGCATACAGCATCTGAGGGCCTATTACTTTGTTAGCCTTAGTCCTGACTTCTAGAATCAGAGAATATGCCTAACTCTCTGCAGGCAATTATCATTTACATGATTAGATCTACTTCACCTGTAGAATCCGTACAGAGTTGTTTTACCTTTTATATTTTGTCGTACTGCTAGATTCATAATTTGGCCTGAATTACATATGTCTGCCTTTGCATTTCTGTAAGTGTCCATTTCAGCAAATTAACAAGTTATTACCATAGAATGGGCAAAATTTCTAGAAAAGTGAATTTTTCCTGCATTGGTATTATTTTTGCATAACCTATATCTGGACTATGTTAATTACCAAAATATGAGCAATTTCATATTTTACAATTTCTTACTCAATTCCAGAAAGATGTGGTCTAAAGTTACTGCATCAGTCCAGTACAATTCAAATATAACATTCTCACTAACAGATTTTCATATTGGCTGTGTGTAAACAATATCATAAAATTCATGAAACTTATTTCTAAGATATTGATCTTCCAATTTTATTCTCAAGTTTCCTTTAAAATTGAAATTGAATATAATGTTACATGTATCCATATCTGCAAACCTAAGTTTTGGAAACAAATAAAACAAAAGAGCTTTAAGAAAATATCTGAGTATCCCAAATCATATTCCAGATGTAGATCCATACACGAGGAGGCCTAAAATAAAATAGAATTTCTAGGTAGTGAATCAGAAGAGAAACTTACAATTTCCTATGCAGGTTTAGGATCACCTTTAAAAATTTTTCAAAATAAATGTTGAAAACACACTCAAAACTTCAAAGTTGAAATAACATTCCAGGAATGTAAAGAACACTGGATGCAGATGCCTGAGTTCCAGATATGACTTGGCTGTTTACTATCTGGCCCCTGCAGTGACAGGGATTGCCGGCAGAAATATTACTAGGGTTGGATGAAGGGTGTAAATTGAAGAGAGTGATAAGAGATGAAAATGAATGAAACTGTGGACAGGATGTGGGCAATGTTCTGTGGCGTGTGCAACTTGTCCACTCACAGAAGGCCAGAAGTAATCTTAGAACTGCAGCATAACACGGGGACCATCCTTACTTTCTGAAATGTCCAATAAAAGCAACACGCCTCCTTGGTACCTTAAATCCTGTAACTAGGGCGCAAGCCTTCCCACGGCACCCCCTTCCTCTGTATTGTCCTTTAACCAGTCTTCTTCCCTGATGGCATTGCTGCCTCTGAGATGTTTCCTTGCCAACCTTTTCTGATCAGGTTCTCATGCACGCATACCAGTGGTTAAGCAGGATTTGGTAGGAGAAGTACCTTCTCTTTGCCATCCCTCCCTGGGAAACCCGTGCAAAAGTCCTCCGTAGGCATTAGGGACATTTTCTACTCTCCCTTGTAATCTTGTTACCTTCACAGAAAGCAGCAGCAGTCATAAACTTTTTCATTTCTTCAAAATAATCATCATCACACCTCTCGGACCTTTCCCACGCTCTTCCCCAGAATCTTGCTCAGCACTGAATCAGCTTCAGTTTGTCATTTTCGGTGAGTGGAGTAAAAGCCAGAATATGCAGGATTAAAACAAGATGCAGGGGTTGGGGCTGGGGCTCAGCGGTAGAGCGCTTGCCTCGCATGCGTGAGGCCCTGGGTTTGATCCTCAGCACCACATACAAAGCAATAAAATAAAGACATTGTGTCCATCCACAACTAAAAAAATATTTAAAAACCAAACAAACAAACAAACAAAAAAACAAGATGCAGCAGCCGGAGATCCAGCAGTGAACTCACAGGTAAAATATGGACTGTCAAAAAGTGGGCAAAATGGAACTTGACTCATTCTCTTAGATTGGGTCACTGAAAATCGCAATGAAAATTACATGAGCTGGATACACTCCCCTTTCCACTGTGCCCCAGAAGACTGACTGCCACTCTGTATCACCACCTCCTGCAACTGTGGCGTCAGGGTGGCTTCAGTCCATCAGAGAGCCTAGAGGGATTCTAGAGGCTGGAGGAGAGAGTCTCAGGGTTATCCATACCTTCCATTCTCCTCTGGGCCAATGGTTTGACAGTGGCTAACATAAACCCTGTTACATACCCACTTCCCAGGGCTCCTTCGCCCCAGGGTTCTGTGACTTCTCTCTGACCTCTTTCCCTTCCAGGCCTAGAGGCAGTGAATGCTTCTGGCTATTGCCAGGCTCTGGATTGAGAATGGAGATTGTAGTTATCCCAGCACCTCTGTACATGAGCCCTCTGTTAAATACCCTTAATCACCCCTTTGAACAGTGCCTGCCAATGTCACCGCGGTGGCAGGTGAACATTTTCAAGACAAACATGTTGATGTTGTTGTAATTTTGCTGCATCAAGAAAATTTAGGCTCTCCTTAGCTCTGTTATATACTAGTTTTGTGTCCTCAGCACAGTTAATTATCTTCTCAGAGACTGAACTTCCTCCTCTGTGTAAAAATGGGGGTAATACTTAAATATCATCCTCATTGTATTAATTAAACTATAAAATGTCTAATATATTAAACTAATGCTTTTTCTGGAATCAATATCTTCTTTGGATTTTTGGAGTGTTTTGCAAATGACTAATTAATGTATGAGATGTTCCCATTATTCATCTTTTCCAGCCTGTACCCTAACATCTCCTGGATTTTCTTTTCACTTTCCTTCCTTCACCTCCAAACCAAATGGATCCTGTAACTCACGGAGTTGGTGCCCAAGCCCTGGCCTTCCGAGTTCAATACCCATGTTTGTAAGGACCACCCAGTCTGAGAGCTGCCCACTTAAGGAAAAAATCTGTTTCCATCTACCCCACCCTCCTCATCCCCACCAATAGATGGTTTCTTTATACTAACTTTTCTGAGATGCAGTTAAGTGGCTTGGCCTAAGTGCCTTGTTTAACTTAAAAACCTGCCTAAGTGTTTCCAGAGCTTTTATGGGAATACCTTCTCTGGCTACCTCCAGGTTGGGCTATGAGGGGTCTGTGCTTGAGACATTGCCATTGGTACCACACTCAGTTCCTCCATTTCTGTTTAATTTATTTGGAAAAGTTGAGGAAAGAAATCCTCAAAAGTTCTCCCTCCAAAATGAGGCAAGTAAAAAATGTAACCTGCAGTTTGAAAGTACTTTAATAAAACTCTCCTGATTGTAGCCAAATCAGATTGGATATAATCAAGATTTCCATAGTTGGACTAACTTCAACTGGTTGGGACCTCTCTATTCTTAATCATTCTTAGTTCTGGTTTTGTCTCTTGTAGGGTGAAAGCAATATGGTGTTCCTTGATGGCAGAGTCACCGTCATGAAGGACTCTGGAGCAAGATCATCTCCTGCAGGTATGGGAAAGCACAGGGTCCTGTGGCAGCTATCAAGCCACAGGATACATTTCAGTAAGCTGAACAACAGTTTCTTTTCTTACCAGATACTATTTCTGGATAGTTCTATGTGTTTACTCTGCATACATGAACTGATGACTTAGAATATTCCAGATTGTCAATTTAAAAGATGAGTGACTCATTCGTAATTCATGAGTTTGGGTGTTCACTCTGCACTCCCTAAACTGAGCAAAAAAGCATACTGACAGGGGCAAGAGCTACCACTGCACTGGGCCCTGAGGCAAACACTATTCCTACTTAACTTCTAGGATTTTCACCACATAGCTACAGTGTAGCCATTATCACCCTCATTACTAGATGAGAAAACTGGGGCATGGAGTGTGACTTGCCCAAGCATCGCTGGCCGAATAATGCTCTCCTTGCCCACAGGAAGAGGTCATTTGCATGACATAAGGTGCCTTCTAGTTGTGATTAAATGAAAAATTTGGGGGTAGGGGAGACCATGTTATAGTACCAGGGCGGGTCAAATCTAAGCACAAGGATTCTTAGGAGAGGGAGGCAGGAAGGGCGGAGTTAGAGACTATGTGATGATCAAAGTAGAGGTCAGCGTGAAGTTCAGCCTGGAGCCAAGGAGGGTGGGCCACCTGGGGAGGCTGAGGGGAGACAGGGCTGCTCCTCTAGCGCTCGACCCTGGCGACAGCTCCAGCACATGGTTGAGGCTGAGTTTGGCCCTCTGGCCTCCACCGTGATAAGAAAATAATTTGCGTTATTTTCAAAATGTAGCTATGCTAAGTTTTTAACAACATGTTAGGACAGCGTGAAGAAACCCATAAATCAAAACTCATCCAAGGTCACACAGTTAACTTAAGGAATTGAATTACCTTAAGGAAGTTTGATTCCAGAATCTTCACATTTAGTCACTATGGATCACTTCATTCTAAATTTGCTAGCCGGTATTTATTTAATGTGAATAATAATGTCCACCTCACCAAAAACATTTGTGGTAATATTGAAAGATATTGAAAAACACGGGGCCATATATTTGCATGGGTAGTGAGATGGCATCCATCTCCTCTTCTTGGGAACCCAGCTTCTCTTTGGCTCACCTTGCAGGAGAGGGTGGCAATAGTGGCTCTGTGTGTCTGGCATCTTGGAGCACCTTTGCCATCACTTGAGCAAGCTCAGTGCAGACAACTGAAGAAGGAAAGCCCACCTGGAGAGGACCAAGAGACCCCAGCCACCCACCAGCTCCATTGCCCAACCTGGAGTGAGGCCACTCCTGCTGAATTCCTGTCTTACTGCAGACATGCTCTTAAGCCAGGCAAGATCAGAACTGTCCACTTGACTCAGAATCATGAGAGATAATCAAATGGTTGTTGTTGAAAGCCACTATTTTTCAAGCAATTAGTTATAAAGCAGTAGACACCTATTATATATGTAAAGCACATAAAATGTAATCTATTTTCTTGCTTTAAAATAAAAAAAGAATCCAGCCCAGAACAGTGGCCCAAGCCTGTAATCCCAGCAGCTGAGGAGGCTGAGGCAGGAGCAACTTAGCCGGCTTCAGCAACTTATCAAGGCCCCAAGCAACTTAGTGAGACTCTGTCTCAAAATAAAACATAAAAAGGGCTGGGGATGTGGCTGAATGGTTAAGGGCTCCTGGGTTCAATCCCTGCTACCAAAAATTAAAACATAAATAAATAAATATTTAAAAAATAAAAAAAATTCAATTCTTAAAAAGACAAATTTTCAAAAGAGTCACAGATATCAGTTTGATACTGACTGAAATTAATTTCAACTCCTAATTTCAGGCCCTGGAAATATATTAATAATTAAATTAATGTCTGCAAGGACATTAGGAACTGTATATCGTTTAGTTTTCTGATAACCCAGTTGGGGTTCTCACTTTAAGATAAGGAAAATGAGGCCCAGAGACACTGAGTCACTTGCGTGAGGTCAGAGAGCTAAAAAGAACCAGAAGAGCTTTTTTAACCAAGATATGTCTGGCACAAAAGTACATTCTTTTCCCAAACTCTGATGAAAATGTTCCCAGAGGCCCCTTCAGACATCATCTTGCTCTTGTAAATGTATCCAACTAGTTTTCATCAGGGAGTGGAAAATAGCCAGGACATGATATTCTGTGAAATCTCCCTTAACACTCAGAATCCAGTGGTAACCGTTGCCAGGCAAATGTCACATGCTAAGATTGTTTTAAGCAGGGAGAGCAGTCTTAACGAGCCTTCTCCTCTCAGGATGCATTACAACCTTTGCCTTGCTCTCGCCTCCTCTGCCTCTAAAACAGAATGCAGAAAAAATATGTGTCATAAATAGAAAGCCCTGATCTTGTGATTGGAATTGGAGATTCAGACATACATGGAGAAAGGAAAGGGGCTGTCCTTGGAGATGGTCCCCTCTCCCTGAAGCATCCACTTGGACACACACACACACACACACACACACACACACAGGACCTGGGGGAGAAAAGTCCTTCTGGTGTTTTCTGTCATTTTCCCTGTCCCTCATTTTTGTCTTGCCACCATTTTCAATCAAAGAGACCATGTGAGAAGAACATTGGCTCCGATTCAGTAAAAGAATGGAAGTGTGTCTACGCAACAGAAACTCTCTCACAGAAGCAGCTTTTCACAATCCACTCAGTATAATAAACTCATAATCAATTCATTATTAGAACATTTTAATACTTTTTTTTCTTCTAGAAGACTACTACATACTAATTAAAAAACATTAAGAGTATATAAGGGTGGAAATTATTTATAGTCCCAATATTTAGAGCTGATTACTCTTGATATGTTAGAATATTGTACTTATACTTTTAATGTATTTTGCACACCTTTTTTATATCAATGAGACAATTTTGAATTATTTTTTTCTTATTATGACAAACTTTAGAAGTTTAACTCTTGGGGCTGGGGTTGTGGCTCAGTGATAGAGCACTTGCTTCACATGTGTGAGGCACTGGGTTCGATATGCAGCACTACATAAAAATAAATAAATAAATAAATAAATAAATGTATTATGTCCATCTACAACTAAAAAATATTCAAAAATTCAGTAGTTAAAAAAAAGTAGTTTAACTCTTTATAGTGGTCAAAATATTTTAGCATGGATGGTACACCTCCCCTCTTCCTGGGGACATGGAAAGAGGGTGAGAGTGCCTTTGACCATAACGATGACTGAGGATAGTACTGGCATTTAGCACCAGGAGCCCAAGAATGGGAAACTCTTGGAATGTTCAAGACAGTCTTGAGATTGAGTCACATTCACAGTCCTTTCAAGTTTTTTCAGTTTGATACAGGGTTTCACTAATTTACTTAGGACCTCACTAAGTTGCAAAGGCTGGCCTTGCCTTGAACTTGTGATCCTCTTGCCTCATCCTCCCAAGCTGCTGGTGTTACAGATAGGTGCCACTGCATGTGCACTTTGAAGACAGTCTGTCCTAGTCTTACTAAAGCTAAACATTGTTTTGCCATATTATAAAGTAATTCAACTCTTGGTTATTAATTTAACTCCTTGGAAAACTTACAGTGACACAAAAACCTATGCATAAATATTTATAGTGACTTTATTGATAATCTAAAACTGAAAGCAACAAAGATATCTTTCAATAAAGGAGTAAACAGTGGTTCATCTACACTTAGGATAATGCTAAGTGTTGGAATAAACTATTAAGCCATCTAAAGACATAGATGAATCTTAAATGCATATCGCTTAGTGAATGAACCGATTTGAAAAGATTACATAGTTAGTGGATGGTTCTATTCATACAACATGCTAGAAAAGGAAAATTATAGGAACAGTAGAAACATCAGTGGTTTCCCCAGGATTGATAGGTGAAGGACAGGAGATTTTTTAGGTGACAAAACTATTTGGTATGATACAATAAAGGCAGATAAATGACACCACATATTTGTTGAAACCCATCAAAATTTGCAGCAGAGTGAAGTTTAATTGTGACAACCATATATATATGTATACATATATATATATGTGGGGTTAACATACATGCATGTATTTCTTTGGACAGTCAACTAAGAGAATCTAGAAGCCGTAGCACCCCAGTAGCAAGGAGCTGACACCCACTTTGTGGTTTCTATTATGATTCATCAACAAAATGAACTAGAGCTTTAATGGAGAAATGGTTGACTCTGGGGCTGAGTCAGAAAACATGTGTGATGAGCCTTCAACGTCTTGTAGCATAAGCAAGTTAGGAAATATTCAGACAAATAACAAATGAAGAGCCCACAAACTGTGGACATGTCCAAGAGACACAAGAGCTCACCAAGAGAAACCATGGCAAAAATGTCAGGAAACAAAGTTAATTACCTCTCTTCTGTAATTTCTGAATTTATTTTAATTTAGTATTCATTTTTAACTTATTTATAGTTTAAGAATTATTATTTAAAATTCTGTATTTATATCAGTATGTTTTATGAATATGTATCCATAAAAGTAAATAGAAAGAAGTGATTGAATAATCTTAAAAATCATGGAGAAGAAATAGATCTCCCATGCAGGAAAGTTCCAAATAATTTATGTTGATACTCTGCCCTCAGAGAGGAAGGCTGGAACTCCTTGATCCTCAGGTTCCCGACTACACTTAGTAACTTCCCTCCAACAGTGCAGGGTAGAAAACAGAGAAGAGACTTGGAGACACCAGGCCTACACCACCTCAGCTGGGTAACCAAAGTCAACATCAACTGAGAGTCATTTCATAAGATGCCTGACCAATACTCCACAGAACTGTCTACCAAAATAAGGAAAGTTTGAGAAACTGTCATAGCTAAGAGGAACCTAAGGTGAATGACATCTACAAGTCCTGGGTTACCTGGGATGGGATCTTGGAAAAGAAAAGTAATAAAAAACCAGATGGAAACTATGGAAATCCAAATAAAGTTGGACTTAAATAATCATGAGCCTAGTTTTGCTCATAACAGTGACAAATCTATCACATGAACATGTAATGTTAATAGTAGGAGAAGCTGACTGGATACAAGGAAACTTTCTGCTCTATCTTCATGAGTTTTCTATAAATCTAAAACTATGAAATGTTTAAAAAATTAAAATTTGAACTCAAGGAGGCAATATGACTTACTGGAGTGTTTTTGACATGGACTACGTTTTTTATTTTGGAGGCTACCTCTGCTGCCACAATGATTGAGAAGGCAACTTGAATTTAGTGGGCCCAAGACCAATTGGTTATTAGATGACCTGCAATGTGACGGAAAATCCTGAACAGTGACTTGTTCTTATAAAACAATTAAATAGCCTCCTGGCCCTGACCACCCACCCAGATATATTTATGTAGTTTCAAAAACATAACAATAACAACTACTATTTATAATTATTTAGGCATAAAACCCAAGATCATTTTACATATAAAAACGAAATAATGTTTTCCTGGCTTTAATATACAATATATGAAGGCATTTCTGATACATATTGAGAATAGATTGTAAATTCTTTTGTTCTGAACTTTACTAAGATTTGTTTACTGTATTAGAAAACCATATAACCAAAGACATGTGTGTTAATGAAGGTTGTATGTCTAATACAAAATACAGGAGTTACCATGTTTGTTGCTACACATAAGCATGAGTATCTGACACATTGTTTTTTAGGGTCATTGTTTCCTGATATTTATGTCTTAAAACATCTATTATTTTTACCATGACTTGTTTTCCATTTTTTTCTCCTTTATGTTTCTATTAGTTTTTGCATCTCTGCAGCCAACAAGACCCTGGCAAGAATATCACAACGGAGGAAAAATTCATTTAGGGCCCACGGTTTCAGAGGTCTCAGTCCATAGACAGCTGACTCCATTGCTCTGGGCCCAAGATGAGGCAGACACCATGAGGGCAGGTCCCCATGGGGAAAAGCTGCTCAGCTCATGATGGGATCAGGAAGCAGAGGGGTGTGGGGAGAGGCCATAGGAAACAGACAGTCTGTGAGGGCATAGCTCAGTAACACACCTCTTCTAACCATATCTCACCTGCCTACAGTTACCACCTAATCAGTCCATTCAAATTAGGATGAACTGATTAAGTTTCAGCTCTTACAGTTCAATCATTTAACTCTGAAAATTCACACCTCAGATCCAAACTATAACAGTTAAATGAAAAATTCTATTCACTTTTTGAAAACTTTTATGCAGGTAGGTTATAATGTTAAAGCATTTTATTTCCAGGTGATGAAAAAGTATTCAACTGTCTGTTAAAGAAAACAGACAACTGTATCTGATTGAGTTGAATACCACTAACTTAGCATAAATATATTACAGAATCTTGACAACTACAGAATTTGAGCTATTCTTCTAGAGTATGTGATTGATTCTGGGAAGTGAGTGCCTCTAACTAAGAGCATGTGACATTTTCAGAACTGGAATATTGAAAGCTAGGTAGTCTTCTCTACCTTTCCTAGCTAGAAGTAGGGGTCTCCTCAGACTTAGATGGATCAGCTCTAAGCTGAAAACATAAATTCCACAGTTAAAAAGATGAATAATCTCTGATCACCAGAAACATTTTTAGTGGATTCCTCAGGAGGGAGAAATTAACATGTAATGTGTAAGTCAGTGAAATTTAGGATTTTTGCTATTGTATTATCTAACTCATACTAACTTAAGCAAGTCACCATGTCTGAGTCTTTTTTGTTCTTTTCTTCTAAATCTCTAAAGTAAGGCAAAACAATAATAGTCTCATGAGTTGTTATGAAGGTATCATGGTTTAGATGTGAAGTGTCTCCCAAATCTCATGGATAAGACAATGCAAGAAGGAAGGCTCAGAAGTGAAATTATTAAGTTATGATAGTTACTCAATGGGTGGATTAATACACTGACATATTAATAGGTAGGGTATAGGTGGAGGAATTAGCTCACTGGAGGTGTGCCCATGGGGTTTATATTTTGTCCTTGGTAAGAGTAGCTCTGTTTCCTGATTGCCATCTTCTGAGCTGCTTTCTTCTGCCACGCCCTTCCACCATGATGTTCTGACTCCCCTCGGGGCCCAGACCCATGAAATCAGCTGTGGACTGTGACTTCTGAAACAGTGACCCCAAATGAACTTTTTCTCCTCTAATTGCTCTTTTGGGTCTTTTGGTCACAGTGATGAAAAAGCTGACTAAAACAGGGGCTAAGTGAGACTATACTTAGAGAAAATCACTTGCATTTAGAAATCCTCCATCAAGTCGCTCTAGGCTCTATGTTTCTTCAACTTGCCCATTACTTATCTGCAATTTAACTTCTAACATCCAGTAAAGAACTGCTAGACTTCAAGTGTCTTTAACCTAGTAGGTGTATCTAAGGCTCTGAAATTGGAGAGTTCCAGGTCCTATACTCTTCCTCTTCATTCTTTCTATTATTTGTGTTGTTTGAAAAAATAGATAGCCATTACTTTCTGTCTTGATCAAATCTTACATAACAGTGACTTTGTTGGATATTTTGTTTCATTCATTCATCAGAGAAAGAGGATGTTTATTTCATGACCAAAATCATAATTATTACTAATGTGCATTACAGTTTCCCCATCTCTGAAATTTTTGAATCATTAATGTAGCATGGATGTAGGAGAAGTTCAAGGTTCAAATCCTGTCTAAACTCCTTACACAAGTCCCCAAAGGGGGTTCCAGACTTTGCATTTTTGCCCTTGATGAAAATATGATCATTTGTTTAAAACTCTTTCAGAAGCTATGAATATGGAAATACAGAAGCTAATGCCAGTGAGTGCGTCACCCATTCAATGTTTTATTCAGGGCCATGGCTCACAGCCCCCAAACACTAATGACACACCCTTTCCTGAAATGCCACGCTGCCAATAAGCAAGAGTCAGCAAGCATTTGAAAAGAGAGTACTTTGTTTTCAAATAATACCTTTTTCAAAACTTCCCAGATTCCCAAACTTTTTAGTAAACTGAGAAGTTGCCAAAATTTATTGAATTAGCCTATCTGGTCAAAAATGCTTAAATTCTTCCAGCTTATCACAAAGAGTATTTTTTTCTGCACCTCATTAGAACAACAATCACATTTAGTCCTAATAAGGACACAAGAAACAAATGTTTTAATCCTTGCTGAGGATTTCTGAAGCCTTGACTTGATTCTTTCCTCTGCACCAAACGTTTTCCAATGGTACATTGGTGCTTTCAGAAATGGCTTCAGAATACTTGGAGCTAAGAATTTCTTTGAAAAGCTCATCAACGTTTTATACTATTGTCTTCCTCTCTCCCATAATAATTTCTTATGTTTGTATGCAGAGAAAATATGATCTATTTTAGGTAGCACACTGCTCAGTCTACTCTTCCGTGGAATCCTGGGCTTCCTGAGCCTTTCCTACTCAGAGAAACCTCTCACACGCCAGGCTCTTCCTGCACCCAGCGCTTTCCTGCTTTACATTTGGACAGCTCATTCCGCCTGACTGGGAAGAGCTGTCTTCCCCTTACCACGGTCCAACTCATCTGTTATCTTCAAATTGCAATTCAAGTTTGTCCCCCACAAAGCCTAGTTTCCCAGTTGCCTGCTGTGGGGCCTGAGAGCATACTGTTTTTCTACTGAGTGACCTCCAGGTGGCACTCACTCTGCCTCTTCCTGGTTCGAGGCTGATGCTATTAACATTTATATCTATACATTTTCACATAAAGTCTGATAGAAATAGAGATGCTCAATAAAAGTCTGCAGAACATATGAATGAATGAATGGCCTCACTTACCTGTGGAGGACAGAGGAGACTAAGCTTAAATTGGAACAATTGAAACAAATAGGAAATTCCAGAGCCATAGGGAAAGCATCAGTACACTTACCAAAGAACAGCGGGTGCCCAGCTAATTGGATTAGCTCACTTTAGATCAAATAAGAGGCTGAGTTTGGGCAAGAGAGCACAAGCCAAGTGTCAGGGCTGTATTAAAACAGAGTGGCCAATATTATCTTCAGGTGAAAAATGCATACCCATTTTCATGGCCTTCACCTGGCTTTGTGAGATGAAAACATGCTACAGGAAAACTCCTTTAAAAACAAATTAAAAACAAGCCCAATAAGCAAGATGGCTGATTGGAGGCCCCAGGGAGGGAGGGATTGGGCATTTTCCTCCTTAGGGTGTAGAAGTTGGCTAATAATTTTTAAACAGTTCTCCCTCTCTCACTGATAGGAGGTCAAGAGTGAAGACTCAAATATAAAGAAGGAGCGAATTTCCCCAGCTCCACCCCCACGGCCTTCATTAGGCCTCCAACCCCTCTGTCATGTGCACACCTGTATCTCTTGGTATCTCAGTCCCTCTCCGAAGGCTGATGAAGAGGTTTGGTCTTCTGACGGGAAATCAGAAGGCCTGGCTTCTGATAAGCACGGCAGCCTGCTTTCTCATGGGCAAGTTATGCTCACTGTCCCTCATTTCTTCATCTGTGGCGCTAGGCCAGGCATGTGTCCCTCACTGGGCTGATAGGGACACTGGGAGTTCTGTGCACTCTAGGTTGTACCTTGTTCACAGATCACGCTGTGTGCTGTGGTCAAATCTGTGCATTTGTCCTTCATAAAAATGTGAGCTTCTTGAAGGTGGGAATGGATTTCTACTGCACTTTTCTTTCTGGTAGCCTTGGATGTGGTAGATAATGAATGCTTACTGAGAAAGAGAAGTCTTTAGTGTATGCATGGTGTAAAAATGGACTGTTTGATGGTCCCTGGAGAAAAAAGAACAAATGATGGTCTATTGGTGCCTAAGAAGGTTGGCATCTTCTTGGGCACATAAGACTCAGGTCATACGTAAGGCACTAGCAAGCAACATGAGCTGAAGTGCCAGCAGGTCCTTGTCCTAGGCAGCCTGGGCTTCTGTAAATAAATACATCAGCTGGGAGGCTTAAACATCAGAAATTTATTTCTCACACTCCTGGAAGACAGAAGTCCAACGTCAAGGTGCCAGCATTGTTGAGGGCTTGGTGAGAACCCTGTTCCCTGGTTTGTAGACAGTTTTGGTTTTTTTTTTTTTTGATCATCCTCTTATGGAAAAGAGAGATTTAGCTAGCTTTCTGGATTTTTTTTTATAAAGGCACTTATCTCACTCATAGGGGCTCCGTCTTCATGACCTAGTTATACCCCATGGACCCTACTTCCTAACACTGTCACATTGGGATTAGGTTTTGAATGTAGGAATTTGAGGGTACACAAACATTCAGTCCATAACAGTCCTAATATTGAACAGGATATATTTGTTATAATAATCAGGTGAAATGAAATTTCAGTTCTTGGTTTGTACAGTTCTCTTCATTTACATTTTTAGGAAAATGAAGAATACTTTCTATGACAAAAAAAATTTCTTAATATATCAAGCATGTTATTCTTCTACTTCATCAGGCAAACTACATGCACTTGACATTCCTCCAATCCACTGGATAGAAGTTCCTAGCATTCCAAACACAAATACAGAAGCACAGTTATTAGTTTAGCTGAAACATCTGTTTCCAACTTCCTGAAGGAACAGAAGAGGTTGCCAATGTCTATGTGTATTGGAAGCAGGGCTTGCGCTGCACACATGGATATAATACACATTTGCAGAAAAGTTCCAAGTGGCCCAAAGAAATATGATGGTAGAAACATGTAATATAGGAAAATGAAAAAGAACCACAACCTCTTCCCAGGCATTCTAGTCTCTAAGAAGGAGCCAAGATCACCACGTAATGGTCAATGTAAACCAGGTTGTAGCCATTTGACCGGATGTCAACCCGATGCTCCTCCTTGAATGACATCATCTCTCAGAAAGGAAGGAAAAACTCTACTTGGCAGGAGTTAGAGTAGAAATATAAGTAAAATATGAGATCCCACATTTCTGAGTTTTCACCTATTTTTATTTACTAATTTTATCATTTTCTCTATGCTTTTGGAAAAGGTGCTTTATCATTTCATCATTCTAATCTCAATTGTTTTATCTGCGAAGTGAAAAATGTTGAAAGGAATCGGGTCAAGGTGGCTGGGTTCCAGATCTCTTGAAATGATGATGTTTTAAGTTAATAAACAAGTAGTAGCTCTCTAGAGAGTCAAGAACGCAACCCATATTTCCTACATAATACCCTAATCATCTGAAGTTAATCACCTGTGACTTATTAAAATACTTACACTTTAGGTAGAGA
>CM053411.1:73337683-73395204 GCA_028644305.1 Xerus rutilus | reverse complement strand
ATCAGCCAAAACCGCGCGAGTGAAATTTCCTTCTGTGCTGTCCAAAAGCCTGGTGGGAGAAGGTTGTACCGCAGTTTCTGGTCTTTTGTTTGGGGAGACTGGTAGCTGCGTCCCTCTAAGCCGCCATCTTGCCGGAAGTCTCTCTGATTAATTAATTTATACAGGCACATTTTACTAATTTTTCTGGATTGTAAACTTTCTCAATTATGGATAAAAGGAAAATAATGTCCACAGTAGTGGTAACTATCCTGATAACGATTAAATAAAATGGGTAAAGAAAAAATCTTGCACATTCCCTACAGTAAATGTCAGATTAAAAATAAAATAGTTCTCCTAGGCTGTAGAATTGACTTTGCAAAACAACTCCTTTTAATGAAATGTGGTCTAATACCAGACTGCTTTCTAGATATTTTCAGGTGCCTTTTCTTGGTATGCCTACCATTAGCTTTAAGCACTTAGGTTAGACTGGACCCTGCTCACCGTCTTTCTGAAAGCCAAAATTATATACTCAACATAGAATCCTAAGAACCATTTGTCTGGGTTTATCTGACCCTTAGGCCACTCACTGAGAAGCATCAGATTTTCTTGAGGCCTACTGTTGTTTTCTGGGAAAGGAAACATTTAAGGTGAGAAATTTGAGATGAAAAATAATGGTGATTTCTTTTTCTCAAGGGTCACATGAGAAAAGGTACAGAGCAGTCTGTGTCATGACTGATCCCCCAAGGTGAGCAGAAGTGGTACCTTGCCAGCCACCTGGGAGGAAGTCCATTAGATGTCTTGGTGAATACATGGAGATGGAGGCAGAGGACGGGGTGGGAAGCTGAATCTACCTTCATGAATCTATTCCAAGCACCAGAAGGCCACATGATTCCGGGAAACAGCATCCTTTAAGATGTCTGTCTCTTCACAAAGAATTTTTACCAAGCATTTCAAGTAACTATGCCTGTGATCCAATTAGGAAGCTCACAATCTCACCAACTCCCTTCCAATTTTGGTAGACTTGAAGGAAATGGACACAAACATATTCTGAAAGTCTTCACAGTATGGAAAAAAGAACAAAGAGGTAAAAGTTATGGGAGGAATGATTTTGGCTGAATCTAACAGACATTTCCTGCAGAGATTTCTCACAATGGGGTGTGTAGCTTTGGAGATATTTAGTTCAATGTAATTAGCTATTATTTAGCCAGGAAGTGACCAATTAAAATATTCTATCAGAGTTGAAATAGATGTTCTGATTGGTGTTTACTATTTAGTTTCTAATACTTGAAGATCTTTCTGGGCCCACGTGAGTTATTAGGAGCCTTTGTCTTTTCTTGTCTCATTTTTTTCTGCATGATACATACTTTCAGTCTCAATAAATCTTTTGCTTGCATGTTGTCCCTGAACTTCATACAATGTTTGCTGAGCATCTCCACGAAGTGTGTCCCACATGCACATCACACAACGAATTCAGAATTAAAATGTGGCGAATTCTGAGAAATCACTCTCATCATTCCAATGTTTTTCTGGCACAGTTGGAAGAAGAAATGACTAATTTTCCCAGACATCTCTAAAGCCAAGGTTATTGGTGCATAACTATCAAAACTTTGGTAATATTTGGCATTCCTAGGGATATAAGGCATTTTTTTTTCTTTACAGTAAATTGCCCTGCAGTACCTCAGCTTAGATTCAGTTTCTTGAGCCCTTCTAGGAAATTTGCAAGCATCTACTTATTTTATGAAACAACTGATTACTTTAAAATTAGATAGTGTGAATTCTAATTTTTTTCAATTGAATCTTGACTAATACAATTTTAAGATTTCATACTGCACCTAAACTTTCTTCTTGTGATGTATTTCTGGCCTTACTAAATGGCCTCCCCACCCACAGACATGCAGCCATAAGGCTATTAACTTTCAAGACTCAAATATAACTCCATATTTCCCATGAAAACCCTTCTTTACTGCTCTCTGGCATGGATGTGACCAGTCCCTTTTTTGTGCCAGCTCTGGACTTATACCGTTGTACTCTAATTATAGAGTACAATTCTAACTCATTCTCATATCATTTTTTCCATTTCACTACAAGGGAGTAAGGACTAACTATTTTTTAGTTAGCTGACTAAAATAAATTTTAAACATAAAAAGGATGTTGCTGCCTGGCTAACAGCAGTCCAGGTATTTGAGAAGTTATTTGACAACACAAAGGGTATCTGACAACACAAAGCAATTCTACCTCTCCCTGTTCTTTCTCATCACAATCTTGTTCACAAACTTGTCTTCACATTCACATCCTGAAATCGAGCCCCTAAAGGTGAGGAGAAAGTGGCCAACTTTTACATTCTGCATCCTGTGCTTGTAGCACAGGATCTGGAAAATATGATAAAATTTTGAATAAATAAATCAACACGCATTCCTCCAAAATACCACATGCATTCATCAACCAAGGTTCCCTTGAGAGTATTTATGAGATTGGAGTCCAAAAAGTCAGTAAGATGTGAGTGTATTTGCGATGGCCTCTAGTGATATGGTTCCCAAAAACCCTAATTCTCCTGCTGGTCACAGTCCCTGTGGTCTGAACATAATAGTCATAACTTTAGCCTTGCTTTTAGTGAACAGAAAATGGCAAAGTGGCGGGATGCCTCTTCCACAGTTAGGTACTATTAGGTTGTGTTTTTCTGGCTTTCTCTGCCTGGCTGTTTTTACACACCAATTCTGATGGAGAGAACAACCTGGCAAAGAACTGAGGTCAGCTTCCTGGCAACAGCCAGTGTGGAGCTTAGGCCTACAGGCTCCTGGCCCTATGGATCGGAACCTGCCAGTAACCCCTGCATGTGGAAGCAGATCCTGTCTGTGTGACCCTGAGGGAACTGTGGCCCTGACACCTTGATTGCAGCCATAGGAGAGAACCTGATGGTTTGTAAAGGACCCAGCTAAACTATTCCCAGAACACTGACTTGCAGGGATCTAGGGACGATAAACGGGCATTGTTTTAAGTCACTAGGTTCTTGAGTGTGGTTTTGGTTTTTTTTTTTGTATTAGTAAAATACAAAAACAGTGTTCATGTGTTTTGTACAAAATTAAAGAATAGTAAAAAGAATACACAAGGTAAATATTCTTGCCATGGTGGATTTTGGTTTTGTTCTGGCATGCTCATTATGCCACAGAGACCCAGCGTGTGGAAGCACCTGTGACGGTGGCACTGATTTGGGGTGAGTCAAAAGAACTGGGAACAAATGCAAGTTGCGCCATTAATGGTTTGAATTTCGACAAATGTTCAAATTGTCTCATATGAATCTTCTGTCTCTCACAGCTCTAAGAATCAATGAGGGGGAACACATGATGATAATTCTTGAATCAGAGATGTATTAATTATCAGAGCTGGAGGAAATATTTGTTAGAAGACCTGGGATCATAGGATCCTTGAAAATCGCTATGAATTTTTGTGTATATCATGCATTCTGTCTCTGAAGAAGCCATTCATATATTTTATAAATATATATTTTTATAAACATATATTTTTATAAATATATATTTATATTTTATATATATTTTTTATATATATGAATGGCTTCTTATATATGAGCTAAATGCTCAAGGAATGGTACATTTATCATGCATTTTTAAAAATATTGATTTATTTTTTCCTTATTTTGCAGGTAGAAAAGCAATTTAGGAGGAGAAATCCACATAGTCCCATATAGCTAGCTGTCAGCAGATCCAAGGGAACACAGATCTTCAAATTACCAATCTGCTGCTCTTGACGTTTACTGAAGATTCTTTTTCTATTTTTAAATATTTTCAACCTATAAAAGCTAGAAGGCACACAGGTATCCTTAACAATGTCTTCTTAATCTGGTAAGCATTTCCATCATTCATAAGCATGCCTGTCGGGTTCTTATTGTGGACCAGACCCTTCTAGGTGCTGGGATACAATGGACAGCAAAACATAGTTCCAGTCCTTGTGCACCATAGGAATAAAGAGAAAAGAAAAGCCCCATTAACATCATATCATTTTAGATGGCAGTCTGTGATCTTGTCACCTTATATGTGTCTGCTCTACTTCAAGAGGTCAGAGTTACCTCTTTTTTCTCTGACTCTTAAAGACTAGACTTACTTTCAGAGGAATTCTTGTAATACTGAGAGTGGAAGTGCCCAATGCCCCCAGTGCCCAAAGCAGAGCACAGAAATTAGCTTTCATAGGAAATGACATTTGGAATATGAGATTCCATCTAACAGAATGCAATTATCTCTTTGAACACTGACAAATAAAATTCAATTCCATTGTGATAATATTTTTATTTGCAGTCTATTTTAAGATTGTCATTAATCATTTGTTTAGACGATCATAAGACTCCTTAAAAAGTGAAAATTCAAATATGTATGAGTGGCCTTCTGAAAAATTACCAGGAGAATAAAATTTTGCAAACTATCCATCTCATTAAAGATGAATTATATTTCTTAATGCCTGTTTAGAAAAGAATATTCTATTTATAATTGTCAATGAATGACAAGTATAGTTTGAACAGTTTAGCAATACACATACAACTGTAAACATTTAAGAATCTGTGCAGCAACAATGAAAATATTTACATGTGAGAAAATAAAGATAATGAGGAAACATTTTGATCATGAATTGTTGGTCTGATTTACCTGTGTATCAAAGATTACATGTATATCAAAACATCACATTATCTTCTATAAATACATAAGATTTGTATATTTTTAATGTACCAGTTAAATTTTGTTAATAAACAAGTATAGAAAATGAAAAAAAATAGATTTACAGCTAGACTCTAGATTAAAAATAACCAGATGATAAATCAATACAAATCAGATTAATATGCTATCATATGGAAAAAAATGAATTTGTCTCTAATTTCAGTAGAAATGACATACCAATATAAACATAGACTGTATAATAAGATAAAGTGAGGGAATTTGATATTTAGAGCTGAAATAATTCCCTGATATATGGCATGTGATAAAGTCATACATTGTCATAGACAACATGTTGCTTATCTCAAAATTCAGTTCCAGTGTTCAGAATAGCTTGGAGACAACAGCCTTTTGTAGGCGGAGGATGATAAGAACTGGCTTGAGGAAAAGATAGTCACACAAGAGACTGAAGGAAGTCATGGATGAAAGCCCCTGGACATATTCAAAGGGGAATACAGTACGAACTTAGATGTAAACAAAAGTCTACACAGTAACCTCCCAATTCATATTCCTTATCATGTGACTGTGCACATGTGAAATATAAAAGCTGTCAGTGTTTCTGATTCTATCAGAAGAGCTTCAAATCTCTGTCATATTTGGGTTACTACATCTACAAATTCAAATTGCTGCAGGCAAATCATATTGGTAACTTAAATATCATGAACAGCATTGACACTAGCAATATGATGTTCCTCAAAGAGTGAATAACTTGTAGTAAATATCTAAGGCACTAGATAAAATGGTTCCTAATTTATGCAGTTTGATTCTTGGAAAATACAATATGTTTTGTATTTATATGAAAAAAATGAGTTAAGTGATAGACTCAGATAATTATATATTTCACTTACATTACTCTCTAGAAAGATTTCTTTTGTTTGACCTCTTGCCACCAAATAAAATCCAAAAGTGGTGTTATTGAAGAAAACTTATTATTTCAAGAATATTAGCAGAAATGGCATTTGAACAATTAGCTGTTAACAACTTTATTACTGTAAAAATAAAAATGAGTGACGTTGTTTTCAATAACCCAAATAAATGAGGCCTAATTTCTTAGTTCTTTGTGAGAATTAATGTTTAGAAATAAAGCTAGTGAGGAAACTGTGATTCACCAATAAGTTGATAGAATCTATGTGCTAATGTTAATTTTTTAAAGTAAAACAATAATTTATTTTTTCACCTTTATTTTAAAAAAAGTATTCTTAAATATTGTTAATTATTCTTAAATATTGTTCATATTTGTGGTGTACAACATGACGTTTTGCAATAGGTATAGATGGTAAAATGACTAAATCAAGGCAATTGGCACGCATTCCGTTTCATCCTTACTACTCTCTCTTTGGTGGTGAGATGACTTAACACCCACTCTCTGCAAGTCAAGTATGCTATCACTGTCTTGAAGACGATAGTCCCCGTGCTGCACGATGCATCTCGTGAACCTAGTTTTTCCTTCTGAGCAACCTGTTTCCTGCTCCCATTTCCTATTTCAAAAATTGCTGCCGCCTTCCACCCGGTTTCTACAGCCAGATCCTGTGGAATTTAACCCTCTTTCATGTATATTTTTTTCTTTAGCTTCATTTAAGTATAATTGATTGTATGTATTTAACATGTATAATGATATTTTATTATATATTTCAGGTAGGTTAGGCTAAGCTATACTATTTGGTAGATTAAATTCATTGGGATACATTTTTGGCTAATGATGTTTTTAACTTTGATGGGTTTATCAAATTGAAGAACAAAGGTAAAGTCTGGTTATTTTAAGATTTAGAGAGAAAAAAAATCAAAGATACTGTTGACCTCTGGCCCTGGAGTGTGGCAAGGTAGTGCATACACGAGTCTCAGTATGTCCTACAGCTGAGAGAAATGTTTGTATGATCTCAGTGTGAGGAGGACTTCAGATAATAGCAAAAATAGTTGTAGGAAAGAAATCTGACAGAGATGCTCAGCCACAGATGAAAAAGTGGCCTATTGGTCAGGAAGATTCAGGAGGTTACTGGGTTTTCCTGAAGTACATCAGAGTTTGCTCTGGAAGAAAACTTGAAATTTTAGACTTTATACTTAAGTTTACTGAGAAATAACCAAGTCCCAAGAGAAATGCATTCTCAAATACAAAGGAGGGAAAAAACAAACAACAGAAATCTCAGCTTCTACTTTTCATATTTGTTTTAGTTGGGTTTTCTCAGACTATTAATGGGATCATTGGCCATGATTTTATTTATTTATAATATGCTCTCAGATTTTTAATTGATTTATTTTGATGAGTTTGTTTATTCATAATAAATGGTCTTATCTTTTCCAAAAAGTTATAGTCTATAACTTAAAGTATTCTGTATGTGAAAAATGGAAAAAAAATTAAACAAATTTAAAAAAACTTTAGAAAGGGAAATTCAGCAGAACATTTACGTGAAACAACTTCAGTAGAAGCCCATGAGACCCTGATTGCCTTAACTAAGGAGGACTTTGGATCAAGTGTTGCACAGTTACATTGAAACAGGAGTGCATACGGTTGTACCATCTTTGGCAATTGAGCCCAAGTCTGTAAGAATCAGTTTTCTGAGATAAAAACGGAGTTAGTGAGATGTCCATCCCACTTTGGTAGCTGTGAGAAGGAAAGGAGAGCATATGTGTCAACCTTGGCACATCACATGAGCAATACTGAATACTGAAGGAAATACTCATTTTCTGCTGCTGCTGCTCCTCCTCCTCCTCCTCCCTTCTTCTTCCTCTTTCTCCTTCTTCTCTTTTCCACTACTTTTCTTATGAATGAAATTTAGATTTCTGCAAGAAATGAAGAAACATATGTATTGAGTAAATAATTTTTATCAATTACTATCTGGGCACTGGATATACATACTCAAAACAATGTCTCTTTTTCCTTGAATTTACATTTATAGTCTTCCTTAAAACAGAGAACCATAATTTCATTTACAAAAGGTTTCAGGAGAAATGCATAAGTTAATTCATGTGTAGGGGCTCACAGGGTCTGATGGTTGTTGTCATTCTTTATACCATATATCATATTGGCATTAGTAATGATAACATGGTAGTAGCTGTAGTGAAAGATGTAATTGCAGCTGTGGTTATAGCCATTGTCTAGTGGCCTTGCTAATTTCCTCAGCATAAACATTATACCAGAGTACATTTCAGGAATGACTGAAGAGTCAATTTCAGACAAAGCACTTCCCACAATAATTCTTAGATGGTAACTAATTGTAATGGGAGATTAAAAGTTCTGAGACACCACCTCTGATACCCTTGAGTTTTTATAGCAGGCATTTTCCACAATTTGAACTTCTGAACACTTTCCTATGAGGAGGACCTATTTCCCACCAGAAAGTGTGTAGGATGTGTCAAAATGACATTAAAAATTCTACTACTGAACAAATATGTTCAGTATACTATGCTAAGTCCATGATTTCATTGAGCCTAAGAACAACACGAGAATAGAGTACCACTATTAGCTGCTTTAATATGTGGGGAAACTGAGACTCAAGGAACTTGTCTAGGGTCAGATTGTTAGTAATCTTGGGACCATCAACAATATTGCTATTAGGTTGACGTTGAATCATGAGAAGCTGAATTCCCCAGTACACTGTTGCTTCTCAGGCTTGCACATGAAGGTGACACTTACCATTACAGGAGAAGCAGTGCTATTCTTTGCAGGGTACTCGTCTGACACTGTCACTCATGTGGTGGTGACTGCTGCATTAATTAGGATGGCTAACTCTTAGCTACTGAGACAAAATCTAAATATCAATGGCTTCACACTATAGAAATACATTTCTTTTTTCCATGAAGTCCATGCAGTGGCCCAGAGAGCCAGGTTCTGCCTTCTTTACACTGTACCTCAGCAAGAAGCTGAGCGACAAAAGGAAGAAAGCCTTGTATGGAGGTTTTTATGTTTCAGTCCTGGATGTAGCAACATCACCCAGACCTTATCAAATGCGGCATCTGTTAGGCAGGCTGCAAAGGAGGTCTAACTGAGCATACAGAATAAGAGAAAATTGCTATGATTTGTTATAGTCTAAATATTTGTCTCCCCCTAAAATGCATGTGTTGAACCTAATTTCCATTGGGATAGTATTAAAGGATAGGAATTGGGAGATGATTAGGGTTCTTCCTTCATGAACCTGATTACTATACTTATAAAGAAGGCACCAGAGAGCTAGCTAGCTCCTTCTGCCATAGGAACACACATTAAGTATCCAGCATTTATGAGAAACTAGGCCCATACCAGACACCAAATCTGCAAATCTGCTGGTATCCTAATATTGAATTTTTTAGTCTCTAGACCTTTGACAAATAAATTTATATTATCAATAAACCATCTGATTTATACTACAGCAACCCAAAGGGACTAAGACACCAAACATCAATTTCATTTCCTCATAGAGAAACAAATCTATTCCCTACCGAAGGAGGTTAACCCAAAATCCCATCCAGTCACTTGACTCATCTTAAAACCCACCATCTCTCGGTGCTTAGCCATTCTACCCACCAGATGTGGATGTGAAATTGTGTAGTCTAGATTCCTATAATCTAAAGAAGCCAAATGATGTACCATTTACTTCTAACACAAATCCAATATACAATGGTGCAGAAAATAGAACAAAAGTATTGTATGCCCTTGTTTGGAAAAGAAAGAATGAGAGAGACTTTGGTTCTCAGCAACTGTGATTCTTGCTGAACAATCTCTGTCTCTGTCCTGGCAGTAGAGGAAGTTCCTTTTTCAAACCAAAAGTTCAGTATGGCTGCTGGTTCTTCTGGGAAAGTCGTCTTTGTTGGTCATCCTCTCTGATCCCAGCTGATGTGAGTATAGGGGAGTGGACTCTCCTCGCAGGCTGGTCAGATCTCAGTCTTTTTCTTATTTGTGCAAGTTTGGAGCCCAAGGTTTATTTAAAGCTTTAACTGTCAAAAGCATTTTCAATCTCCAGCTGTGAATTCTTTGAAAATTCTGTCTACTTTGTAGACTTCGGTTTGATTTTCTTCTAGGCAGTTCTCTGTCCCTGTAACTACCGTCAATGTCCTTTCTTAGACATGATTCTTATTTCTTTGCTTTTTCACCCTCTTTTCATTCTTCTTCTCAATTTTATGATGGTCACTTTGATGCTACTAGAAAAAATAGTTGGGGAGATTATATTGTTCTTTAGGACTGCTTCAGGGTGGAGCTGTTTAGATTAACTAAGAACTCACTAGCTTTAGCCACTAAACATCCTCTCAGTCACATTTGACTACATCTTCTATGGATAAATAAGTCACACATGCTCATCCGTAATTGTAAAGAAGTATTGTCCAAGAGCAGCTCGGGATGAGAGCATGTGCTTGTAGGATACTGTAGAAATCTCTGCCATATTTGCCAAAAATCAAACAGCTAAACACCTCTTTTGCCAAAGAAAAAGTGTTAAACTTTCCAAAAAACTCAGCTCATTGTTCTCCTGCATGCCTGGCTACACTCTTCTCCAAGAAAGGAACCTACTGGGACAAATTCATCTGGGAGACTCTGGTGCCTGACCTGGTCATGGTGGTGGGGAAACTCATGGAAGAGCTGGAGCATTGGTTTCAAGGACCAAAAAGAAATTGACCCTATGTGGATCATCTATCAAATCTAAAGTTCTGTACTAATCAAAAATTCTGTGAAGGAATATGAAAATCAATTTTAAAAGTCAGAGGCACTATTAAAGATATTCAAGAATAAAACAAGAGGGTTAGGAGGAATCTTAGTAAAGCCAGAAAGTGTTTGGGATATTGTCATGAAGTCAAAGGATATTTTCCAAAGAATTCCCAACTGAAAGTTATAGGCAGCTATGGAGAACTCTGTGCTCCCCAGGACAGCATCTCTTATCAGTGATAGTTTTGAGTTCTTCTTGCAATGTGTGTTAAGTCCTCCAATCAAGAAGTGGGAAATTATTCTCAAAGCCTTAGAATGCCTTTGCTGTCACATCTATCCTGGCTTTGCAGAGGTTAAAAGGACTATTGCATAGCAGCTTCCAAGCATGGAAAAAGGAGGTCATCAAATTGGCCTACATCCAAGGGAAATTGTGAAGTATTACTGAACACTACGTGCTGGCAGAAGGAAACGTTTTGAAATGTAAGCTGGGGAGGGAATTTCGATATCATCTAGGACCAGGACCTGCACTGGTCTTAGGAAGCTTGTTCTTGTCTCCTACAAATCCTGGGGATAGGAGCATCTTTCCTCATGTTGTATCTTTATCCGCAACTTGCTGCCCAGGCAAGATCTTGAATGTAGGGATAGAAGCAGCATAAGGAGCAGAGAGAGGGCTGAGATTAAAACCTGAGGACCTTAACTGGAGTGACATCTTGCTAACTAGGTCTTGTCTTCCAATAGAATTATTTCAACCAACCAACAAGCTCTGGCTGTGTCATCACTCACTGACAGAATAAGACATTGCAAGGTGAGCTCAGATCTTCCAGGATTTGGAGCTTGGAGCTGAGGAGTGAACTTCTGCAGATGCTCTTGACTGATGACAAGTCCTTCCCCATTTTACATGTCTCACTGTCCTTTATGGACAGTTCTGATATGGACACACAACAGTGGGAATGAGGAGGTCCAACAGTTTCCGGCTGCTCTCCTCATCAATGACAGAATATTTATCTGCATACATAATGAAGATGAGGCATGAGCTCTGCTCTCAGTTATTGGTGAGATAAATATGTGCCCATTGTCTAGTGAGAAATGCCCTGCAGAAGACACTGATGGCTACAAATGATCATGTGTGCCCTGACTTCAGAGGCAGGGAGGATTGGAGGCCTGGGGTTGTCAAGCGATGCTTCCCAGATGTGGACATTCTGATGTGGCCTTGAGCAATGCTTGGCCTGGGGGAGGAATGACACTTGAGGACCATTCTGAGGAGCCCTGGAGAAAGTGAAAAAACATAAATGCATCCGGCACATACAGGACTTGCTGTGTCACCAGGGGCACAGATTACATAAGGAGGAATGGAGGGGGGTGAGAAAGGCAGATCAAATGCATCAGAACATAGTGCTGGCTTTTTGTTGTGTTAGTGATTGATGGCTTTTAGGCAGAGGGATGATCTGATCAGATTGTTTTAGAAAAATTATTTCAGCAGCAGTCTTAGGAAAATGATCACACGGGGAAGGTGAAGCAGGAGGAAATGGATATGTCTGCGATGTGTTACCCACCTAAGCCTGGAATTCATTCTTGGACCAAAACATCCTTGAGGTCAAAACGGTCAGGTCAAGGGCCATGGTCAAAACATCCTGCTGGTATACAAGAGCTGCTCGGCAATCCAAGCGATGAGTCAGAGCTGTTACTGGAAGGAGTTTCAGCTAGGATGTTTAGGAAAATTTGCACATGGTCTGTTTTAGGAGTGGAAAGGGTATGTCTCTAGGAGCAATGGCTGCTCTCCATGGGGCTGTTCTTAAAGGTGGTTATCGAGGTCTGTGGAAAGTCCTACCTGCTGAGTGGATCTGCTGGATCAGGTGGTCATTGGCCAAACCAAGCTGGCCTCCAGGCAGGTGCGTGCAGTGGAGCAGGGTCTGTCTTGCATGCAGTCCTCTGGTGGGGCATAAACACACATGACTGGCCTTTCCTTTTCTAATTCTCATGCATGGTCTGACTCCAGGTATCTTTTGAATGAATAAACTGGGTCAAGTGAAGGGTATGTTGCAGCAATCTGTTAAAGAAAAGCAAATCCCAGTGCCAAGATCAGAAGAAAATTCTCCTGGGGAGGGAGCCAATGTCACTGTCTTTGCTTGGAGAAATGTGGCCAATAATTATATCTGAGCTGTGAAATACAACGTTTTTCTCTCCTCCAGCTGGCAGAGAGATTTGGACCACATCTGTTAAATATTTATCAGTAGCTGAGACTAGTTTATCTTTCTTGTACAGATCACCAGGATTTTTATTTCATTAAGCTGGAAAATTACTAGTGGGACTTTGTGTCCTATGGAGACTGGTATGAGATGTGGACTGAAGGTAGACAGAGTCTGGCTTCTGCATGTGTGGAATTGAGCCTATAGTAAGGAGCTTACCCCTTTATTGCTATAAAAACATTTACATTTTTCCCTTAAGCTACTGGTATTTGAATTAAATTTTTTTTCAGTCCCAGTTAACTCCTAAGATTTTGAGATGGTGACTTAACTGGAAAACTTTTCCTGAAAAATTTATGCTTCATGATATAGGGTTATGGTATTTATAACTCTTTGGACTCATTACTTTTGGTGAGAGAAACCTGGTAGAGAGCCAAACTCAATATGTTCAGCATCATGCCTGAATTTTCTGATTTTATTTTTAAAATTTAAATATAACTAGTATGGCTTTAAACTAGATTACTTAAAACCACCGTGTTTATCTAACCGGCTTCTCTTCCAAAATGTCCCCTATTTGATTTCTGGCAAAACTATAAGATGCAAAAAGAGGCATTTTTAAAATCTGTCCATTTCAGTGATTCATCCCATCAACTTTACTTTTTGCCAAACTTTTCCCCAAGTAGGAGAATTTGCCAACATGGAGGTGCAGAGGCAGTGGAAAGACACTGAACCAGGATCCAAGAGTTAAATTCGTGCTATGTGTCCATTGAACTAAGCCATTTATCCCCTGTGAGCCTTGGTTCTTCATCTGTGTAAAACTGGGGCCATCACATCTACTTTAGACTACCACCAGGCTGCTAGAAAAATAGAATAATAATATGATGGTGATGATGATGATGATAATGATGTTGACTCCAATGGCATTTGATGACTTTAATAATTTACTCTGCTATAGATTCTGTGCTATCAACTCTGCAAACAGTGATCATTGTAAGCTCACAAGAAACCTATGTGGGAGGTAGAGAAAGAACTTGATGGAGCTTCTAAGCAGTTGCTGACTCCAGAGCTCAATACACTTGACAACTGTAGTGTCTGAGTGTTTATGTAGTTTCTACAAGTATACAACAGTATAATTATGCAATTATAAACATAAAATACTGATATTTGTATTTGTTATGTTAATTATGTTTTGCATCTATGGATATCATCAGTTAAGTGTTGAATGTCTACACCATTCAAGTCTTTGGTGAAACCAAGGAAATGTCCCGTGTGGGACTCTGGAGGTGGCAGCCAAGGCATGACACCTTGTCAAAGAGACTTGGACCATTTCCTGTTGATTCTATTTCTGTGAATAGCACAAGAGCATGTGCAGTTTGTGGAATTTCTAGTTATTGTGTGCCCTAGATAACTTTTACTTTTTCCATACAAATAAGAATAATGATTCTTATTCTGCAGGATTATCATGATCATCAGTCCTTAAAAGGAATATATGCAAGAAAGGTGAAATTTCCATCATGCCAATTTGGAAACAGGCTTGGGTTGCTCAGGGTCACAGAGTAAGTATAAGTGGGATTCTGCTGCTAAGCTGTCCACGTTAGTCTGTCCTCTGCTAGTGGCATGCTGTGTCCTGCAGGACTTTGATTCAGTCAGTGCTCAGAAGGTTGTTTGCTGTTATCGCACATCCTTTAGCGATATCCATTATTCCCTTCTTTTGCCATATGTGTTTTGCAGCACTAGGGACTGAACCCAAGCCTTGTGCACTGCTGGGCTACATCCTCATCCCTTGTCTTTCTCCTTAATGCCAACCCAGGCGGGCCCTTGGCCAGGAGGAATGCAGCTGTGTGAAGCTCCACTCTGAGCTTACACTGGATTTCTGTGACATTTGCCCTCCTCCCTGTTAGCCACACTGTTTTGCCTTTGGGGCCCACTCAAACCATCTCATCTCGTACTTTGTTCTTTTACCCACTGGGCCTTGACTTCCATGCCCACCTCTGCGTCTTGATGACCTTCCCTCACTTCAGAATGCCTCCACGGTGCCCTTTCTGCCCTCAGCATCTCTGGGAGCACAGCAACCCAGATTTGATCTCCTCCTCCTCTGAGTGTTAATGGAAAGTGCCTCAACCTCTCCATGTGCTCCCCACAGATTTTCATCAATTTCTGGGCCTGTCCAAGCTTATGTGCTGTTCACAGGTCAGACGTGAAGTTCCCTGAAAGCAGAGCTGAAGGTCGCCTCCTCCCTGCTTGTTATTTGTGCTGCCTTTGCCTCACCGCCATTTCTGAAACCCTACGGGGCCCATCACATGGTTATCACTCATCTTTTCCGAATTTTGGTATCTTGTAGTAAACTTCCTAAGGTGATGAGTGACTCTTATTGATACCTTTGCTCGATGTGCATTGAGGTAAAAATTAGAGTTAGAAATTTCAGGTTTAAGGAATTAGGACAGAGTGGACATATAAAGCATAGAAATAAGAGCAGCATCATGGGAAAATTATACTCCAGGGAAACGTCCCCAGAACGAATGGTTTCTCGTTTAGTTCTGAGGGAGGACCATGAGTGAGGCGTGGGCAGTACTGGGAAGAAGACAACGCACAAAGAGCAGCAGGTCAGTTCAATCCAAATACCATTTTCTCCATTATTGTGTGCACAACGCGGAGCTCACTGCTGGGTTGAAATGGTTACTGAGACCAAGCTGGACACTTAGGCGTCAAGCGAATTGCAAAAACAGGCAGTTTGATGGGGTGAAAAGGACTGAAAAGCTTTTTAATCACTTTAATTGTGGTTTCTCACATGTAAATATCAGTAATAATAATGACCATGAAGAGCATTCAACTCACAGGGTTTAGGGGAAAGTCAGGAAGATACACGCGGGAAAGAGATCAGAATGTCAACACGGTTGCCCAGAAGAGAATGGCCTCCATCGTCCTAGAACTCAACTCTCCTTTTCCTGGGTGTTTTCCATTGAATGATCTTAAAATCTGAAGGCAAAAGCGCCGACTGGGGATGCCATGTGCACTTTCTGAGGGAAACAGCAGGAAATTGAAATTTTGAATCCAGAGGAGGAAGCTGAGAGATGGACGGCCTGGTAGAGCCAGGGGCTAATTTTAGCAATGGGAAGAATCTCATTTAGGTAGTAATTAATTACAGGTGCTTCAATATTTCCATTTGTTATGATTAACTTGGTTTGGATGATCAATCTGGGCTGTCAGCTCCAGAAGACAGGTGGGATTTCCCAGTCAGATTGGAAAGTATTTCAATATGAATCAATCTTTAGCGGTTCTGAGATGGTAATTTTTCCATGCTGCCAGGTCCTGGAGCATGATTACTGGCCCAGATGTTTTATATATTTTCCACAGGGGCAAAAGGAAAACCGTCCATTGTTTCATAGGAGTTTAACCTGGTGCTGAGCTTAAAGACAAAGGTTCCCTTCTTGCCTTTGCAAAAGAAGACAAAGGCTGCTGGGATAGTTTCTGGCTACTCCCTTGCTCTCTCAGAAACACTGGCTTCCTTGCTGTCCTTTCCCCAGTGTACCAGACACATCCTTCTCTCAAATAATTTGCATTCTGTGTCAGTCTGTTTTCTGTCACTATAACCAAACACTTCAAGCTGGATGACTTATAAAGAAAAGAGGTCTATTTTGACTTGTGGTTCTAAAGGTTTAAGGTTGAGTGCCCACACCTGGTGATGGCATTCCTACTGACAGGGTCCTGAGGCAACACAGGGCATTGCATGGCGAGAAACTTGAAGCACATGCATGTGTCTGTGTCCTCTGATCTCTTTCTTCTTATATAGTCACCAGTACTCAATCATGGGGGCCCACCCTGATGACCTTCTCTAATCTCCATCACATCCCAAAGGCCCCACCTCTAAACACCACCGTCAGGTCAAGTGTCCACCCTCTTAATGCCTAACAGTAGGGATTACACTTCAGCACGTGGAGCTGTGGGGCACATGCTGAAGGATCCCCTGCACTGCCCTCCTGCCTCCGTCCCCCGCTCCTGTGAGGCCTCTCTTTCAAGTGCTCCTGGCACGCCTTGACTTCTCTGCTTTGTTCCAGCTCCACAGCTCTGATCCCCAGCCCCCACGCCATCCTGCGCACCTGCCTTTCATTTCTGTGTCTCCACCATCAGCATTCGAGTTGTGAAGGCCAGAGCCATGGTGGGGGCTGCTGTCTCTGTTCCTCGTTGCACCCCCACAGCCAGGCAGAGCCTGTGCATGGAGGCACTTCACCCCGAGGTTGGTGCATGTAAGTGACTCTCCACGGCATCTGTACTTTCGCAGGACATTAAACAACGCTTGGGTGCTCGAAGAATTAAATGTCATCATGACACTTCCAGTGCTCAGCATGCATATAACTTCCTGAGGACACAAAATGAACATCTAAAAAGGATTTCTAAGGGATTATTATTCTAGTCTTGGAAGTTTCATTCTTATCTAAAATATTAGTTTGGATTTAAAACTCAATATCCTCAGAAAAGAGAAAATCCTGGATTTAAAATTCAGAAATAGCCCCTAAGAAGAGAAAAGTCTTGGCATTTCTGGATCAAGTAATTACCCTTTTCTACCAGAATAGAGCAGGGAGTCAGGTGACACATGCATCTACGACACTCTCTTGGGGTACCTACAGAGGCCTCACTACGGGGCCCTGAGGGACAGGACTGAGTTTGTAGGTTCCAGAGCAACACTGAGAATGAAGGTTTCAGAGCTGGAATGTCTGGGCTTTATTACAGCTGCTGTCACTAAATCTTAATGTCACTGTCAGGCAACCCTCTCCCTGAGCCTCAGTCTCTCCTCTGATTGAATAGGGCAGGCATAGTGATGGGGAAGAACTCTAAATTCCTTTCTAGCAACAAACTGCTAGGTGTTGAATCAAGAAAGAATAGAGCCAGGCTTTCAATAGATGCCTCCTGGCTTAGAAAACTGAAATTCTTCCCTCAGCTCTTGCCTCTGGTGAAAGGCAATTCTTTTCTTGCCGGCTGAAGATGAGGTACTGTAATGAGAAATAGATGAAGTCAAGATCCTGTGCAGGACTAGCCTGGGTGGGAGGGGATCTAGAGAGGAAGCACTGGCCCTTCTGGGTCCTGTGGACAAACCTGCCTCTTCCCTGGAGGAGGCCTTGAGGCTGCACTGTACGTGACTCTGGCGACCCCTGGTGATGACTCTCAGAAATTTTCCGTAACATCAAGGACAAGAGCGATAGACCATTCTGGAAAACAGTCCCTACAAGGAAGGCCCATCTGATGACTCTATGAAATTTGACAGATTTATTAGTGGCATTAAAAGGGTAATTCAAGGGATAAAAGGCAAAGGAAAAGACTATTGTGACATAAGAAACAGAAAGGAAGAACAGAGGCTTAGGTTTTACATTTTAAAAATAACATTCACAGAGGACAAGACTCACTTTGGCCAGGATAAAACCAAAAGGACTGAGATGTTCTCTGATTAGTCAAAACCGCTCCATCATTTTGAAATGTGCTTGCTGATGATTTTATTCATAACAGGCAGCTCATGTTCACATGAGATTTCACTCCCTGAGGTAGAGGGGTGTCTCCCTTGCGAGGACAGAGGGGATGTTACAGAAGTGGCCCATGACTAATTGTGGAGAGCATGAAAAGATCAGAAGTGCCACAGACATGACTCCGAAGAGGTGTTAACATTTTGATGCTCGGGAGTAAAGAAAGACAGGGCTGGGATGTAGCTCAGTGGTAGGTGCTTGCCTGGCGTGCACCAAGCCCTAAGTTTAACCTCAGTGCCACAACCAAACATACAAGTGAGAAAGTCCTTTAAGTTGGAAGGAATCACAAGAGCCTGAAGACTGCTAAGCTCCAGGTGTCCTCCATGAGTATGGCTTAGGGTTCCAGGGATAGAAGGCTCAGGAGGCTCCTGACAGCCTCAACCCTCAATCAGAACTGGATGCACTGCCCCCTAGGTGGAGGTGTTGGGACACCGGAGATTCATGGGGTGGAATCCATGTGGATTCGTGAGAAGTAAAAGCTGAGGTTTATATAAAATCTGAGATCCTTAGATTTAGCTCTACTTAAATTCTTGGACTCTCCCATCAGGAAATGTACATGTCACACGTCTGCTTAAGTTTTCCTTAATTGTTTTTGTTTTTGATTTAATTCCTCCTTGGGAGATATTTGAATGTCAAATGAGAATCTATGTGTTTTGTCAGGAGTAGGTGACACAAATTCAAATATGACATTTTTCAAATTTGTGAATTTTTATTGGATAATTAATGTGAGTTTGGTTTCAGAAGAATCTATGAAATGATGTAGCATTATAAAAATGCATGCCAATAATTGCTAGGTAAAGGGGATCTGCTCAGGAGTCCTCAGTGTTTCTAGGGAAATGCGTACCTGTCATACATTAGTATGGACACATAAGAACTAAAATCACTTGTTATATTTGGGAGTTTTAAAAAGCCAACACAGAGGAATGGATCAAAAAACTTTTGTCATTTTAGATTTTGTTAACCTTTAAAAATAGTAATTTTTAAATGTCCTGTGCAAGACTTAAAATACATATTTTTTGAATTAATTTAGTATTTCACACTTACGAGTTATCATTATGTTCCCAAACTTGCTTTTAAATAGTTTTCTGGGGAGCATTCTGTATCTCTTGAATCAGGCCAGACTTTTCAGGTGGGTTGTGTGATTTGGCAATTTAAAGAAGCTCTGTAGATTTGCCTTCTCAAAATCCTCTTTAATTAGCCAAGAGTCCTTTCTGTGGATGGAGAATGAGCTGTTCAAAAAGGTGGAGTGGCCCAAGGTCCCAGGGGAGGGTGCTAACTGCTGGGATCCTGACCTGTGTCTCTGTTCAGGTGATTCCAGAGTCCAAACTCTTCCCAGTGTATCTCACTGCCCAGAAAATGATGAGATTTGATAATCAGAAGGCTGGAGATTTTATCTGCTAAAATTTCCTTGCAGAGTTCAAAAATCAGTATCTATATCATACTAGTTAGAAGTTCTAGACTTGGGCCACACTGAGTTGAAAGACCCAGTGACCTGTACATGAGTTTGTGTTGTCTAGAAGCTTAGACTGGAAAATCTAACCCTCAGACACTGACTTTACCAGTGACTCCAGAGCTGATCTTCAGAAAAAAGCCACAGGACTGTTGCCTGTTACCTCTCAAATCAGAAAACATTTACGGCAGGCTGGTGCTCTCTGGCCAGCATCCTTGTGCAATTATGAATCCCTGTAAAACTATGGGTTGCTACTGGACAAAAGCATGCCTTTTCAAACACATTTACTTAACTCTGTTTGCACTTTGTCACTGCCGAGATCTAAAAGGAATTAACACATTTTTCAAGCATCAGAATAATTCATGTTAGAATGAACATGTATATAATATGAGGGGCAACATAGAATGGATTTTCGTAAAGCTAGGACATCTGCTTCAAAAGATGAGGAGGACATCTGCACCTTCTATTTCCTGTGTCTCCCACATTTTGAAGGATTAGATGAAAGTGGTCTCCAAAATAAAATAATCTGTGCATGATGAACTTAAAACAATCTTCCTGCCCTCCTGCAGTTCTGGAGAGAACATCTTTAGAGATTCAGGGGTGGAATACTGGTCAGTTGGCTGGTAATTCACCTAGTTCAGTTCTTGCATTAATTTTAAAATGAGGAATTAAACTCACCTAGTGCTGTTAATATCTTAATTTCTAACTAATCAGGAAATAATTTACAGAGAAAATTTCTTCAAAATTTGAAGCAGTCACATTAAGAAGTACCAAGGGTATAGAGAATATACATATATATACACATATATAAATATAATATATAAATAATATATAAGCATATAATAAATATATTATATATATAAATTTTCTGATATTATATAACAACACAAGTATTCCAACTAACCTGTTTGGGCTAAGATAGTGTTTAATTTATGTGTGTGTGTGTGTGTGTGTGTGTGCGTGTGTGTACGCACATATGTGCACATCTGATGTATATATACAAATTTTGTATATACATATATATGTGTATATATATAAACTGTATACCAATATTATCACCTAACTGGCATTATCAATGAAAATAAACATTTTGGCTCCATAATCAATGAAATTTTTGCCAATATATCTCAAAGAGAATCTTTAATTTGATCATTTAGACAGTTGATCATGTTTTCGTCAATCCGGCTTTGGTTGGTTGTGAGCTTCTAATTTGCACTAATTGGGAATCAAGAAGACGAAGGCAGGAGAGGGCAGGAGTGGGCCTTCAGTGTGTGTAACACGGTGCAACGTGCCGCTGACGCGATGCTGGGCTTCACGTGGAAGAGCAGAAGGCGATGCAGGACTGAGCAGCCTCTTCAGACAGAGCACTCCAGCCTGATGGGACAGGGGCCTGCACTGGCTGACTCTGGCAGATGTCCACGTACAGCCCCACTAGCAGCTCCAAGGGGCTGCCCTGCTCTGGGGGATGTAAAAAGCGTTGAGGCTCTGGACTCAGATGGATGGATGGATCTGAGTGTGGTTATACCGCTGACTGTCTGACCTGAATGGATCTGACGGCTAGTTCTTAACATTTTGAAAGCGGTTCCTGATCTATAAAGTGGGGATGATGATGAGACTTCTTATGATCGTGAAGAGGATTAGAGATAAAGCATAGAGAGCATGTAGCATGCGCCTGGCATGCAGCAGAGATTGAATGATGAAGATGAGTGATGCTTGCTCAATACTGAGATATAAACGTACATCTTCTGGGAGATCTCTCTTACACATGCACACACACACGCACACACACACTCCAAGTCTTGTTCCAGAATGAGAGAAGACTGAGACTTTTCCTTTTCCTCTTCTGGTTGTTGCTGCTATAACTTTGCCCTCCAGGTCAGAACACCAAATTCACTCAGGAATTGCACTGCGATTTCCTTATAACTAAGGTGACTCATCTGGAAAAGAAAAACAACGGACCAACAAAAAGGAACATGAAACACTAAGTCAGAGGCATTTTAAACCAGCCTGCCTTCCTGCTGTCTTCTAATGATGGCGATCTTAAAACTTATCACTTGGTCTCAAGGAAGAGGTAGTAGGTTGGTTGTTATTGTTGTTATTGTAGTTTTAAAATTCCTCCCTTCTGGAGTAGATATTCTTCTATTTAGCACTTGCGTGTTCACATGTCAGGGGTACTTGGTCCTTTTCAACATGCCGGCTCTTGGTGGCAGAGGGCTGACACATTCCAAAGTCCTGTTCTGTGTTATCTGCCAAGCAGCCTCAGGCAGAGAGATTGTTACTGACTTACAACCCTAACTCATATTTGGGACATTGGGATGTTGCTTCTGCAGCCCTGTTTTTTCATTTTTCTTCTGATTTGCCTGAGCGATTTTGGTATTAGCGTAGCTGTACGCCGTTTTCCTGGTCCCCTTGCTCTAGTTGGCAAAGGCATCTGCAATCCCTTTCCCATTCTGCTGGAATAGGATCGCCCTTGCCGTCCAGCTGTACAGACTTGCTTTCTGATCCTCAGGTCCCCAGCTCAGGGCTCCGCTGGCCCTCCCCACACCCACTTCCGCTCAGGGCTCCTGTGCACTCGAGCATCACGTGCAGGGTCATCTGCGGACTGCAGCATCGTGCATTTCCCTCCTTGCCAGCAGAAGCATGCCTTTGTTCAGATATCAGAGGGCCAGCAGCATGTAAAAGGCAGGAAGGTGCTTCACCCCATCCTCACCTCCACACAGACTAACCCATTTATGTCACCTGGGTTCTCTTGCCTGAGGATGAATGATGCTTGCTCAATACTGAGATATAAACGTACATATTCTGGGAGATCTCCTCCCTTCATAGAATAGAAGGTTGTGGGGAGAAGGCACGTACACATATATGCGTGTCTTGGCTGTTAGTATACATACATACACACACACGGGTAAAGGTATATTTGTATCATTTTTCTTTCTCACTGCTGCTCATCATCTATGAGGGCATGGCCAACAATTTATAAAATTGGAAAGGCCAAGAGAGTGGCAAATATACCCACCAGAAACCACATCAAAAGCCGATTAGCAAGCCTAGGACTATTTCCAAACACCTGAGTGCAGCATAAATGCCATTATTGGACAAGTGATGGCTTCTGTAGTCTCTCCCTTCTAGATCCTGATGCTGTGTCCCCTTTCACCTCCTGAGCTATGACTACAGCTGGGAGCTGATGGCTGGAGAAAGAAGAGATGGAGTAGGCTGCCTTCTGTTAGGAGAGAACAAAAAAAAACCTGTTTTACTTGTAATGGCATCTTGGTTTCTAACTACCCAAGAGATTATTAGTCCTATTTAAGAAATCACAACACTGAGGATTATAGTTTATATGGCTTGCCAAGAGCTTCATGTGATAAACAATGCTAGTTAACAAGGTTCATATTTTATGCATTTTACATCTCTGCTGTGTGCCATAGCAGTCAAATCCAAACACTTAGCATGACTTACCAGACCCTGCCTGCGCCGTCTTGTCTGTACTCACCTATTCCCACCAACAATTCTTACCTAGTTTTAATGTTGGACGCTACCTCTCCTTTCCAGGTCTTTGCCTGTGCTGCTTCGTCCATCAGAAGGGTTCTTCCTCTTCTCTTCTCCTGGGTGAATCCCACTTCTCATCAGAATGGCGCTAAGGGATCGCTTGCTCTTGAAAGCATTTCCGGTCCTCCCCTCAGTGGGGCACAGGCACTGTGGTGATTCGCCTGATTGACTATGCGCCTCTTTCTGGCAAACGTCCAACACCTCAAGAGTGAAGAATATGTTCCCTGCTGCACTTTCCCAGCCCAGAGCCAGCTCTGATGCTCCTGGGGGTGACTGATGGTCCCTGTCTACCCTCAGGCATGGGGCGTATCCAACTCAACCTGGGCCTGGGGTCCATGTGGTATGTCATGGATACCAGGGCTTCAGGCAGGTCCTTTTCAATTTGGAAACCTCCATTGATGACTTCAGTGAAAACTCTTGCTGGTGATAAACCAAAATATTCTACATTCAAAAGTATTCATTGAGAGAATGGCTGACGAGGTCCTTGAACACCACTGACCCATTTTATCCCCTTGTCCCAGGTGTGCAACACCTATAAAAACTGAAAATGAGCTGCAAACATATCACTTACCTTAACTTTGAAATAACTGTTGTTTTAGAAGTCTATTCTTTTGAGAAAAATAATAGGTTGCACTATTCATTTATATATATTTATATACACATATATAATATATATTATATACACATATGTAAATATAGAGATATATAAAAATATAGGTTTCATATGTATATGAAAAAAATATATATATAAGATATATAAGCTCTCGATTGATTTCCAATCTATTTCATTGTACCTGTGTCAATTTTGTTAAAATATTCACAGAATCAAAAACTTGGGACTTAATGGGTTAAATAGAAACCAAAGAAATCCTTGAATTAAAAAAAGCCAGCCTTAACTGTCTTCCAATTGTGACTAACTCAGTTTAGTCATAATCATTGAAACCAAGTGCATTGCCTAGGAGTCCAGAGTTAAGCAAAAGAAACAAAACATGCATATCAATCGGTTATTTTTATCAGCATTTAGAAGGAATTGAAGATGTACAAAGAAAAGCAGTAGAGCAGAAAAAGAGCGAGAGTGAGAAGGGACCATGTTTTATTCAAATTTAACTTCTCTGTTTCTGATAAAATCCCTTGTGGTATGTGTGCATGTCTGTGTACATGTGTGTATGTGTGGTGTGTGTGCGTGTGTCTGCTACCTTCCCTGTGATCCAGAATGTTTGGGAGAAATAAGAGCTTCAGAAAGGAGAAAACCAGCACTGGCAGATGTCTTGCCTCAGGACAAAGAACTAAGAGCGGTTCCAGATGGCGTCCAGGAGATGGAGGAAGTTCCCTGATGAGTATAGATTATAGAGTAAACATCCCATTGAATACCCTGGCAAAACAGATTCCTTTAATAAACATTCAGAGATGGTGCTGATAATTAAAAATGAAAGAACTTAGACATACCTCAACAGACAAGAGGAAAAGCTCCTAGCCCAGGGAAAGCTGACTTCCTGTTCACAGAGGTGTGGTTAGCAGAAACAAGCAATGTGGCAAAATTGACATTAAGATGGACATTAGCAGTGACTATCATGTTTTAAGAGGAATTTTAAAGTCTTGAATTTTAAAGGACAGAGAAAATAAATTGAAACAATCTTGTAGAATAAACTCAAATATTAGAGTATTGTAGTAGAAAGGACACACACTTTGAAGTTACTGAGACTAAGTTAAAGCTTGACTCATGTTAATGAGTACATGAGATTTGAGTCCTAATGTCCTCTTTTCACAGGAACAACTGCTGTCTCCTATTCTTTCCAAATTTGAATAAGTTACCATAAATAAATTGCCTAAGAAAGAATCTCAAAATACTTTTTCAAAAACTAAGGTGATATATTACTCTGAATGTACAAACAGAAGGTGAAAAATTGGTTTGGTGGAGTCTTTGGCATTGCTGACAGCTGTCACAGTGTTCTGGACTTTGTAAAGACATACGCAGAAGATCGTTTCTATGTTGGAAAGAGTTCCCTGGGAATTACCTGTTGGCAACTGAATATATTATACATTTTTGTTTTATTTTGGTACGGGGGATTGAACCCAGGGGTGCTTAACCATTAAGCCACATCACCAGACACCACCTTCCCCAGCTTTTAAATTTTTGAGACAAGGTCTCACTAAGTTGCTTTGGGCCTCACTGATTTGCTTAGGCTCCAGAGCTGATGGGATTATAGCTATGCACCACTGCGCCCAGCCTATATTATGCATTATGATAATAAAACCTTACTTGTATATAACACTCTATCCTCCTTAAAGCACTTTTCTTTGTTCAATCAATTAACTAATTTTTTCTTCCAGGTCTTTGCAGAAGGCTAGTTCTGCAATTTACTTCAAAGGAAAAATACCAAAATCAGAATTCATTTGAATATAAGAAAGCATTACATTAAATAATCTTACATTTGAAAACACTATAGTACATATTTGCAAATTTTTCTTTAAAAATGAAAATAAACCTGGAGAAATAGGAGAATGAGAAGATGGCAAAATGTCTTATTATTTCTATTTATTGACCAACAATCTGAATCCCTGAAACAGCATTATAAGTTTTTTTTATTTATTTTATTTATTTTTTGATGTCCAAGCTTTATTACTTTTGAAAATCAAAAGCCAAAGTAGTTGTAAAATGCTCAACAAAAGAGAAAAAGCATTATTTCCCCATTTGATAAAATTTAAAAATGTTGATACTCATTAAAGGGCAGTGAAATTTTGAATTCAGAAAAAGTTTAGATATGAGTTAGACTGTCCAGTGTTACAGACATATGTTCTACCATATGTTCCAGGGTAGCATGAGAAGAAGGACAATTGACTATTCCTTAGTGTCCAGGGCCTTCCTGAAGGGAAGATACTGGATGACCCTCTATAAACGGGCATAGACCAAAGAACTAAGCCAGGTCTTCACTACTATGGATTTCTGAAAACTGGAGACAGCAGCAGGATTAAGACAGGTCTCTTCATGCACAGACAGCTAGTGGCAGAGGGGCAGAGCCAAAGAAAATGGCCCTGTCAGATAGCAACTGGCCAACAAGACATGAGGAGAGCAAATGCTTCCCGAGTTGTGAACGCCGGTTGATAAAGTGAAATGTAAAGAGATCTATGGACTTTTTGGGGCTGGGATTGTAGCTCGGTGGTAGAGCGCTTGCCTCGCATGCGTGAGGCACTGAGTTCGATCCTCAGCACCACATAAAAATAAATAAAGATATTGAAAAAAAAAAAAAAGAGATCTATGGACTTTTGTCGGTGGGAATATCCCAAAACTCTGCTGAGTGGAAAGTTGTGATTCTGCATTTAAAATATAATGAAGCAAGTTGAAAGCTAAGCAAAGCTATAACAAAGTCCAGACCTAGCTTTGGACTACTCCACATCTACCACCCTACAGAAAGAGTCCTGCAATTCTTTGCAAAATCAATATTATTTTCCTCAGGCCTCTGCTCTTCTTTTGTATATGATCTATAGCATACAATTCTGAGCTATGAGACAAATAAAAGAGCTAAAAAATGCAACGTACAATTAAGATTAAAAATAGTTAATAGAAGCAGGACTACAGATGCTTCAAATTTAAGAATTCTCTCAATGGCCTAATCATAACTATGAGAGTTAACAGAGACGAGGATAAGAAAAGTCAGTGTAAATAAATAGGCCATTTTAATAGATAAATGAATATTAATACAACAACACAACATTAGAAATGGAAAACACAATATTAGAAATAAAAAGTTCATTTGGTGGGTTACAGAGCAGATGGAACACAAAAGAAGTAATTTGAAGTGAATCTGAAGACATATCTGTTTGATTTAACTACAGTAATGTGCAAGAAAGAAAAAATGTATGTGTACACAATCTTTGAAACAAAATAAAATGGCTTAGTATGTAGGTATTGGGATACCAGATGGAGACTAAAAGGAAAATAATTTACAGATAATATCTGAAAAGTATAGAACTTTTTCATTGAAAGATACCAACCCAAAGATCCCAACTAATTCAAACAAAATAAACATAAGGAAAAATAAGACTCAGGAAAAGCCAAGTCAAATTGAAAACAATATGCAAGGTATAAAAAGAGTTTTAAAAGCAACCAGAGAGGAAAAAAGACAGCTTATACAATCAGGCAAATAGTAAGAGTGGCTGCTAAACTGTCATGAGGAACACTGGTGGAAACAATGAAATGGGATGTGCAAAACATTCTGGGGACAAATCTTTGCCACACGCACATCTGATAGAGCACTAATCTCCAGGATATATAAAGAACTCAAAATCTTAACACCAATAAAACCAAACAACCCAATCAATAAATGGGCCAAGGAGCTGAACTGACATTTCTCAGAAGAAGATATACAATCGATCAACAGATATATGAAAAAATGTTCAACATCTCTAGCAATTAGGAAAATCCAAACCAAAACTACTCTAAGATTTCATCTCATGCCAGTCAGAATGGCAGTTATCAAGAATACAAACAACAATAAGTGTTGGCGAGGATGTGGGGGAAAAGGTACAGTCCTACGTTGTTGGTGGGACTGCAAATTGGTGCAACCAATATGGAAAATAGTATGGAGATTCCTTAGAAAACTTGGAATGGAATCATTGTTTGACCCAGCTATCCCACTCCTAGGTCTATACCCAAAAGACTTAAAAACAGCATACTACAGTGACACAGCCACTTCAATGTTTATAGCAGCTCAATTCACAATAGCTAAACTGTGGAACCAATCTTGATGCCCTTTGATAGATGAATGGATAAAGAAACTGTGGTATATATACACAATGGAATATTACTCAGTAATAAAAGAGAATAAAGTTATGGCATTTGCAGGTAAATGTACGGAGTTGGAGAATATTACGCTAAGTGAAGTAAGCCAATCCCAAAAAAACAAATGCCAAATGTTCTCTCTGATAAGTGGATGCTGATGCATAATGTGGAGGAGGATATGGGAAGAATGGAGGAATTTTGGTCACCTGGATGGGCATGGGGAGGGGGCCTGTGGACAGTAAAGATGGTGGAATAAGATGAATATCATAGCCCTAACTTCATGTATGACAGTATATATGATGTGATTCTACATCACATACAACTAGAGAAATGAAAAGTTGTGCTCCATCTGTGTACAATGAATCAAAATGCATTCTGCTATGATGTATACCTAAGTAGAATAAATAAATAAATAAAATTTAAAAAATTAAAAAAAATAAATTTAAAAAATGCTGAAAGAAAAGAACAAAAACAAAACCAAACAAAACTTTAAGCCCAGGCTTTATCAAGATTTATCTAAAATACCTTCCATAAAAACATGACAGAACAACATTTTAAGACAGAAAAAATGTTTAAAGTTGTACTACATAAAACATTCATATGTGTGTGTGTGCAAACATGTATCTATATGTACGTGTGCATGACCTTACATGTACCCACACCCTTGCACACACACCCATCTCATGAAGGACTCATATCCAAATGACTAATAGAAATGAAAAGAGACCATTAAGTGAGCAAAAGCTTTGAATCAACACATCACAGAAGGTGTGAGTGGTCAACAGGTCATTTCAATTTGTTCAACATCATTAGTCATTGGGGGAAATTAAACTAAAATGAAACACGATTTCACACCCACTAGAAAGCTTCACATTACAAAGACAATGTGTGAAGTCTTTACTCTTGTTTTTGATAATTGATGACAGCTTTCAAGTCTCACCACCTCCCAGACTCCTGGTCCACATCTGGACAAGCTGAGGAGGAAGCCTGAGACTCCCTCTTATGATGACACTATTTGGAAGTTCCAATTCCACAATTCCTGACCAGCAGCCAAGAATCCTCACCCTGCTTTATCCTTAAAAGTCCTAAAGTCCAGCCAGGTCTCTCTCCCTGCTTTCCCAAGCCATTTTGGGATCCACGTGGAAGGCTGCTACTCTCTTCTGAGGAAGACCTGTTAAGTCAGTGTAAGTCCTTTTACTCCCTCTAGTTGTAAATTTGATGTCATGGGTCTTGACACCAAATTTGGGTGGAAGGGGTCCAGCCCACATCTCCTGACTGTAATGCAAACAGTTTATACAGAAACATATATGTCATAAAACATATATCATGACTGAACATTCATGTAGTTCTGCAGGTGGGTGACATGGTGTCAGCTCTAAGAGAAAAAAAAAGGCAGTTTGTTACAAAGCCATACATATATCTGCCACCTAACATTCTTCCTTCTAGAACTTTTCCCCAAAGAAATGAAAATAGGTGAACAAAAAATTAGTTCAAGAAAGTTCATAGCAACATTTATTCATCTCAGCTGCCAACAGGAAAACAATCTGATGTCTTTGAACAGTATCAGAGACAAACAAATTATGGTACATTCATAGAATTAAATGCTAATAAAAGACAAACACAACACAGCTACTTGGATAGGTCTCAAAAATATTATGCAGACAGCAAGAAATAAGGCATGCCCTCAAAATGCAAATTGTAAAGTCCTGGTTATTTGGAGACTAAGAATATGTAAAGTGGGACCCAGACCTGGTTGGCTCTCTTCGGAGCAGCAACTAGCATTGCCTAGAAAGGGGCTGAAGGTAGTTTCTGATGTTCAGGAAAAGCTCTGTGTCTTGTTTCTTCTGAGAGTTTTACGAGTGTTTAAAATTTGAAAACTATTTCTCTGAACACTTAAGATCTGTGCAGTTTGATATTATATTTCAATTAAAAAAACAGCCCACATCCTTACATGTTGGGTTAATTAATACATTGAGTTTGCTAATCCATACTCTTTTATCAGAACATGTGCCCTTGATTTAAAAGCATCTTATTGAAAAAGACATAATGTTGCCAGGTAGAAATTTATAAATTTATAGATCTCTTTGCTACTTGAGGAAAATGGGCTCAGAAATGCAAATAACTTGCTCAGTTTTTGCACGTACAGAGTGGCATAGCTGCAAAGAGACTTGTGCTCTTTTGATTTCAAAATTCTAGGAGGCTCCCTTCTGTGGGAAGGGCACCTTGTGGTATTTTCTGCGTGTGTCTGCATTTTCCTGAGGCCAGAGAGTTGAGGAGTAAAGGGCTGGAGTTCCTCCCACAGAAGCTTGAATTGCATGAGTGTTCTCAGTGCAATTGACACTACCTAGGATTTATGATTTGATAGCTAGAGACTTTCTGGAAGTCTTTTTTCTGACTAGCCAGCAAGCATGAGCACCAAACAGCTAATGGAATCTTAGAGCATGAGGTAATGATTGATATGACAAGTTCCTCAAGTGTTAAAAAAATGCTGGCAATTCACATCAGTGAGGCCACATGCATAGGGTTCCTCTCTTCTGTCATGCGATGCTGATAAAATACTTTTAATTATATTATGCAATCATTGCAAAGAAAATAGATAGCTTTCAGCCGGCTGAGTTTCCTTTCAATGATCTGATTAAAATGCATCAAGGGAGATAGGACCCAGCTGCTCTTGTCATTAACTGATAAGCTATTGCTAGTAATCTTTACTGATTGCTCAAATTATAGGGAAAATGCAAATAACAGGAAAAGAACAATGTCTTAATAGCAAAGTATAAACAGGAGCTCCTTAAAATGCTGCATGCTTTGAGGATTTTTTTTAACATTTTGATGTTCACATGCACTTTCTCTGAGGCTTGACAGACACTCCTGCATCTTTGCTTGTTCATGGAGGAAAAATTAGAGTAGTGAGGGCAGACACACTCTTTGAATGAGGTCAATAGTGTGCATTTAAGACAAAATTATTCAGTAAGGTAACTTCACCTCTGATTCCTCACGTGTCCATAGAATAATTATTTTTTGTTTTGAATTTATAAATAGAAGTTAATTCTTACTCAGAATTTGTGATAGATGCTGTTATATTCACCAACAGATTCTGTTCATCTTTGAAACACCATCAGTTCAGTCTTCTAGGACATGCATGTCACCTCCTCCATTCGGCTCCAGCACCTCCCATATCTCCCAAGCTCTCAGGATAAAAGCATAGAATCAGAATTCTGGCAACAGGCACGGAAAGATACTTAGTGCTTAAATATGACATATATCAGCAAATTTTTCCATAAAGGGACAGAAAGTAAAAACCTCAGGCTTTGTAGGCCCTGCAGTCTCTGCTGTAATGCAAAAGCAGCCACAGATGACGGCTAAGCAAACAGGAGTAGCTGTGTTCCAATGAAGTTTTATTTGCAAAAACCTGTGATAAGTTGCAAAAGTGGATCATAACTTGATGACTCCTGAACCAGTAGACCAACAATACAACTTGATATATAGTTGGACTTTGAAGGTCCTGGAAAATATATTTTTCAGAAAAGGACTGACAAAGTTTCTAAATTGACAGATAAGATAGTTTGTCTATACATTATAAAAGGAGTCAAAGGAGTACATGATGTTAGGACATATCTTCTCACTGTGTTAGTAATTAGCACCTACCCTAAAAGGGCCAAGTACATGTGAAAATATAATTGTAAACAGTAATTAAGTGTTCAGTGCATTTAAAAAATAAAATAGTACAGGAGAATAAATATCCTAATTATTTGGTCCATAATGTGACAGAGCAATATTAGAATATTTACTATAACTTCTGTTGCTATTATATAGCATCCTTCCATAAGAAGGAAAGAGTCAGACAATTAATTGTACTATCCAAACTTTTCTCTTTGTACAGAGCAGTTTGACCTGGCAAATTTTAAAATGCAGTCATTTTTCTTCCCCATGACAACGGTAGAGAATAACTGAGATTTTAATAAAAACAGGAAACACCAGAGATTAGTTCAACATCAAGGTATCCAACTGGACACCCTCCGTCATTTTCAACCCAATGTACATAAACTACAACTTTTGTTTCCTTGAACAGTTTCTTCCTCTGGGTTCCTGTGAATCTGGCATAAAGATTTTTTTTACTGAACAAATATATGAAAAGGGTGTGAATTAGTACTGGAGGGCTACTTACAGTGTTTTATCTTTTATTCCCAAAGGGGTATTCCTCGTGGCATTCTATCTGTATGAGTCTGTTGCCAAGTACAAGGACACAAAATGTGGGCAATAGAAATTTAGTCATTAATATCAACTGTAATCAGTATAGATGACTTCACTTCTCTGATCTCTGTTAGAAGTACAAAGTCTGCTCAAATGGAATCTGAAAGCAAGCAGCAGTAGCTATTCATGTCCAACATAGTAGACTCCAAGACAAAATTTGTCAGATGATTCAAAGGTTGTCATTACAAATTGATAAAGAGATCAGTTCAATAACATGATGTAATGATGGCAAAAATATATGTCTCAAAAAATACCTAGAAATAAAACTAACTAAAATAATATGAAGCCTTTTTAGGGTTGGGGTTGTAGCTCAGTGGTAGAACATCTGCCTAGCACTTGTGAGGCACTGACTTTGATCCTCAGAACCACATATGAATGAAATAAAGGTATTGTATCCATCTACAACTGAACATAATTTCAAAAGCCTCTTGGGTAGAAATTACAGAAAATTTACAAGTGGAATTGAATAAGTCACTAGAAGGTAAAAAGGCCTCCTGTGTTCATGCACTGCAGAATCAATACTTAAAAGGGTCATATTATGAAAAACAATCTATAAATTCTATGCAATCTCCATGAAAGTATCAATGACATTCTTTACAGAAGCAGAAAAAAAGAATCCTAAAATTTATATGGACAAACAAGACAATAAGAATAGTCAAAGCAATCCTAAATAAAAAGAGTAATGCTGGAGGCACCACCATACCCAATTTAAAATCATACTAAGGAAGCACAATGACCCAAACAGCCTGACATCAGCATACAACAGTAGTCTACAAACAGACTCATATTCTATCCCATAGACTGATAAAGAGAACAGAAGACACAGAGACAAACCCACACAGCTACACTCATCTGATTCTTGACAATGGCGTAAAACACATACACTGGCGAAAAGACAGCCTCTTTAACAATGGTGGCAGGAAAACTGGATATCCACATGTACAGGAAAGAAATCAGATCTCTCTCTCACCCCATTTAAAGTCAATTCAAAATGCATCAAAGATCTAAATATAAGCCCGGAAATTTTGCAGCTGTTAGAAGAAAATAGAGGAAACACTTTGACATCCAGGCACATGATTTTCTGAACAGGACTTCTATAGCTCAGGAATAATGGTAAGAATCAATGAATGGGATGGAATCAAATTAAAAAGCTTTTGCACAGCAAAGGAATCAACTAACAGTGAAGCTACAGCCTACATAATGGCAGAAAATCTTTACCAGCTACTCTTCTGACAGATTAATATCCAGAATATATAAAGAACTCAAGAAACTCAACATAAGAAATAACCCATTCAATAAGTTGGCAAATGAACTAAACCAAATCTTTTCAAAAGAGGCATAAATAAGCAAGAAGCACATTTAAAACAGAGTTCATCGCCTTTAGCCATTGAAGTTTCATTTTATTCTAGTCAGAATGGCAATCAAAAGGGATAGAAAAATAATAAACATTGGTGTGGATGTGGGGAAAAGATACATTCTTGGTGGGAATAAGAATTAATATAGCCACTATGGAAGTCAGTATGGGAGTTCCTCAAAAAACCAGAAACAGAACTACCATAGGGCCCAGGTATACCACTCCTTAGTTTTATCTGAAAGAACTGAAGTCAGTATACTTCACAGATTTATGAATACCCATGTTTATTTTAGTACAACTCATAATAGCCAAGTAGTGAAATTAGCCTGGGAGACTGTCAATCAATTTATAGATAAATAAAATGTGGCACATTGGAGTATTGTTCATCATCCATAGAAGAATGGAACTATGTTAGCTGCAGAAAAATGGATGAAATGAGGAGAAAATATTAACTGCAATAAACCAGACAAAGAAGGACAAATATTATACATTATCTCTTGTACATGGAAAGTAGAGAGAAAAATAGTTTAGAAAAATCATCATGAATGTAGTATGTAAACCACATATGCAGAGGAAAAGAATCAAGTAGAGGAAAGGAAGAGGAGGATAGAAGATATTGGACAATGAAATTGATCACATTGTTTCATGCATTTATGAAAACGCCACAAAGAAATCCACTATTATGTACATAATATGCACAAGAAAAAAAGAAAGATGATCTAACAAATCCTACTTCTACATGGTCTTTTCCAATGTGATCTTTCATCCCCTCTTACTCCCACCAAGAGGTTTTCATCCCTTCTTCCTAAGTCTCATCTGGACTTGTGACTTATTTGACCATTGAATTGTAATGGAAGGTATGTTGTGTGACTTCTGGGCCTGGATCTTCAGAGGTCTTGCAGATTTCACTATCACCTCTTTGATTACTGGACTATCATATAAGGAAGTTACACAACCTTGTGATGTGGAGAAAGAGACTTCTGTTTTTTTCCATTCATCCCAGCTTAAGTATCATATCATGAAGTTCTTCTTGGATCATTCCACTGCAGCTGAGCCTGCAGACAGATGATTGAAATTGCAGGAGTGACCTCAGATTATGTCACTGGAAGAACTCTCCAGCAGAGCCCATTCCACATGGCATTATCATCAACAAATAAATGATAGGGGTTTTTAGTTTAGGAGTGATTTTTCATGCAACATACGTAACACATGCTGCTAAGTCTGTATTTGCTCTGCATAAATATGATTAAAATAGAATTTGTAATTTCCATGCGCTATGAAGATGGTAGGTTGAGCTTCTACTTAAGTTTGCCTATACACTCCTTCATTATGTATGCAAATTTTAATAAACACTATAATCTTGTTTTATATTTTGAATCAATTGTGTCTACTTATACAACTCTAGCAATTCACAGAAATTTGCATATAAAGAAATATAAATTAACAATTATATTCACTGACTTTTTACAATTTGGTAAAAACATTCTTAATCATCATCTTATTTCCACCTTAAAATGCACCAGTGAGATTCAGAGTAAACATCATAACCTTCATTGCATATTTAAAAGCTTAGAGGGTTAAGAATAGTGTCTTTATCCATAGCACATGTTATGGTTTGAATATGAGGTCTCTCCCCAAAGCTCCTGTATTAAAGCACAATATAATCTGAGGTGGTAATTGGTTGTGAGAATTGTAACCTAATCTTTCCATTTTAGTTTGAATGGACTGACTGGGTAACAACTGTAGGCAAGTGGAATATGCCTGGAGGAGGTGAATCAATGAGGGCACTCTCTGGGAGAGTTCATTTTTCCTGTGGCCCCTTTCTCCATCTCCATCTCTGCTTTCTGGATGCCATGGATTCAGCTTTTGTCTGCCATGCCCTTCTTCCATGATGTTTTGCCTCACCTTAAGACCATGATGTTCTGTAGCTCACCATGGACTAAACCTCTGGAACCATGAGCTAAAAATCAACTCTCACTCCTCTAAATTATTCTTGTCAGATATTTTGGTCATAGCAATAAAAAGCTAGCTAAAACAAAAATTGGTACCACAAGGGGGTTGTTGCTATGACTAACCTGACCATGTAACTCAGAAATCTTTCAACTGGTTTGTGGAAGAAATTTTGAAAAGTTGGTGTTTTAGTCAGCTTTTTTGCTGCTGTGACAAAAAGATCTGACCAGAATAGATTTAAGATCATTTAGAGACTCATGGTTTCAGAGGTCTTTGTCCATAGAAAGCCAGCTCCATTCCTTGGGGTTCTTGGCAGAAGAGTGTCAGAGGGAAGCAGTTCACATGTTGATCAGAAGCAGAGAGAAACTCCACTCTCCAGATACAACATATATAACCCATAGCTGCACCCCCAATAAACCACTTCCTTCAGCCACAACCCACCTGCCTACAGTCACCACTCAGTTAATCCCATCAGGGATCAATTCATTGATTCAGTTAAAACTCTTACAATCCAATCATTTCTCAAATGCATTTCTTGCACTATCTCACAAGTGAGGTTTTAGGGGAGATCTCAAGTCCAAACCATACAAGTTGGGAAATACAGGATGGAGAAAGTTTAGAGTTTTGTAATCAGAGTTTAACAGGCAGTTCTTGTAGGAGCTCAGAAGACCAGAATGCTAATAGGAATGTTGACTGTGCTCAAGAGGTTTCAGAGAGAAATGAGGACTGTTTTGGGAATGGACTAGTGGACACTCATGTTACATTCTGGCAAATAATTAATCTACATTTTTTCCATATCATGAGAATTGGTGTGAGTCTAAATTTAAAGGTAATTGAATAACTAATTTGGTGGAGAAAATTTCAAAGCAGCACAGCAGTAAATCAGTGGCATGGATATTGTTGGCAGCTTTTATCAAGGTATACTTTGAGAATTGAGAATATAAAAGAGGTGAAAGATTTTTAAAACTTGTAAGAAAATTGCATGAAAAACTGGAGCTAAGACAGTTGTGATTATTAAAGGGATTACAGCTGTGGAAGATGTGCTAAGAACTTGGCACAGAGAAAATAGAAAAGATGGCTTGAGGACATCTCATGACTTTTCAAGATCACATTTGTTGTTGTATCAAGAGATAATTCTTTGAGAAGAGATTATGGGGGCTCCCTACTTCCTCAGGGGGGACCAAGTGTTTCAACTTTGTAAGCAGTCCAGGTGTGCAGAAACCAATGCAGCCATAATCACAGCAGGCCAAACTGCTGTGCAGGCTGGCAGCAGGCCTTGGTATCATGCATGTGTTCATGGTTCTGCAGCAATGTAGAGTGCTGGAGTTGGACCATCATGGAGACTTCCGTCAAGACATCAAAGGAAGGCCTGGGAAGCCAGGTAAAGTGTAACAGGGTTGGAATCTCTGAAGGCTGCCCCAGAAAGAATGATGAATGAGATTGTGAAGGTGAAGCCAATGTTGGAGACCCCAATAATTAAGAAATGCCAATAATATGGATTGTCTGCCAAGAAAAGTTCCTAGCTGCAGAGGAAGCCAAGCTAAAAGAGTCCATGTGTATGGCAAGTGGCAAGGTCAAAGGGGTGGAACTCCCTAAGACCTATAGAGAACATATTTCATAGCCATGTGTCCTAGATGCTGTATACAAAGTTATGGGACCTGGGCTGGGCTGGTTTTTGGTCTTGTTTTGTTCCTGTCCCTTCTTTCTATGCCCATATGCCTCCCTTTTAGAATGGGAATGTTAACTCCTTGCCATAGCATATTGATACATGTAACTTGCTTTTGACTTTTACAGTGACTCATTCAAGAATTTGCTTTGAGTCTCAGAGAAGATTTTAAACTTCGAATTTTGAGCAATCTGTAACTATTAACTGTGGGATTCTTGTAGATGGACTAAATGCTTTCTTCATTGTGAGATGAACATGAACTTTTGGGAACCAGGGAAGAGATGTTGAATATGAGGTATCACCCAAGAGGTTCTGTGCTGATGTAGGTATATTCAGAGATAAAATGTTAGGATTGTGAGAACTGTAACTTAGTCCAAACTATTTTGAATGGACTGACTAGATATTAACTATAGGTAGGTGGAGTATGGTTGTAGGAGATGGGTTACTGGGGGCATGCCTTGGAAGTTTCTATCTTCCTTATGACCCCTTCTCCCCCGCCTTCTGCTTCCTGCCCACATGAATTAAACAGATTTCTTCTGCCATGTTTTTTCTGCCTTGAACTCCTGCTTCACCTTGGACCAGATCAATAGACTTGTTCAGTTGTGGACTGAACCTCTGGAACCATGAACCAAAATCAACGCTCCTTTCTGCAAGTTGTTTTGTCATGTATCTTCAAAACAATGATGAAAAACTGACTAAAACAGTAGAAATGAGAACTGACAGAGTTAAGATGTGAAACTACATCTTCTAAGTTCAATTTAAATATTCTTATTCTACATAATATCCCTTTCTACAAAGCTGAATTTGTATTTTTATTACTTTAATACTAATTTGAACACATGAGCAAAGATAGTTATTTAAAATTTTCCTATACTAGATTTAATTTTTAAGTGAGGAAAATTATTTCTGCTTTTATAAATTCATTGTAATGTATATTAATTTTCTTATGCATAAGGTTTCCTCACTTTAGTTTTTGCAAAATTTCTTAGAAACGGGTGCTTAAATATTTTAATCATTGTTAATAATTACAGACGGCACATTCCTGTAATCCCAGTGGCTTGGGAGGTTGAGGCAGGAGGATCGTTAGTTCAAAGATAGCCTCGGCAACATAGTGAGGCCCTAAGCAACTCAGCAAGATCCTGTCTCTAAAAAGAATATAAAATAGGGCTGGGGATGTGGCTCAGTGGTTAAGCACCTCTGGGTTAAATCCTTGGTACAAAAATTTATTATTATAATAATAATAATTTAATAATAATATATAATAATATTAAATTTATTATTATAATAAATTTAATATTATTATAATTACAGGTAATAATTCTCACAAAAAACTTTTGTTACTTTCCTCTAAGACATTTCCCTGCTGGATGCCTGCTCTGATAGAGCAGTAGCTTCCTAGCCAAATCTTCATGCTTCCACTCTAGTTCTGGGCTTTCAATTCAGTATCTGAACTCATTCTCCCAGTAAATGAACCTTTTTACATGCAGGTTTGTTGACTGAGCTCCCCTGGCTTTCCTTTTGGAATTAAAATCCTCTACAATCAGAATATTTAAAGAAAGATGGACAGAAAAGGAAGGAGGATCTGAGAAGCTATTTGCAGGTTGGTTTTATGCCTCTGGTTTGGTTTCTACTTTGCATTCAGATGGCTTGGAGTAGTGTTCAGCCACCATGGCCATGGCTGAGACAAGCAGTCGTATTGAAATCTCCGCTGTCCTTCCACTACCAAAGCTTTCTGTAGCTGACCGTAGTCATTCCTACTGCAGAGGGGTATTCTGACAAACCATTTTATGCTTTCTCACATGAAAGGTGACAGTGTGTCCTGAATATATTTCTAAGTAATTACAGTCAAGATTTACTGATTTTCAACAGTTTCGTTCCATTTTAATTGGTAGGTTTTCCCCTGAAAGAATTTTGCCCTAGAAGAGCCCTTGGAATAAACATATTGCAAACATGAAACCAAACTTTAGTAACCAAAATCTCCTGAAGACATCTTTTAGTAGAATGATAGTTCTCAAAAAGGAAAAGAATTTAAGATAAATTCTGAGCAATTATCATAACGTATGATATTCCTTAGACCTGCGATTCAAATAAATTGAACGAGTTAGACTGAGTGATATTAGGCAATTATGATGTTTCAATTTTAGGAGAACAAAAGGAGTCATTACTTAGAAATCTAAATCTCCAATTTCAAGGTTAACCTCAGTCTGTTCAAGGGTCTTAGAAGTCAATAGACTTAGTAGAAGAATGGGAGAGAGACTCTTCTCTCTTGGTATTTGGTACATAGGAAGGGTGGTGATGAAGATGGTATTAAACAGGAAAGAAGCAGCCTTCTTCTGTACTACTGAGTACAATCAAGAAAATGAGTGTTGTTGGATGGGCTAACATAACAAACCCCAGAGCCAGATCAACCCAGACCTGAATCCCACTCTTTCCACTTCCTAGCTGCATGACAATGACAGGGCTACTGAATCTTTCTCTGACCAAGTTTCCTCCTTTGTAGAAAGGAAGTAATGAGAGACTTATTTTCCTGTCATTGTTGTGCTCACGAAATGACTTAATTTGTTTGAGAACCTCGTATCCAACAGAGGTAAGCTCCACTTAGAAACATAATTTATCTTCATCATATGAATAAAACACATTATCTGAAAGAATCCACGGGAGGGAAAGAGCTATTTAAATGTGCAAGGAGAGTACCCACCTAAATCTCCAAATTTTCTCCCCATGTGTTACTAGTTCTTTAATGGTGCCTCTCTTCTTCATTTATTGTTTCAAGTTGCTCTTCCAACAGGCTACAGCCCTTTCAGAATCAGTCTATGTCACTGAGAAGCCCTAAGTCATGCATCTCTCCCCACCAAACCCACAACACTGATTGTGGCACAGGGAGCCCCTGAGATTAGCCTCGACTTACCCAGTGCTCACAGTTCTCTCCCACTGCTCTCCTCCATTCACCCTGAGCTGGATCCATCACCCTGCACTGATGATCCTCTTTGCCAACGTGTGCCCTTCAGGAAGGTCTGTGCTTCACCTTAACTTCTGTTCCTTTCACTTTAAATTTCCTTCTCCTGGAGTCGTCTGTGAAAACATAAGCACTGTTAGAAGTGATCACAAAATTAGACAGCAACGATGATTTCTGCTGTTTTTTAAAAGTCTGGGTGGAGACACGTGAGAAACGTCACACAGATTCCCCTGATTTAATTCTGGAGTTGGTCTCCTAACTACTGTGCTCACTGTGCTGAGCGTCTAGAGGGGACTTGGATTAATTTCAGTAATGTCACAACTCACTCCTCTTCCCACATCCCCGGGTGGTAGTCAGAGTTATCCAAGAATCCCTCCTTAGCACTTCTCAAATGGGTCCTCTCTTCCCCAATGTCCTAACCTTCCAGGCTTCACAAACCCAACTCAACATCAAGACAAAATAGTTGTGACATACAGAGCTAGTAATTGTTCAGAGGTAGTCACTCGGCTGCATTTCACGTTAATTACTGCCAGTTATTCAAACAGACAGACTTCAGCTCCTGATTCCTCTTGTCATATCCTGAGTCCCTTTACTTAAAGCCCATACACCTTGCTCTTCAGAGGAGCTTCCCTGGGAAACTCTGTTTACCCTTTCCTGCCCTCCTGTCATTGCTCCTTGCATTTTGTGGACTTCTTTATGCATCCCTGGAGGAGAAGGCCAAGGTCTAGCTGAATTGCAGTGTCCTGAGGACTATTTCCTGCACAAGAGGAGAAGGAATATGTACTGGTGTGGGCAGGAAGTGGAGTCAGTGGTAAAGAGAAAGTGGACATTGTCCTGGGCATTGAGAGTTGTCCCATCCTTCCTTCTGTTCCTCTTTTCTCAACAGGGAGCATAATACTTGCTTAGTACTGCCCTTCGGAGAACCAAAAGGAGGATTTTGTCCCTTCTGTCTACTTGACATTCCTATTTATTTTTAAAGAATTGTTATTAGCTAATATGGAATTTTAGGCAATAAAAGTCATCAATTAGAGCAAATTGACACATAAAGAGAAAAGATTACCTCTGAACAATGCTGTATTGAGGATCAAATCTGTAACACAAGAGCCTTTCGGGAACATTCCAGATCCAACCAAAACATCACCAATACCACTCTGTCCTCCCATTTTAACTGAAATCTACATTCATCAAGACCTGATTTTCTGACATAGTCCATTGGGATGGTAGATGTGAAATTCCTCTCAGATCACTGCTCTAAGGTTGGCAGTATCATTTTAAATATCTTTTCAATATTTGTAGAGTATAATAATATAGACATTTTCTTAGGGATATTTTAATAGCTAATGAGTAATGGATAGAGGGGAAAAAAGCCAATCACATTTTAATAACAATAACCTTATAGTTGTTGATAATCTTCCATCGTGCAGGCACTGTGTTAGTGACCTTAGTCTTAGCATCTAAACTGATTAAAACAAACCAACCAGTAATGATTATTTTATAAATGATGTAACTGAGGTTCATTGTTGGTGACAGTAGTTGTAGATTCACATTGGATTTTTAGAAATGTCTGATTCCGAGTTCCAGCTCTTTTTTACACTCTAAGTCTGTGTTTGCTCTTGGCCAAAATTAGTCCTATCTTTTGTTGCCTAAAGTAGTTTAAAAATGTTCACTATGCCTCCAATTTTACAATTTTTTTTAAGACTAATAATAATAATCTTGGAAACAAAGGTGTCCAGTTGTCCTTCTGGAGCCACAGAGAAGATGTCCCCACATGTTTTGCTCCTCAGTAAGCCTCACTGCTGTAATGAAGGCCAAAGGCATGCCCTGTCCCACACCTCATTGCAAAGGTGACACTCAGCAATTCACTGGGGTAACAATGGACCAACACACTCTGACTGTGGGCTCTTATCCAGCTGAGATGTGGAACAGTAAAGGACCCAAGCCAAAGCTGGGGCTTCTAGGAACACCTCCTCATCTGGCAAATATGAATGAGGACATCACAATCTTTCAAAAACTGCAGGTCTAAAGTGAAATCTAATCAAGTTTACTGCTATATTCAGGCAGAGCTGAGCATTCTGGTAGGTCTGATTTGTTGGGCTAGCCTAGCTTCTGTTTAGAAGAATCTTACAAAGTTTCCTGGGATTAAGGAAGAGAACTTTCAGTGTGCGAGTTTATTTCAAGGACAGTGCACTGGGTTTTAGGGAGTAATATATAATTCTGAGGCTCTTTCTGTTTCTTAAAAATATCTATTTCTCACTCCCTTGGAGCCTGCACTGAAATTTCAAGTTGGGTTGTGATAAAGAGGATGAACAATTTAAAGGAGCTATAAAATTGAGAGTGTTTCCAAGTAGTCTCTGAAACAATTTGGTAACAATACCTTTGGCCAGATAAAAGAGCCCTCCTGAGTGTCAGTAGCACATTGTTGGCTATGCCCAAAGTAGTACTTATATGGGTACCAGCACTGATGGCTGGTATCAGTCACTTATGTTGAAGAAAAACAAATGATTAGTCAACTGGAATTTCCATAGAAAGCCCGAGCGGTAAGTTAAATTCAAATTCTGGGCTAATGTAGAATGAGAACATCAAATATGTGCTATCTTGGTCTGTTCTTGCTACTAGATCAGGAGTTTATTTCCAACAGTTTTAGAGCATGTAAAGTCTAAGATCAAGGGCAAGTGTTGTCTGGGAGGGCTGGTGTCAACTTCCAGGTAGGCACCTCTTACCACCTTCCCTGGAGAAGAAGACACAGTGTTCTCAGATGGCAAAAGGCAGAAAAGCAATATAGCTGAATGCTGTTCAACATCTATTTAAGGGACTTAATCCTATTAACAAGGGAGGGTCCTCAGGGTATAGTTACCTCCTCCCCGCCCTAATTCCTACTACCATATTTTGGCAAAACCTGAATTTTGGAGCAGACATATTTAAACCATAGCATGTGCATTAGTAGCAACATACAACATACATTCAAACAAGATTTAGAATATAAATAAAATGTATGTTTAAAAAAAAATGTAGTTAACTTTTGTCACTATTGACTGACATGTGAGTGGATAGAATTGCAAAGAAAGAGGAATGAGTCCAAGACCCTAATACCATCTTGCAGGACTTAGCTTGACAGCACATTTTTATAATTGTTTCACCTTTAAATACATAAAATATTGATAAAGCAGTGAAAACATTGGCTCTAGATTAATGAACATTATTGACTATATGTAATTACAATGCCACTCTTTTTTTTTTTTTTTTGGTTCTGGGGATTGAACTCAGGGGCACTCGACCACTGAGCCACATCCTCAGCCCTATTTTGTGTTTTATGTAGAGACAGGGTCTCACTGAGTTGCTTAGCGCCTTGCTGTTGCTGAGGCTGGCTTTGAACTCGCGATTCTCCTGTCTCAGCTTCCCAAAGTGCTGGGATTACAAGCGTGAGCCACCACGCCGGCTTACAGTGCCACTCTTTACAAAACTTTTTGTACATACTCCTGGATTATGTACCTTATGTCATTTTACAGAAAAATAGATGGAGGTTCAATTTTGAAGTGATTTTCTCATGTTTGAATGGCTAATAATAAAAGGTATTTTTTGATATTTTGCAATCTTCTGACTTTACAGCCTATTTTTAGCACATTAAAGTATGAAGGAAATGGGACCAGGAATTGATCTGTATGCACTTTAATTTTTAACAATCTTGTAAGAATCCTATTTAATGAGAAATTTGAAAGGCTTTGACAATTCTGGAAGTATTTCAACTTGATTAAGAATAAGAACATTCTCATTATGTTCTGAAATTTACCCTTGTGGATTGTCTTACATATACTGAGCCAAGTCCTACTTGATTCTAAGAAACCTGAAATGTTTACCGAACCATTCATTTGCTTATATACAAATAGAAAATTTCTGGTAAAATTTCTCTACATGTATCAGGCAGATAGTTTTACCCCCAAACAGGGATGTTGGGTTCTTCTGAGGGTCAGAAGAGGGCTGAGCGGCTTGTGGGAGTAATCAGATAGAGGACACTTCTCATAGAATTTCAGGGAGGAAGCCGCCTAGACTGCTGAGGTTGGCGTTCTAAATAGAATAGAGCCATGAAGCGTGATGCCATTGCTTGAGCCCTGTGCTATCTGGTCTTCCTCATGGAAGTTTGCAGTTTTATCATCTCTACCTTCTCACCCAGCCTTCTCTTCTCTTCTGTCCCCTACAGTGACCAACCTTGCAGATGGTTCTCTATAGAGGTGTTCGAGTGAGAGTGAGAGGGTGGTTGTAAGTTCATCATGTCCAGGGAGATGTGTGTGGGGGGATAGTTCAAGAAATGCAAATGTAAGAAATATACATATTAAATAAATACTAATAGAATATTAAGCATTTTCATATTAACATCATAAATGCCATTTTAATAGATATAGAGCATCTACCGATTGGAATATTAATGATATTATATATAATATCTAATAAATAAAATATTGATGATATTAAATATAATATTAATTACTAATCAACATTTTCATTGATTAATTAAAGAAATTAAACACAATATCTAACAGATAAAATAGTTATGGTTACATGAATTTTACCAGAGAACAATGAAAGAAAGAATATTTTGCAATTTATTTTGTGAAGCCAACATAAACTTAATACAAAAATAGGGTGAGAACACATCCCGTAAAGGTAAACCGTAGCTCAATAGTTGAATAACATGACACGATCCCACACCAATATTGGCAAATAAGGCCTAGGGATACATAAACAATCATACATCTCAAGGTAAAGTGGAGTTCATACTGGAATATAAAGTTGAATTGATTTTTGAAAATCCATATGGTTTATTCATATTTTATTTAGAGACAGAGTATCACTAAGTTGCTTAGGGCTTTGCTAAGTTGCCAAAGCAGGCTTTGAACTCGTGATCCTCCTGCCTCAGTCTCCCGAGCCACTGGGATAACAGGCATGCAGTACCGTACCAGGCTGACAAAAATTTTTAAATGAGCACAATTCTTAAAGAGAACTTCAAAAGAGAATATCCAATGACTAAGTGAATATTCTATTGCATTGGTATATTTTATGTATAAAACCTTACAAGAAAAAGAAAACTTAAAATAATAATGGGTGATAGACTGGAAAAGCTACTTACCAAAGGTGATTTTCAAATGACCAATGCACATGTAAAAGCATACTCAATATCATTAGTCATCAGAGGAATAAAGGATGAAAATCACAATGAGATGTCCACAAACACATCTATCATTTAAAGATCTGGAAATAATAAGCCTTGCTGAGCACATATAGCAAATAGGATTTTCACATATTGCAGATGGAGGGAAAGCAGCAGGGTCCACTTTGCAAACCTCTTTGCTGTGTTCTAAAGCTAAACAAAATCAACCTACACTCAGCAATTCCACTTCTGGAAATATGAGCTCAGATCCTCAGAAGCACACACACACATACACCACCATCCAGAGCAATAGAAACGACATAAGTGTTCATCACCTGGAGAAGGGATAAATGGCATATTCTCACAAAACAGATGCAGAACTATGAAATACTATATATTACTTCTACATGAAGCAATATGGGTGGATCTGGGGCTCACTACAGGGTACAAAAGCCCTCACACAGGAATTAATGCCAAATGATTATAAAGTTCAAAACTAAAGAAAATGCATTTAAGGTAATAAAGCAATGCTTGTGGGTGATTTTGAGGATGTATTGCTTGGAAGGACTGTGAATGCTTGCCAGGATGATGAAAGTGTCCTGTGGTTTGATTTGTGGGTAGTTTCATGGTTGTATAGGTATTTAAACTTGATTGAACCGTTCACCTACAATCTGACTCTCTGCTGAGGGCTAGGAGAAAACGGCGTCTTTCAAATTTAAAATGCTGCCTATAATGAAAACATGACAAAGAAAAGTCCTTTGGGTTGAATTGGAAGAGTTCAATTTTGAGTTTAAAAAGAAAGATGTGAGAAAAACACTGGGTTTCATGTGAAGATTAGTCTGTGGAGTAGAAAAGATCAAAGGATTTGGCTCCCAAAGATTAATACACAAGGACAGAAAGATTATTTGAGTTTATCATTTGAAGAAAATGAATACTGAAGATAATTAAGAATTAAGATCCTGTGGAGACGTAGGGAATTATAAGGTGAAATTACAAACTGGTCCATGTGGATTATGGAGAAGATCAATTTGTGTTAGAAGAAGGATGCTCATGAAAGGAAGCGACCATCATTTTAAGAAGTCTCATAAAACTATTCCACACGGGTTTAGAGGGCGATCATGAAATAGGAGGCTAAACTAATCTGCAAATTCTTTTGCATAGTGAGGCAACCATTGAAGTTTTTTTTTATTTGGGCAGAAAAACTCAAGAAAGCCCTAGGGAAAGCCAGGGATTCGGGGTGGGGAGGATGTAGAGGGCCATTTACGGGAGTAGTAGGATGCTCTATAGAGTCCATCTGAGTCTTTTTCCAGAAGCAGAGCCTTTAGCAAACTCACAGATGGGATGCTCCATGAGCTTTTCTTCCCACCAGAACCACAAATGCAGAGTGGCTCCCTCATTCCTCGGCTTGTGAAGACTGCTTCCCAAGCAACACCGACTTTCTTTCAGTGCACACATTTGCTGCCTGAGTTGACACATTTTGCGACAGTTTTTAAGAGTCCATTTGGTGCATACTCCAGGTCAGAGATTCAGTCCTCGGCCGAGCAATGTACCATTTATGGAGGGAACAACATCTTCATAGGAAACACAAAGCACCTTAGGAAGAGCTTTGGGAAAAGGCACCACCAGCTGCACTACAAACTCTGAGGGGGATGAGTCAATCTGGATGTCAGATAAGAGGTCCTTGAAGAGGTTTCACATGGGCTATAAGACAAAACATATGTCAGAATAGAGAACATGGAAATGAGAACGATGTTTGGAAATATTTAAATCAACGGGAATGTTATGCGAAGTGCTCTTCTCCGCTTTGCAAAAGTGGAACCTAATGAGTTTGGTCAGTAAACTGTAGAGTGCTGAGCAGCAGAGCACCCTCTGGCCTGGCAAGAGGGAATTTAAGAGAAAAAGGATGCATAAACACTTGCAAGCTGAAAAGTCCTGTTCTTCCAGGAGGGTACATTAAATTAGAGAGAAAAGTAGCAAGGACAGCCTCCCAGGTTTCCCAAGTCCTCAGACTGCTGACTTATTTGGTTTATTTCAGGCCAAGATCCTAAGTAGCAATACTGGCAATCGTTCTAAATATGAAGCATCAAATAATTTAGGTGTTTATTCTCATACTCGGAGGGAGACTGAATAGGAGTGATTGGGTCTCAAATTGAAATAACTGAATTTTAAAGTATCAGCCACTTTCCAATTATAAGTGGGTTAAATGTTATATGCATCATATATTTCTAAGAAATGCTTGGGGTGTTTGCTGATATGTGTAATAGGAAGAGCCTTTGAAATTCTCGACAAGTCATGGAAATACAATTCTTCAAGAACCTCAATATCCATAGGCATTAATGATCTCATAAAACTACCCGGACTCCTTCGTCCAGGAAAAAGGGAATAGACTGTGTTCATATGTCTGGGTTTGAAAGCACACACCTCCAATTAGCCTGGTTACCCTGGACACTTTACTAACTTCTACGTGTCTTCATTTCTTAAGTGATAAATAACTCATAATAATATATTAAAAATTATTATGAAGACTACCAAAAGTATGTGAGTTACCATTATGTTCCTGACCCTGCCAATGTGTGTCAATATCACATTATTAATTCATCAATTATAATGACTCTATCTTGTCAAATTAACCCATCTTGTCTGATTGATCCAGATGAGGATCCCCTAAACAAACTTAAATGAATATAGTATGCAGTATATAATTATATACCATAATACTATTACAACATTATAATTATAATATAATGTTAATAGAGAAATATATACAAGCTCTATGATTTCCAACCTATTTTAATGAACCTGTGTCAGTAACATTGAATACTTTGCAGAGTTGAAAGCTTGGGACTTTATAGGTTAATAGAAACTTTGATATTTTTCCTAGGTCTGAATGCTCTGCATATTCCTGAGAATCACTAGGATTTTACTTGTCTATTCATCAGAAGTTCTAATTCCTTCTTTGTTGCTATCTGTCTAAAGTTCAGAGACTATGGAAACCCTTGAGAGCCATGATACTCCTGTTACTGAGCTACTCACCTGCACAAGTCCTCTGCTATGATGCCAAAGGGTGTACTTAAATCTTGCAGGTTCTCAAGCTGTAGGAATTTTACCACAGTTACACTGGCAAGGTGCTGATTTTAGAATATTTTTAGCTGTAGTTATTCTCCACTAACCATTATTAACATATTGTCTGCCTGTATAAATTTACCAATGTTCAACATTTTGTATCATCAGCATAATGAAATATGTGGCCCTTTTGACTACTTTAATTTGTAATTTGGACAAACGTTGAAAAACATAATACTCTGCTTTATGAGTATGCCACCTTTTATTTATGCATTCATACATTTCTGGATATCTGGTTTGTTTTCACTTTTTGAGTATTATGAATACGTGGTTTCTATGAACATCATTTGTATAAGTGTTTGCATGGATATGTTTTCCTTTCCTTTAAGGATATATATAGAAGTCGGACTTCTGGGTCACGTGGTAACTCAGAGTCTGATTATTTAAGAAACTGCCAGGCTGCTCTAACATGACCCCAGCATCTTACACTCCCACCAGTGGTGTGCGAGGTCTTGATTCAGCCACATCCTTGTCAACACCTGCTTGATTAGAGATTTTAAATGGGTGTGAAGCCCACAAACCATGTTGTGGTTTTGATGTGTGTAACAGGGAGAGTTGGTGATGGGAAGTGTCTTCATGTGCTTATTGGCCAAGTTTTGTGTGTTCTTAAATGAAAGGTTTATGAAGATACGTGGTTCATGGTGTCAGAGGTTTCCATCCATAGATGGCAGACTCCATCTATCTGGGCCCAAAGTGAGGCAGTGCATCGTGGGAGAGTGGTGTGGCAGCCAGAAAGCAGAGGCAGGAGGGAGAGGGGGCCTCAGAAAAACAACCTCTTCAGCGCACACCTCCAGTGACCCGCTTCCTCCAGACACACTCCACCTCTACAGTTAACCTCTCAGAGCATTCACGCTAGGATGGACCAATGAGGTCGCTGCTCTTATAATCCAATCATTTCACCTCTGAATATTCCTACAGAAATACTACATCACAAAACCATAACAGACTCTCATCAAGTGGACCAAAGAAACATCATTTTGAGGTTTTCTCAAAATATCATCTTGTCTTAAAATTTCAGCATACTGAGCTGGTACAGTGGCACTTGTCTATAATCCCAGTAGCTTGGGAGACTGAGATAGGAAGATCACAAATTCCAAACCAGCCTCAGCAACTTTGTGATATGCTTAATAACATAATGAGAACCTGTCTCAAAAAAAAAAAAATCAAAAGACCTGGGGATGTGGCCAGTGGTGGAATACCCCTGGGCTCAATTCCTAGGGTCCCAAAAAAAAAAAAATTGGCATAGTGTTTGATCCCAGTGATTTCCTGGAGATCAACATACACTTAGGGACAGGAATCACTACTGGCAACAAGACAATGTCATTACTAATAAAAGCACATTAATTCATGTAAGATTGTTCATAGCAAGAGCCAAATCTCTCTTATTGACTAGTTGAAGCCCTCAACTCCAAAAGTCCTACATACCAAAGTACAAGTACTACTTGTTTTATCTGCTATGGACAGAGATTTCATAGCGTTTCAGCTGTCCCTTGCTTGGGTTGCTTCTAATGTAGTATGCGAGTCTATCCACAAAGCCTCACACTGTCTAGAAACTAAGCGGACCCACAAACAAAAAAATGTATCTTTATGCCCTCCATATGGTCAGGGAGCCCATATAATTTGGCTGAACCTTCCATGGAATCCAGAGTTCGTTTGGAAATTTGAATTCTAGCTCTGGTTCCATTTTTAATAAACCATGCCATTTTTCTTCTTTGGAGTTCAATCCTCTATTTTGAAAGGCAGATCAGATTTAAGAACATTAGCAATCTTCAAAAATAAATTTTTCAAATAGTTTAAATTTTAAATTTCTTTCTTTTCTTTTTTCTTCAAACAAAACTTGTCTAGGCTTCTAAAATATAAAACCTATGAAAACTGAACAACTCTGGGTTGGAAGCTGTACTATTTATCAATTTACTGCCTTTCAGTTCTAAACATACTCACATCTCCTGTGTGATGATGGTGCTGGACTCTGTAAGCCTTTCACTTTCATTTCTCATGACATTCAGACGTCTCAGCAGAGAGTGCTGAGGAGACATCGCAGGAAGTTATCTTCCTGGTCCTGCTGTTCTTCTAATTCATTCTTTTTCCTCTGAGTCATTGGCATTTGTCCCAATCAGGTTCCAGCCACACCTTTACAGATTTCCTATCACATTGAAACAGTTATGTGAGTGGATAAGCGTCATGGGCACTCCAGCTGTTGGCTTCCCACGGTGGGTCTCCCTGTGTTCCCATGGGCTGCTTCCTGATAACCAGCGTGGGTGCAGTTCTCTGGCCTGCAGGGTCAGCCAGTTTGTGACATGGAAGTTTGGTCCCTGAATGCCTATTCAAGCTGTGACTCCTTGTCCACTAGCCTTGGCCCAGAAACAGGACCCAGCTCTGGAACAGGTCAACCCACTAAAATTCTCCATCCTGTTGGGTTTCCACCATAACTTCTTCAGAAAAGTCTAAACCTTAGCTCCCCCTTCCATGTTTATTTTTTTTCTTCCTCAGACCTAATTTTTTTTCTTTATCTTTTAAAGATAACCTTGTTATTGGACAATAATTCTTTTATTTTTCCTTTTTAATAGTTTTCATTTGTTCTTTTTAATTATACCTGACAGTAGAATGTATTTTGACATATCATACATGCATGGAATATGACTTCCTATTTCTGTGGTTGTACATGGTGTGGGTCCCACTGGCTGTGCACTGATACATGAACACTTATGTCTGATTTATTCTACTGTCTTTCCCATTCCCACCCCTTCACGCTTCCTCCCACTTGGCCCTGCTCAATTCAGTGAACCTCCAGCTCCCTGCCATTGCCTACTGTGAGTCAGCATCTGTATATCACAGAGAGCATTCAGCTTTTGGATTTGGGGATTGGCTTATTTCACTTAACATGATATTCTCCAGGTCCATCCATTTACCAGCAAATACCATAATTTCGTTCTTCTTCATGACTGAGTAATATTTCATTGTGTATATGTACCATATCATCTTTACCCATTCATCTGTTGAAGAGCACCTAGGTTGGTTTCATAGCTTAGCTATTGTGAATTGAGCTGCTATAAACATTGATGTGGCTGTCACTATAATATGCTGATTTTGAGTCCTTTGGGTATAGTCTGAGAAGTGGGATAACTGGGTCAAATGGTGGCTCCATTTCAAGTTTTCTGAGTAATCTCCATACTGCTTTTCAGAGTGATTGTACCAATTTCCAGTCCTACCAGCAATGTTTGAGTGTGCCTTTATCCCCACATCCTCACCAATATTTATTTTTACTTGTATTCTTGATAATTATCATTCCGACTGGAGTGAGACAAAATCTCAGTGTAGTTTTTATTTGCATTTCTCTAATTGCTAATGATGTCAAACATTTTTCATATTTTTTTATTGATTATATTTCTTCTTCCATGAAGTGTCTGTTCAGTTCCTTTGTCCATTTATTAATAAGGTTATTTGTTTTTTTGGTCAGGTATAACATTATTCTCCAGGATATATATATATATATGTGTATATATATGTATATGTATATATATATATATATAGAAAATAATTCTTTAATTTTATTTTTGATACTGGAAATTGAACCCAGATATGCTTAGCCACTGAATCACATCTCAGCTCTTTTCATTTTTTTATTTTTAGACAACATCTCACTAAGTTGCTGAGGCTGACCTCAAACTTGTGATCCTCCTGCCTCAGCCTCTTGAGGCACTAGGATTATAGGCATGCACCACCATGCCTGGATTAGACAATAACTCTTGATATTAAGCATTCTTTTTTTGGAATTACATCTTATTTATATTCCTCATCTAAACTCTATCATATACGAAGTTTATATGTGTAGAAGAGCTGGAGCTTAGACTATTTCCTGTACCCATTGACTTCTGGGAAGAATATAAGGGGAAGATAGTAATAGAGAAGCACATTTGGAAACCACTGGACTGAGTAAACTTTCAATCCTTCTCCCCTGATTTTTCTAGATCCAAAATGACAGAAGGAAAAGTAAAGTTGATCTGAGAATGGCTTTCATAGTCAGGGAATGGTAGGCCACTAGACTGAGAATAGGATCTGGGTTAAAACCTGGATTTCTCATTAAAAGGTATACTTGGTCAAGACTGTTGCATATCTTGAATTAGTGTTTTTAAGAGAATGTTTTAAGTAAAAATAAATTTTGTGTAATTTATTCAAATTTCATGTTAAGCCTTTATGATTTTTAATAAATATTTCTGATTCTCATTTTCACCAGAAGAGGCCACTATGGCCCAACTTAATAAATCTGTTAGAGCTGTGAATCATTCCGTTTGGTTTAGAAAATTGCTGTACACTTTAAAAACAATAATCGGGAATACATTTTCCTTTTCTGTTTATTCTTTTGAAAAGCAGACACCTCTTCCAACAGAATGTGGACATACTTCCCTTTCATTCTAGAATAAGCCAGTTTCCAATTCTGGTTCCACCATAGAGACAAACTCTAACCTTGGCAAGTTCCTTATGCCTGCTCACTCGTGAAAAGAAGCTGAGAGTATACACATCCTTTACTTGTGAAGATTAATTGAGGGCTGGGGGTGTGGCTCCATGGTAGAGTGCATGCTCAGCATGTGCAAAGCCTTGGGTTTAATAGCCCCAGTACAAAAAAAAAAAAAAAAAAGAATTAGATGAGTTATTGTCATCAAAGTACTTAGAAGAGTACTCATATCACAGAAGAAACAGTACTGGCTCCCACACAATAATTTCTTATGCATACCCATCCTTGTTAGTAAACCTCTTCAAAAGAATCCTAAAATGATTTAAGTGCATTTACCTAAAAATGAAAAGATGAATAGAAAGCTAATTTCAAAGACGTTTACAAGGTCAAAATAGAAAGTTGTGAATCATGCCTGGTAAAGGGAAATTCATTTTTATCTATAAATTGTTTAATTTTCAAATTTAACAAATGGACATATTGAATATAAATTAACATACATAATATTAACATGAATTAGGAATAGCACATTTTGATTTAGATATCTTTTCTACTGCTATAATCATTTAGCAAAAGGCATATGTGAAACTGAAAACTAAAGTACTAGAAGAAATGGATAATTTGTAGCCTGCCAACATGGACCCAAGCCTCCTTTTGGGTTAGAGATAGTGGATTTTGTTCTTTTATTGTATTACAAGAAAAAGTTAATAGAATGTAGTTATAATGGACACAGAATTAGTCAGCACACAAGATACAAAGTGGAGAAAATTCATGAACATGAGACCCTTTTCAACACTAATGGTTATAAATACGAAAAACATACCATAATATTTTTTCAAATTTTCGAATATCCACAATAACTTACAATTTTCTGAAGATAATGCCAACAAGATAAAAATTAAGCAATTACATTTAAATGATTGCTAACAACCTGTAGGCAGGGATGAACAGCTGTAGTTTTCCACAAACTTGAACACTATCAATGGTGTGGGTAAAATGGAGTGACTTTTTCCTTTTACTATGAAAATCTCTCACATTTATCAGGGAGTTTTTAATTTACAAAAGCTTTTATATTTATCATATTGATCCACTTAGGAGCTCACATCACTTATCATTAAATAGGACGAATTTTAATGTTATCACAAACTCACTTTTATGTGTTTATTTGTAAATAGTGTAAGTGGACCTTGTACCTCTCACCCAACATAAGGCTTACAGCTCTCTCTGCTGCTTCTCCACGCCTTGCTACTGCCCTCCCCAGTTTGAGGTGGAGCCTGCCAGAGTTTTATATTTATCATTACTGCTTTCTTTTTCCAAAACAAAGCATGTTATATCGAGTCCATATATAAAAAATGTGATGTTCAACTTAGCCTTTAAGACCAGTATAAAATATTGTTCTAGTAACGGTACAAAAATATATAGTCCAATAACTCTAAGCCAGGAGTTAGAAAATTAAACACACATAGAAGAATAAGTACATCACGACCAAATTGGCTTTATTCCTGGTAAAATGGTGATTTAATATTAGGAAATCATAAAAGAAACTATAGTCACAAAGATAGAAAGAAAAACATTATGATCACCTCAGTAAATGAGAAAAAAGAGAAAAATGTGACATAAATTCAGGAAAATGCTTTTGGGAATCTGAGAATGAGAAGATCTCACTGAAACTGACAAAGCATATTTATCTTGAAAATTTTTCAAAAATGTTATGATAAAACGTGTAAAGTGAGAAGCATTCTTTTAAAAAACAGGAACGAGACAACAATGTCAACTTTCCCTAAGTCGATTCAACATTGCACTGAAAATCTTAATTAATTAACAGAAGAAGAAAACATGAAAGAAGTTGTAAAGTTTGGAGAGGTTGAAATAAAACTCTGATTACTTACAAATACCTGAATTATCTAGCAGGAAACCTCAAAGCACTTCAAAAAAAACTATAACAATAAATAAGAAAATTTGGCAGGATAGCTAATTAAAAATTGATACTATGATATATTACTAATCATGAATTAGAAAATATGATTAAAAGGAGATTCATTTATAAGAGCAATAAAGTACCCAGGATTAATGATGTTAACACAAAATGCAAACATTTTTTTTTTAAAAAATAAGAATCAAATTCTTTAAAGAGAAAACTGTAAAGGTAACATTAAAAAGGCACAAATGGATCAATACCATAAGAATGAATAAGACTTACATTTCCTCATAATTACCTCTGAACAATGCAATTTTTTTGTCCATGTCTTCTTATTGGTTCATGATAGTTGTACACTATAGTGGGATATGTTGTTACCTATTCACACATGACACAATATGACAATATATTTGGCCAACATCACTTACCAGCTCTTCTCCTTTCTCTCCCCTTTTCTTACCCCCGGTCTCTTTCCTCTACTGATTTCCCTTTGATTTTCATGAGATTCCTCCCCCACCTTTCTTTTCCCTTTTCCTCTCTAGATTCTGCATGTGAGGAAAAGCATATGATCCTTGACCTTCTGAGTGTGCCTTACTTCACTTAACATAATGTTTTAGTTCCATCCATTTTCTTGCAAATGGCATAATTTCATCTTTCTTTAAGGCTGAGTAAAACTCCATTATGTATATGTACCATATTTTTTTCATGCATTCATCCCTTGATCAATACCTAGACTGGGAACTGGTTTGGGTATTGTGTGAATTATGCTGCTATAAACATGAGTATGCGTGTATCACTGTAGTATGACTTCAGTTCTTCAGGGTAAATACCAAGGAGTGGTATAGATGTGTCATATGGTGAATCCTTGCCTAGTCTTTTCAGGAACTTCCATACTGATTTCCATAGTGATGAGACTACTTTACAGTCCCACCAACAATGTAATAGTCGTCCCTTTTCTCTGCATCCTCTCCAGCATTTATTATTGTTTGCATTCTTGTTGACTGCCATTGTGACAGGTGTGAGCTCAAATCTCAGTGCAGTTTTGATTTGCATTTCCCTAATTGCTAATGATGCCGAACACTTTTTTTTCATGTATTTGTTGACCATACGTATTTCTTCTTTGGAAAAATGTCTGCTTGATTCATTTGCCCATTTATTCATTGTTTTTTTTTTTGATTTTTGGCATAAAAATTTTAGAGTTTTAAAATATTCTGGATATTAATTCTCTGTCAGAAGAGTAGCTAGCAAAGATTTTTCTCCCATTTTTAAATTTCTTTCTTTACATTCCTAATTGTTTCCTTTGCTGTGCCGAAGCTTTTGAATTTCATACTAACCCATTTATTAACTCATGGCATTATTTCTTGAGCTTTAGGAGACCTATTGAGAGAATCATTGCCTGTGCCCTATATGCTGGGGTGTTGACTCTATATTTTCTTTCAAGAGTTGCAGAATTTGTGGTCCAATTCCTAGGTCTTTGATCCATAGAGTTGATTTTTTATTCAGAGTGAGAGATAAGAATCTAGTTTAATTCTTCTATATATGGATAACCAGTGTTCCTGGCACCATTTGTTTAAAAAGGCTGTCTTTTCACCAATGTATGTTTTTTGCAGCTTTGCGGAGGATCATTTGACTGTAGATGTTTGAGTTTGTCTCTGTGTCTTCTGTTCTGTACCATCAGTCTATGTGTCCATTTTTATGATAGTAGCATGAAGTTTTGGTTACTATACTAGTCTAATTTGAAGTCAGGAATTATAAACCCTCAAGCATTGCTTTTTTGATTTGCAATTGTTTTGACTATTCTGGATCTTTTATTCTTCCAAATGAATTTTAGGATGGTTTTCTTTTCTAGTTCTGTCAAGAATGCCATTGGTATTTTGATGGGGATTGCATTGAATCTGTATATTGGTTTTGGTACTATGTTTATGTTAACATTATAAATTATGCTTTGCCATGAATATGGGAGGTCTTTCCATCTTCTGAGGTCTTCTTAATTTTCTTTCTTTAATGTTCTATAATTTTCATTGTAGAAGTCTTTCATCTCCTTGGTTAGATTTATTCCTAGCTATTATTTTTCTTTTCTCTTTTTGTGAGGCTATTGTGAATGTACTTGTTTTCCTAATTTCTTTATTAGCAGATTTACTGTTGATAGATAGGAAAGCTATGATTTTTGTATGCTGATTTTGTAACCTGCTACTTTGCCAAATTTATTGGCTGTAGCAGTCTTTTGGTGAAATTTTTTGGATCTTCTAGGTATAGGGTCACATCATCCGCAAACAATGATAATTTGACTTCTTCCTTTCCTATTTTTATTCATATACTTGCTTATCTTGCCTAATTAACCTGGCTAGAATTTCTAGCACCATATTAAACAGGAGTGGTGAGAATGGACAGCCTTGTCTTGTTCCAGATTTTTAAAGAGAATGTTTTCAGTTTTTCTCATTTATTATGAAGTTGGATTTGGCTTTTCCGTGAATATCCTTTATGATGTTGAGGTATGCTCCTTCTATCCCTGGTTTCTTCAGAGTTTTTATCATGAACATGTGATGAATATATCAAGGTCATCTCTGCAACTGTTGACATGATTAAGTGGTTTTTGTCCTTAATTCCATTTATGCAATGGAGTTCATTTATTGATTTGCATGTATTAAATCATCCTTGCATCTGTGATATAAAACCAACTTGGTAATGATGTACCATCTTCTTAATGTTTTGAACACAATTTTCCAATATTTAATTAAATATTTTTTACATCTAAGTTCATTAGGCATATTGGTCTCTAGTTTTCTCTCCTTGATGTATCCTAATCTGGTTTTGGTATGAGTGTAGTACTGGTTTAATAGAATAAATTTGGAAGTTTTCTACCCTTTTTATTTCATGGAATAATTTGAGGAATATTGGCAATAATTCTTCTTTAAATCTTTGGTAGAATTCAG
>CM053411.1:73273453-73337183 GCA_028644305.1 Xerus rutilus | reverse complement strand
AGGCAAGCACTCTACCACTGAGCCACAATCCCAGCCCTGCTTAGCTACTCTTTAAATGAGATTTGTAAGTTTGTTCATTTGTTTGGTCTGGGTTTTATTATTTGATTTTTTGTTTTTATATTTTTTCTGTATGGAGTATTTTAATAAGTAAGTTCTGTAGTATTGGTTTAGTTGTAATAAATTCTTTAGTATCTGCTTATCTTGGAAGGTTTTTATTTCACCGTAAATTTGGACTAATAGCTTTGCTGGATGTATTAGTCTTTGTTGAGAGCTATTTACTTTCAGGATTTGGAATACATCATTCCAAGACCTCTTGCCTTTGTTTGAAAATCAGAAGTGATTCTGGCTGGCTTGCCTCTATACATGACCTGAGGTTTTTCTCTTGAGGTCTTTAAAATTCTAACCCTGTTCTGTGTGTTAGACATTTTAATTATAATGTGTTCTTGAAAGGTTCTTTTTGACCTTGTCTATTTGAGGTCCTGTATTTAGATGTCTCATTCTGAATGTTTTGTTTTTATTTCCCTGAAGAAGTTACTCATTCCAGTAGTTTACATCTTACAACCCTTCTCAATTGCAATGACTCTTAAATTCAGTCTCTTAATGTTGTCTCAGAATTCTTGTATATTCTTATCATAGTTACTAATTTTATTTTCTTTAGTGCTATCCAAACATTCAAGATTGGCTACTTTGTCTTCCAGCTCTGAGATTTTGTCTTTGCTATGGTCTACATTACTAGAGAGACTTTCAATCAAACATTTTATTTGATTTATTGTGTTTCATATCCAAGATTTCTGTTTGATTCTTTTTCATTTATTTCTCCTCTCAGGGACTTTGCTAGGTGGAGTGTACTCTGAAAAGATTAGATCAACACATCCCAAGTGAAACCAGAGTTTTGAGATGAAATTGAATTCAATGGAGCTGCTGGCAAGTGAGACTGGAATTCTCCAACTCTGCTGGCAGGTGGGGTCTGTGTAAGTTTGCAGACCTCTGCACTTGGGAAGTGCTGCAGCTTTTAATGTTGAGCCATGCCCTCCAGTATTGCAGCAGACCCCAGCAGCTCACCACCAGTTATTTCTTCTTTCTGGTTTATTGTCTTGTGTATTCAAAGAATGAAATCCCCAGACCAAGATGAGTGAGTGTAACAGTAGGATTTTTTGAAGAACAGAAATAGAACTCTTACAAGTGTAAGAGAGGACCCAATAGCAGGTTTCTCTGTCTGAATGTGCTAGTCTAGGCATTTATATAGCACTTGGTTCACTGCTATTGGTCCAAACTTATGCTCATTAGGGTTTGAGTGAGTACTAATTCTATTGGTCAATTCTTTTTTTTTAAAATTTTTTAGTTGTCCATTGACCTTTATACATTTATTTATATGTGGTGCTGAGGATCGAACCCACATGCGAGGCAAGCGCTCTACCACTGAGCCACAATCCCAGCCCTATCGGTCAATTCTTGAGTCCCAACTTTCATTCAAGTCTGTCTCACTTCCATGTTCTCATTATAGATCAGAAAGCAGGACATTAAGGTCATTGGATGGGGCTGCAGTGCTATGTGAAGCAGGCTTCTGCAGTAAACATCCATTCTATCTAGGCCTGGCCACTGAAGGATGACAGGTCAGCATGCCTGGGCTGTCCTAGGTGCTGGCTCTCTGTACCTGCATGGAGGATTCCATGTGGATGCAGACCATGCTTGCTTCCCATACTCCAAACCCGCTCAGGCTGCCACTTTGCTGCTTCACCACTCCCCTACTCCACTGCCACTTCTTGGCAGGGACGAGTTGGCTGGCTGTGTGACTTGGCATCCAGGGAGCTTGCCAATAGGACCTGGAAATTGGTCGTCTTTGTTGGGAGTTTGGATCTCAGGGGAGCCAATCCTTCACCCCCTCTGCTGCCTACAAACACAGCCTTCCCAGGCTTCCTAGACTCAGTCCTTGAGTGTGTTCACACCCATCTGTTCAGGTTCAACCCACTTCAGCCGGTCATGTGGTCATGTGAGGTACCAGACTCAAAGGAGAAATGATTTGGGCTCCCCTTTTCTTTTCTTTTTTTAAAAATATTTTTTAGTTGTAGGTAGACACAATACCTTTATTTTATTTTATTTATTTATATGTGGTGCTGAGGATCGAACCCAGTGCCTCACACTTGCTAGGCAAGTGCTCTACCACTGAGCCATAGCCCCAGCTCCCTCCTTTGCTTTTCTGATTCGAATCTCCTTGGCTACAATTTCCTCTGTGACTGTTTCACTCATCTTCTGCTAGGTACACCTATGCCAAATGGTAGGTGCTTGTCAGGACAGCATGGCAGTGTTTTCTACAATCTCTTGGCTCCTGCATCAGCAGCTGCAGTGTAGTGACCTCAAGATGCCTCCTGCCTCAGCTCTCTGTGGCCAGTTGGAAACAGAGCATTTTTCAAGCACCAGTGCACAGTGCAGTCTCTGGATCAGCTAAAGACAGGCTGTTTTTTTCTGATCTCAGGGTTTTCCATACTATATCTGTCCATTGTGTTTCTCTATGTCCTCTGTCCCTCTGTAGTGAACCAGTCTCACTACTGCTGCTAGTGCCACAGCTGTAACCAGCTTGGCTCCAATGTTGTGTTTCTTCTTTGCTTACTATACCCAAATCTGAGTTTCTAAGACACTCTGTCTGTTCAATATTGTGTTTTAATAAAAATCCCTCATTCATCCACCTTGCTGAGAAGCAGTACTGCAAATGCTTAATCCAGAGCCATGGAGCAAATAAGAATATAACCTTCCTGTAGCCGCCATCTTAAATCTCCCTAGATAATGTAATTTATCAACAAAGAGTTTTATGTATCTCTATTTTTCTGAGAGGAATACAGCAAAAATCAAAACAGAAAGCCCTGGTCATTTGATAACTATTAAATTCTTCTTCTTTTTTTTTTTTTGAAGAGGGCAGAGTTGGAGGCAAAAAAGAAATAATATTTAAGAGGAAATGAGGTGAAGCTTGACTATAATTGAAATACTTTTGTAGTATGATTTGAAACTCTTTCTGACTTATTGAATAATGCACAATAAATCCGAAAATAATGAGACTTTATTCTTGGGTGTCATCCAATATAATATTAAAATAAATGTCATCCTAAAAAGCATTTTGCTTACATTTAAGAAATCATAGGACTAAAATATTCCTGTGTTGGCAGTTGAAGGGAGCAATTTTTTTTCCCAAGAGAAGCACTTTAGGAGTAGCTGGAAATAATATTTTTATTGTAAATTAATGAAAAAATACTGTATAATGATTGGTGCTTTTGTTGTTGTGGTGGTGGTTTTTGGTAAGATCTCATTTTGCTTTGTTCTCAGGAAACTATCTCTGAAAATAATATTTTTTGTTGAAACTAGGAGACAGAGGAGGTGGAGAATATCAGAGGATGCTTTGTTTTTGTGCACCAGTGTGTCTCCCTCTAAGTTCAGAAGGCACAGAGATATTTCTCTATTGCTAAGTTTCACATCCCTCACTTTTTCCACCCCAAAATGGAGACTTATGGGGCATTTATTAGCCAACTTCAAAGAGATCTTTTCTTTTCCGTTTGTTGGAAACTTCCACAATCTGTGCCAAGTTGTGAGGATATAAAATCTTTTAAAAGAGGGGAAAGGACTATTTAAAGATACCAATAGGCAAACCTCTTGTAAGAGATATTACCTGTAGAAGCTCAACAATCTTCTGGATTCACATGCTTAACTAAAGATCCTTTCTTTAGCACACTCTCATTATAAAGCACATATTTACTCATGACTGTACAACACGAAAAAATAATGCAACACAAATGAGATTAAAACCATGGATAGACTGTTTTAAATAGTAATTCTGTACCTCAGAAATTTGAATGAAGATTTCAAATAGTTCAGGGTGGCATTATGCAAGATCCAGATTTGATCTGCAGGAAATTACCTTCTTTGAATGTCCTTCGTTTTGCCAGCAGGTACTTTTCTTCACATGAGCCAGGAGGGAGCATGCCCAATGGGGACAGAAATCTGAACACCTAGACCAAGTCCCTGCACTCACTTCTTTGGTACCACCTGTGTCTTTGTGTTCTTTATGCTCTGAAAAAACTGAACATTCCTTTGAATAATTATCCTGCCATTAACAAACCAACCTGGTGGCTCTCTTGAAACAGATGGAATGAATGTTTTAAATTTGGCTCTGTTGAAAAAAGTCCATTTGGTCCAATAGATGGCACTGTGATATAAATTAGTAAAGCTATAAAATTAAATTTTAAAAAAAGCACAAATGCCAAAAGCACACTCACACTCTTTTTTCCCCTTAAGCTCACTTCATGAAGCATTAATCAATTTAGAGAAGCTAATAAAATGCCTGGAAAATGAGTCCCAATGTTATTTAAATTATGGCTATTTATCAGTAAACATAAGAAACTCATGGGCCAGCTATGGGAATACTCTAAAAGGCAACTGGTCAAAATAGGTTTGGCTCCTGGTAAAGCTTGTGGATATTTTTGATGAAGAAAATGAGGTTTGGATTTGCCCAAGTTTGTAGGGTGAATTCATGATGACTTTTCTTTCAAGAAGTGATGTTTGACCAGTCCTGTGTCAAAATAAAGTAGTCCATCAGCAAATTCTTTTGTAAACCTTAAAGCACCACCAGCCCAGCCTACGATGATGGTCTCTTTAATACGTCAGAACAGAGTTTGTCTGTCACAGTGAACTAACATTTATTTTTGTTCTAAATTAGAAAGCCAAGGGAAAGTGAATTAGCCTGACATGACATTTAGCTAAACACCACCACCAGGGGTGTTTTTCTTGGTGAGGTTGAAGAAATAGAGAAAACCAATTTCTAGGGAGTTTTAGAAGTTGAGATCTGTGCTACTATCAGAAAGGAGCTGTGTGAGGTGAGACTGGCTGGGGATAGGAGTAGTGAAAGCAGTCATAAAAGTCCCATTTTTACAAAACATTCACAGCTTTTCATTGAGAGTTCAGCAATATCTTAGGAGGAAATTAAGGTCTGTTTTTTCAGTGACAACTTGAGGAGGTCTGATTTTATTCAGGTTTAATTTTTTGCCTCAAGGGAGGATGTAAAGAATCAGAAGTTACATTCTTGTAAATGCAGATGCCCTTATGTTTCACGTCTGATTCCTGGAAGATGATGTGATGCAGAAGGAAACATACCACATTGGGAATTAGGACATTGGCTTCTGTCCTTCATCTCTCTGGATCTGTGTTTTCTCATTTATAGGATCATAAAGTAGACATTATTTCTAGAGTCCTTAATAATACTAAACGTGTATTGTTATTTCTTTTTCTAATACTGAACATAATAGATGTTGTAAAATTTAATGACCTCATTACTACAAATGGTAAATGATGTTCTAGAATAAAATCTTGAACCACTCCCCAAGTCTGTGAACTTAGCAGTGGACTTCAAGGTTTCCCTGACATCACCTATGATACTGATATCAAGAAATAAATTTGCTGTGGGAAAAAAGACTGGACTTTATTTATGGAGAGTTTGTCTTCCTCCCTGCTCTCCTTCCCTCCCACAGGAATTTATTCGGCAAGTGCTGTGTACAAGGCACTAGATATGCTCCTGAGGGTACAGCAGTAGCAGGTCAAAATTTGACCCTGCCTCTTAGAGTTTAGAGTACAGTCAACGCCAAGTTAACAAACAGCTAGGGAATAGAAAGACGTGCTTAGAAGAGTGGAAACAGAGACTGACGTATGGAGCGACACCCAGCCTATCCAAAAGCAGAACATTTCTCCCTGTGTTCATCTATGCTCCTTTTCCCAGGAGGCTTGAAGCTGGCACCTTCATGTTCTCAAAGGCTCTTGTGCTACGGAGACAATCTCTAGATAGATCTGCATTATTTTCCTAGGGCTGCTGTAGCAAAACACCACACTGCATGTCTTAAAACAACAGAAAGTAATTTACTCACAGTCACAGAGGCTGGAAGTTCAGGCTCGTGGTGTCAACAAGGCCATGCTCCCTTGGAAGACACTGGGTAAGGTGGACTTTGCCTCCTCTCTCCTTCAGAGGTTGGTGGCAAACCTTGCTGTCCTTTGGGTTATGGCAGCATGACTGTAACCTCAGCTTCCTTCTGTGTGCACATTCCCGTGTCTCCTTTCTGTCTTCAAAACTCTTTGGCTTTGTAAGGACTCCAGTCATGGCAGGTAGGGCCCACCTTCATCCTGTGTGACCTCGTCTAACTTGATTATATCAGCAAATACCCTACTTTCAAATACCCCGTATTTGTAGTTTCCATGTGGAAATGAATGGTTGGGAGACATTCTTCAATCCACTGCACTCATTTTAAAACCTAGTGCCCTAAGAGAACAGGAGACAGAAAGAAGAAATAGAGATTTTATTTGCTAATACAATTGGTATGTTTTAATGATTATGGACATCATATGTGCTTATCAAGAGAAATTATAACATTGTTTCATAACAGTATATACATATGGCCAGGTAAAGTGGCACGCACCTGTATTCCCAGCTATTCAGAAGGCTCACACTGGAGAATAGCAAGTTGGAAGCCAGCCCGGGCAATTAAGCAAGACTGTCTTAAAATAAAATAATATACAAAGGTCTGGGGATGAGCTTTATGGAAGTGTTGCCTAGCGTGCTGGTGTGCCTGGGTTTTATTCCCAGTGCCAATAAAGAAATGTACATATATATGCTTATATATTTTTAATGCAGTGATGTTTCCCTCCATTGATTTATTATATAGTCAATTCACTGAGACTTGTGTTCTGGGCTCATCATGAGTGGCAAGAATATTGGACTGTGCCTATATCTCAAGGGGTTTGGTGGCATCCCCTTCACTACCTAGTGTGCCAGAGGACACTGTCCTTTTCTTCCCCTTGCCCATCGTTCAGCGAAGACACTCAGGTGGTCAAAAGAGAAAAGCTACAGAACAATGTAAAACAAAATCTGAGCAATCTTGTCACAAAATAATTAGCCCCTGAATTACTGAAAATGTGAAGAATTCTTGACAACATAATGATTCCACTAAATTCTTTTCCAATTTTCTTCAATTCAAAATCAATTTCAAATTTACTTGTCTTGCCACTAAATATGACATATTTAATATGAGGGACTTTAAACAATGGCAACATGAAATCTTTTTATGATAGATTTGTTGCTAAGCCCTCAAGTTACAAATCAAACATTTCGAGACAAGATTTATGCTCTTTCTATTTTTTTTATTCCTTGGTGAATCTTCATTGTGGGAGAATTCACTTATATAAAATGCAAGGAAAACTAACATCTTGAAATCTTAGACATTTCTCCCTCGTGGATCAGATCCCCAATGAATGGCAATTTTGAGTAAATATGAGTAAATATAGTCTCCACCCCAGAGTTTCTTGTTTTCCTTTTCTTTTTTCTCTCTCTTTCTTTTCTGCCTGTTTGCTTTGCTTTCTGTCCCTCATAATCCGCCTCTCCTGTATCCCTCCCTCTCTCCCTTCCTCCTTTCCTTTCTCCCTTTCACCTTTCCTCCCTCCCTCCCTTTCTTTCCTTTGCTTTTTATTTTGAGAACTCAGAAAGCTACAGCAAAATAAGTGAAAAAAGGGGTGGATACAATGAAAATATAAGGGACTCCAGTAAAGGAATGGGATAGAAGAGGAGGGAGGAGGGATGGAAAAAGGGAGGCATCACAGAATGAAGTTGTCCAAAGTATGCCATTTACATATAAGAACATATCGCAGTGAATTTAACCTTTATTGGTAGCTAAAAAGCACCAATTAAAAATGCAAAACTATAAAATAGAAGGAAGATCAGTAGAATTGAGAAAGGGGAACAGGGGGAGAGACATGGGGAAAGGAAGAGGAAGAGGTGGGAAATGAAATAGAACAAATTATATTCCATTCATGTATGATTATATCAAAATGAACCTTAATATTATATATAGATACAATGCACTAATATATAAAAACATTGAAAAAATAACCTCTAGAGTTGTAATTACCATGTGATGCATCAATTGCATTTTGGGTTTTTATCCTGGAGATATGTCGACCTATGTTCACACAAAAGCCTTCACACATATGTTCAAAGTAGCTTTATCACAACAGCCAAACCCTGAAGATGATCCAGATGTCCCTTGCCACGTAAGGGGTGCAGAATGTGCAAATGGACAAGCCCCCTGTGGTGCATCCATGCAATGGAATGCTACTCAGAAATGATGAAGAATGGACTCCTGGTACATGTAACCCTTATGAGTCTCTAGGGAATTGCACTGAATGAAGAGGCTCATCTAGGAAGGCCATGCCTGCCTGCTTCCAGTCATACAGCATTCCCGAAATGGCAAGATTACAGGAATGGAGAATACATTAGTGTTTGCGGGTGGTGATGAATGAGATTGGAATCGCAGGAGGGAGATGTATGTGGCTGTTGAAAGGCAACACAGCAGTTCTTGTGCTAATGAAATTGTTCCGTGTTCTCTGTGGTGATGAATCTCCACATCCATGCATGTGGCTAAATTGCACAGACACCAAGAACAAGTGAAAGCTCAGAAAGTCTGCGCCAGATCTGTGCATGGTAAACACAGCAGGACTGTGGCTGTGATACTGTACTATAGTTTTGCAAAACTGTGTCATTAGGAAAATTGTAAGGAGTACAGGAAATCTTGCTATATTATTTCTTCCAGTTGCATGTAAATACAAAATGATCTTATAATAGAAGTGTTTAAATTAAAAAGACAACTGATACTTGTTGGCTGTTTTAAGCTCATGATTATTAAAATAAGAGAAAACATTTTAAATGCATGTGCCATAATCTTCTTGCAAAAATTCATAACAATTATTATGTTAAGTTTTGCCGACTATATGGGGCATTCAAAATAATTCAACATTTTTGTTTTTGTTTGTGTTTTTTGGGGACAGGGGATTGAACTCAGTGGTACTCGACCACTGAGCCACATTCCCAGACCTATTTTGTGTTTTTTATGTAGAGACAGGGTCTCATTGAGTTGCTTAGGGCCTCACTAAATTGCTGAGACTGGCTTTGAACTCACGATTCTCCTGTCTCAGCCTCCCAAAGTGCTGGGATTACAGGTGTGCGCCACTGCACCCAGCTCAACGTTTTTGAAACAAAAAGAAATCACTTAACATTTGATTTCTTAAAGACATTTTAATATTTTGGTGTACATCCTCTTAGGCAATTTTTCATCCATTTGTACATGTATGTGTTTTTATACTTTATGAAAATTCTGTGGTTTTACAATTGCTTTTTTCCAATTAAGAAGAATTGGCACTTTCCTAAAAAATCAATTAACTTGCTTCTGTCCTGTAACTTGAGCAGCTGTGTAAAATTGAATATGTACATGTGGTTCTTTCTAGAGTAACAGTGGGACACTGGCATTAGGAGCAATTTGCCATTGGATGCAACCTGGTTCCACGTTCCAGCTCAGTCAGTGTGCCAATGCATAACCCCAGGTAAGTCCCTTCAGCACTCCAGCAAGTAGTGTCTCCATATTTTTGTCTAGAGAATGGAACTGATTACAGCTTGTTAATTTGTCATCTAGGTACATAAACTTTTGGTACATGAGTAGGTGCTCAAAAAATCATGAGTACCTTCTTCAGAGGCCAGAATATTTCTAGGGTATTTGTCTGGAAAGCTATGGCTTCTGTGTTTGTGCTGAGAAGGTAGAGGCTTGCATTCCCAGAGTAGCAGTATCTGGCTTTCACCAAGCTGTGAGTCATTAGGGGATTACTAACAAATGGAAGGCCAACTCATCTGAGATCTCTGTGCAGTTCCACCATAATCCACAGAAGCTGTTATACCTGGTCTGGGAGCACAATTTAATGACTTCCTATTCTCACTCTCTAGCTCCGACCATGCACAGAAGAAAAGATTTTAGCTTAACTCTTAAGGATCCTTACATAAATTCAATTCCTGCAAGTTTGAGATTTTCCTGAGAAAATTTCTCTGGTGCCTTGTGCAGTTCAGAACCTCATTACCTTCCCTGTGGAGTGTCCTTACAGCTCTCTAAGCAGCCTCTCTGCCCCAACACTTGCCCTGGCTGTCTGTCCTTTGCTGTACAACCAGTCAGCTTGCTAAAAATGAGGCTTTTCTTATTTTATTATGCAGCTTTTCTTGCTTCTATTATCCCTGTGAATAATGAGATACCCTGAGGGACAGTGGTTTGCATAAAAAGGCTCCTGGGAATTGAACAAAGAGAAGTCTGCATTGTCACCTGTATGGGTTGCTTTTTTCTCCCTAGTCCAGTGCATAAAATTCCAAGTACACTTCAGAGGAAGAAGAAAGAAGAGCAAGAACTGAGGACGTGCAGGGAGATCATTCTGGGGAGGCTATAGCCATGAGATTTCACCATTTCCAAATTGTAAATATTCTGGTTGAATAGATAATTGCAATATACTCATTCTGAAAGCAAAAGAACAGGTATAAAAATATAGTTAGAAGGGGAATTATTTCCAGTGTTCTATAGCATGGCAGAGCAACTATAATCTGCACTTTCAAAATAACTAGGGGAGAAGAGTTTTGTCTCTAATACATAGAATGGATAATATTTGAGGAGATGGACATGTTAATCTGATTTGATCATTATACAGTGTACACATGCATCAAATTATACTACTGTACTCCATAGATAAGTACAAATATTATATCAATATATTTTTTAAAAGGAGAAATATAAAGCTGTTTCTAAGTGTATGTAAATAGGTTCATGCATTAGACAACAGACTAATATATTTGAGCTCTGATGTTGGGCAATAGAATGGTCAGTTTGAACTGTCAACTTGATTGGATTAAGAGATGCCAATGATTGAGAGGGCTATGGGTGTGTTGGTGAGTGTGTGTCTTGGAATGATTGGCATGTGGGATAGCCAACTGTAATGGAGACCTTCCCTAAGTGTGGGCAGCACTGACCAATAGGATGATAGCTTGGATGGAATAAAAGTTGACCGAACAAGGAAAGCAGCAGCAGATGCAAGCTCAGTTCTTTTTGAACCGGTTCATGATTGCTGCTGTGATCTTCTGAGGATATCGGACTCTTACTTTTTCACTCTTCCCAAAGTGGATTCTCCAGAAGCCTTCGATCTTGGACTGTGGTAACACCGTTGATCCCTCTTGTTCTGGGCTTCAGCCTCTTGACTGAGCAGCTACTGGTTCTTCTAGCTCTCCAGCCTGCAGACGGCCATTGTGGACTATCCAGCTTCTTGTCACATAAGCCAACCTAATAAGTCTCCCTTTTATAATTATTCTTCTTGTTTGTTGATTCTGTTCCTCTAGAGAACTCTGACTCATATAGGCAGGAAGCTGTCTATATGCTACTTCATTTAATTCTCATAGGAAATTTGCATAGGAAATGTTATTATCCCTTTTGTAAAGATGAAAACACTGAAGCTGGGGGTGCACAGGATCTTGCCCCAGAAAACCTTGCTAGCAAATGGGAAAGGTGATCTATCTGATGCTCCAGGCATAACTTTTCCCTTTGCTTCGCCCAGCCTCACGGTAGGAAAATCTCTCACAGTAGCCTAAATCCAGTATTTGTGCAGGCAACTTTTCACAATAGTCTTATTCCAACAAATATTTATAAAATGCCAATAGCACACATGCCATTTAGTACCTATCCTCTCTCCCAGTTTTAACATTAAACAGATATTTCTGGTTTACCTATTTTCTAAATGTACTGCTATGGCAAGTCTCCCCGGATCTGTGAATCAAAGCAATAAAGATGTGCTGGAAAGCATTCTGGAATGTAAAAACAGAGCCGCTGCACAGGGAGTTTAACTTCACCTAGACCAGAGACTGTCAAACATGTAGCAGGCATCTCAGTCTTTCCTACTGGGCACCATCAACAATTAATGGAACTAATTCTGTAATAGCTATAATATTTGACAACCAATTAAGTAATTGATTACTTAAATTTAAATCTCTTAGATGCCTTAATTTTAAGTTTTAATCAGCATACGAATATGATCTAACCCAGAAGAGTAATTTTCATGAATGGATAAGCCACATGACCAAGTGTAAGCAGGAGCTTCTTAGTTCTGTGGGTGTCTATTTGTTGTTTGTGTTTGAATGTTTACCCTAAGCAATGAAAAAATAACTGACTGTAGGTGTCAGGCCTACGGGATGGACATTAGTCTATTTGTTCCTGCTTCTCCCCATCCTGTCTGTATCCCACACCAACGGAAGGAGGAAACAAACCCAAAACTTCACTGTTGATCATTAGGGTCCTGTGGAAGCATAGTCAGAGCTGGCCTGAGATGTGATATGATGTCTCTATGAGATATCTCCAAGAGACAAATAGTCAGTTTTTTTTTTTTTTTTTTTTTTAAAAAGCGGGGCAAAATGAGCTACGTTAGGGACAAATTTGAACTGAAAACTGTTTTTACCTGTGAAGATTATCACCACTGTTTTTAATCATCTTATTATTTCCCAGGGCAAAGCAAGCTTTGCAATGCCACGTTTTTGGGCTCTTTCTGATGGAAGGGTTATGACTGACCTTTCTCTGCCTGGCAGGAGCGCGTACACGCAGACACATATGCTCTCTCTGTCTCTCTCTGTAACTATTTAAAGAGCATACACAGTTTTTCTTTAGAAAATGCAATTTTTTTTTGTTTCCAGAACAATATAAAGAATGATCAAAATCTGAAAAGAATAAACTAAACATTATTCTCATTTTAACCATAAATTTGTTTAAGGAAAAACAATGGGAATTTAAAAAGAAAATAAGCCTTATTACAGTAGGTTGTAATTACACTAGAAATCATCAAAATTTCAGTGATTTTGTCAAAAATTCACTTATTTCTCATTATTTTAAACTAACACTTTAACAGTACTTAAATTGATCTGTGGTTCTTGAGAGGGATGTGGTGTTAATTATAAAGACAGCAAAGACTTCTGTCTGCAAATGTCTCCACTTAATAATGAACCTCCGGGAAAGACAAGCTTCTCCTTGTATCCTCCATTCTCTACAAATACCCAAGACCCACTACTAAGTCCAGGCTTTTTATCTTTCCAAACTAATTCATCCTGCAGTGAGCCTCTTAAAGATAATATAAGTAGTTAGAAAAACACGATTTTGTCTTTGCTTTCTAAGTTACATTTTATTGAAATGGATGCTTCTTCTCTTCATACTTTCTTTTTTATTTCAAAGACCATAATTTTAACTTGCTTAATCATCATTATTAAATGAAAGCACATGCAAATGAAAGAATAGATTTTCCTTTGAGAGAGAATACTTTTAATCTTCAAAGAAAAAGTACTATCAGATACATTGGAGAGGGCTTAGAGATTAGACAGTGCCCAAATTCTGCAAGGTGCGGGACTGAACAGGGATAAAGGGGGCAATAGAGAGAAGAGGGAGGCCACTGCAGTATCATGGAGACTGAGACTTGGGAAGGGAGGTTAGGAATTTAGGAAGTTATGTCACAGCTGTCACTCAATTAAAAAGGTCTGCAGCAGCTGGATGTGGTGGCACATGCCTATAATTCCAGTGGCTTGGAAGGCTGAGGAAGGAGGATTGCAAGTTCAAAGCCAGCCTCAGCAATTTAGCCAGGCTATAAGCAACTTATTGAGACCCTGTCTCTAAATAAAATATAAAAAAGGACTGGGGATGTGGCTCAGTGGTTAAGTGCCCCTGAGTATAATACTTGGTACCAAAAAAAAAAAAAAAAAAAAAAAAAGGTCTGCAACATCTCCGATAATCTGGCTAATTATTTTAAATTAATTACATTAGAACACTATTAATTATGTAATTTAAAATTGCAAAAACTTCCTGAGAAATAGCTTAGTCAATGTCTAAAAGCCAATTTATAACCATCTCAGATATATTACCTTTTTACTTAAAAAATGTACAATTTTAGTATTTTTAATTTACCTCTGTACTTCTTCCTGGATTGAAAGACTTTTCTGGCAGAGAATTATAAAGATACTTAATATGGAGAATACATTTTGAGATATTACTCTATGCTCCACAGTAAAGAGACTATAATTCAGTGGTAATTCATAGACAAAATGCCTAAGAAAATGGAAACATCTCTAAAATGGAACTCAGAACTGGAAATAATATTAACTCACATTTTATTTTTGATACTGGCGATTGAACCAAGGGTGCTTTACCCCAGAGCCACATCTCCAACCCTTTTTATTCTTTATTTTGAGACAGGATCCCACTAAGTTCCTGTGGCTGGGCTTGAACTTGCAGTCCTCCTGCCTCAGCCTTCTGAGTTGCTGTGATTACAGGTGTGTTCCATCACGCTCAGCTCTTCACTAACAATTTTAAAAAGTATGTAAAAGAATATGAAAAAAAAACAAGAATATTGAAAAACAGACTATGAAAGAAAGCAGAAATGTGAAGTCTATGGAGAATCTAGGGAAATCCTATTCCTCATTTTTAGAAAACAACTAATAAATACTCCATATCAACATGTATTTTAGAATCTTAGAATGTTCTAGAAGATGTGGAAGGTGCATACTTTTTGGCTACATAGTTTGGTGTTCTATTGATTTAACCCCCTCAGTTTCCTTCTTATATCAACACTTTCTCTCTGACTCATTCTTCATTACATGTTCTATTTACAATGACCTCATATCTGTACCCATTATGCTTTCCCCAAAAGGGTCATTAACAGAATTAATCTTCAGTGCTATTGAAGTATGATTTGATCAATACTTTATGGGGATAGGCAATATTTTTTCTTCAAATGGCCACATAAATACTCTTGGGTTTGTAAGCCATTAAGTTTGTCTTGAATAACTATGGCATCATTGCCCAAAAGTGTCCATAGACATAATGAAGAGAAATAATCATGTTTGTATCTCCATTAAATCATATTTATGGACACAGAAGCTTGAATTTCACATATTTTTCATGTAGCACAATATTTTCTTTCTTTTTCTTTCTATATCAAGATACATCATTGAAACAAGATGGGGTTTGACAAGATATATAAACTAAGGTAATCATAAGTTACCAAGTTACATAACATGAGAAATTTTAAAATCAGATCTCAGATATCATATATTATATACATAGTATACATATATATGTATATATATATCACTGGAAACTTTCATATCAATTTTGTGAATATAATCTGAGTGGGGAAAGAGAAAATGTGTACATGGAATCCTTCGGAGAGCTCTATAGACCACTGTGTGCTCTGAGGGGCTGCCGTCTTCACCACAGGCTTAATAAGGGCTTCTGAGTAGTTGCAAGAAAGCTGAGAAAGTCTGTGTGGCATTCTGAATTGGTGCCTGTTTAACACCCCAAGTTAAAGCAGTGTGAGAAAACAGTAGGGACAACTGTGCTTGGGTAGCCATACCTGCTCCAGTGTGCCCATATATTTCCTAGGTTCATATCTAGGCCAAGTGGAAGAGAGGGCAGGCAACGAGTTCTCTTATATCTTGTCCAAAGAGGCTTCCAGAAAGGGCCTCGAATGCCTTATGAGAAGAAATTGAGAAAGGATACCTAGGGTTAAGGAAGAAGAAACATCTGAAATAAAGATGCATTACCTTAGCTGCAGGGAAATGTAGAAGACTCAAGGAAGGGGGTCTCCAAAGAACCCACAGAATTGCCTCAGGAGTATCAGTTACAATCACTTTCAGGCCTAGTTACTCAGGCAAGTACGGAAGACTTTGTTTCATCAGGTCCCCATTCTCTAGCAGGTTAGAACTGTGCAGTCCCAAAGAACCTCTTGCTGGATGGGCTACCCACAGGCAAGCCAGGGGCTGAAGTCTTGTGGAATTAATGTTTGAATAAAGCATTCGTTTCCTTTAAATAACACTGGGAATATTAAAAACTGAGTTGTTTCTGTACTGAGAAAACTATTGGATTACTTAAAAATGGGGTTATAAAGCATAGTTAGGATCTGCTTACACTTCCATCCTGGAATCGGAAAAGATTATTCCCATGTAACTCAATTTAAAGTAATGTTAGGAAATGAGTAAAATTGTGCCTAGTTAAATTTTGAGTCACCTTTAACACCATTTTTACAGAAGGGAAGGAGGAAGTGAAGGAGGGAATAGAAAATGAGTAGAAAGGAGAAAGGAAAGCATACGGATGAATTTTCCTGTTGCTTTATATATGTGGGCTTAACCTGAGGACCAGAGGACTGGCTGGCCAGAGCTTCAGTTTATGTGCATGTGATCTCTTCTATGTGCTACATTGTATTCTATATCATTGTATTCAGGATGGAACACACATCCTCCTGTTCCATACCTTATTTCTGTTACTCTTTATATACATACTCAGATTTGAAATAAAACTATTTAAAGGAAGACAGAAATAAGCCAGAAATAAATAATGTATAGGAATACAGACTTTTCATTTTTTCCCCCAATCTGTCCAGTGCTTTGTGTTTTTAAAATAATTCCAGTTTATAATTCAACTAGGCATCAATGAACTATTAAATATAATCTAAATGTATCAGAAACTAATTCTTCCAGCTGGCAACAAACCCAAATGTATGAAATTAATAGCTTATTTCTTCCCAGGGATCTCTGGTATGTTACCAACAACAAATGTGCTTATAGAAAATGCTGTTTGAAGGTACTAGAAAATTATCCCAATGAGCACTTTTGTAATTATAATTATGAGTTAAAATAATAATAGCTCCTCTAGGGAGAACTCTTCCCTGAGAATTTTTTATGATTTCAATCTGATCTTCAAATTTTTCACCCAGAGTCAAAGCAGAAGGAAGAAAGCAACAGTTTATCAATAATAAACAAGGGAATGAATTATAAGAAATACTCAGAGCTAAAGAACCAGATGTATAATTTTCAATGGGGAAATTTAAAGAGAAAGGACTATGTATCCACAGTTAATAGATTTAACTCAACAGTAGATAGAGGAAGAGATTTGAGTTGATGGATGAACTAAGCGGTCAAAAACCGTTGGCCAGTTGAATGTTATCAAGGTACTCTTATGTCCTGTGCTGAGCTAGGATGCTATCTAGGAAACAAAAGAGAGGAAAAGATCTTATACTACTAAGGAGTCTACAGGAGAGTTAGGAAAAATGAAGTTTTGCTGTTAAGATCGTTAATAAAATGTTCACCTGTGCGGAAATCAAATAAAATGCTATAGGAGTTATCAGGATGAGGACAGTATTAAAGCAGCAAAAAACCCATCAACATAGGCAAGGAGGGTTTTTTAAGCTGTGGAAGTTTAGAGGATTATTACTGTGTAAGAGTGAAATACTTTGCTCAGTGCTTACATCCGGGGATTTCACTAATTTACTCACTACCCTCTCCATCCCTAATTTCCTAAAGAGCACATGGTAAAGCCCATGGCACTGAGTTCTACCACCATTGCCCAATCATTTATGCACACACATATCTTACATATTTATTAATTACGATTTTTGCAAGTGACTGAATGGGGTAACTGAATTCAGGTAAGCTCTCTAAGGGTCAAGGCTGTGTGGCTGCTGATAATTTAACTTGCATATTCTGCCTATCCCAGTGTTGAAGCAGCACATGAAAACTTCATTCTCTTCTTTTCCCCTGGGTTTCATCTTTATGCTAAAGTTGTCAAGAGGTCCTGAATAGCATGTTTTCTGAATGCCCACTTTTGCTAACTCACACAATATTGGGGTGAGGGTAAGAGAAGAGAATGGGCATGAAAGGGAGTATTACCTTGATATCTGCTCTACACAAGTGCAAAAGACAATGCAGAAACTGAACAGGTGCCAGCCTCTGCCATGTCATTATTACAGTGCAACTTTCCCCTGGGCCTGGCAGTTCCTTCTCCATTAGATGGATAATTTCACTTCATTCTGACAATGCTGCAGGGTCCTCATGATTATTATTTTTATAGTGTATATGAGGAAACTGAAGTGTCACAAATACTGAATACAGAGACACTAATTAGTAGAAAACAGTGTCCGTGCTGTGTTTACAGTGACCTGCTCTGTGCTGTATCCTGGGATGGTTGCCTTACTGGAGGGACAGAAATATGTGGAATTGTATATTTCTCTTTTCTTGGGAAACCCAGTGTTATGGTTTAGATGTGAGGAGTCCTCCAAAAGCTCACATACAAGACAATGCAAGAAGGTTCAGAGGAGAAGCGTTTGGGTTGAGAGAGTCTTAACCCACTGAATTAATATCCTGATAGGGATTAATTGAGTGGTAACTGAAGGCTAGTGGGGCGTGGCTGGAGGAGGTGGATCACTGGGGGTGTGGCTTTGGGGTATATATTTTGTATCTGGCAAGTGGAGATCTCCCTGCTTCTCATCATCATGTGAGCTGCTTCCCTCTGCCATGCTCTTCTGCCATGATGGCTGTATATGGACTGAGACCACTGCAACCATGAGTCCTTAAGTAAACTTTTCTTCCTCTATGGTTGTGCTGGTCAGGTCATTTAGTCATAGCAGCAAAAAAGATGACTAAAACACCTAGAGAGTAGTAGAAGCAGATAGTAAACTAATTATTTGATGAACATAGTATGATAGAAGCTCAGAGAAAAATAAGTTAATTTGGGGAGTCTTCTCAAAAAACTCTTCATGTGCAAGTGACATTATTTTTTTGTATCTAGAAAGATTTTTACCAAATTGAGGGCAGGAGGAGAGAATGGGATTGTTTCCAAGGAAGAAGGAAGAAGTACAGCCAAATCTCAGAGCCAGTTGACTTTTGAGTGGACGACTTGCATGTGGCTGAGGGTCTTGGAGATGCTGCAGAGATAGACTTTGTCTCTCTGGCTTTGATGGAGTCAGTTTAAGATAAATGATCAGACTTTCACTGCACTTATCATTTTGCTTTCAGTATAGCTGCTGCTAACAGTGCTCAACTTGGAATGTGAAACCAGTATCAATTACATTTCCCAAGAATGGAGCCAGATGGAGTCCCCGAGTTCTTCTCAGCTTTGTGAACCTGAGCCTAGTAATTGTGGATGAGGGAAAACAGAATCAGTGTCTTGTGCATGAGTGCTTCTGACCGAACACGCATGTCCCGCCGGAGTTCACCTGCTGAAACCAGAATCCCATAGCTGTGGTGTTGGGAGTGGGCCTTGGGAAGTGGTGTCTTGAGGAGGAGCCCTCGTGTATTGGATCAGTGCCTTCCAGAAGATCTCAGAGGGCTCCGTTGTCCCTCTCTTTTCTACATCTCCAACACGCTACAGTCTCTGTGACTCGGACCTTCACCTTGCTTCACCACGAGGAGTGGCAGGGAAGTTAAGTGAAGCATGTTGTGGAGTGCCTGGAACTCACTAGCAGGTTGTGAATGGAAGTGTCTTATTATAGTCATAAGGATTGTGTTTGCCGGTTTTCCCCTGGGCGGAGCACATTCTGAGCAATAGTGTTTTCTGTGCCCTAGAATGTTTGCCAAGATAAAGCAACTGGCAAAAACAACCATCCCCTAAAATTCAGTTATGCCTGCATTATAGGCCAAGATATATAACATCACTCATGGGTTCCCAGTTTCTCCATGCCCTGGACTCACTTAGCCATCCTGCAACAGGCCCCTGGCACCCCGAATCCCATGACCCCCAGACCCTAATAGTTGTCACTGCTAGCCATGTTAAAAACGCTTCAAGCTGTCTTTATGGCCAGATTCTCTGGTGGGCGATGCTGCCTCCCTTCTCTTCAATGGAAAATTTGAGCGAGATGGTTAAAGGGATAAGGCCTGACCACCTCCCTGGAGTCCTTAGGCTTCCCCTTTGTTCTCGCACTGTGCTGTTTTTGGTGGAGGCTGATGCACCACCTCTGAAGTGTGAAAACACTGCCAGCCTCAGAGCCGCTGAGAACCACCTACAGCTGCAGAGGGCCTGGTGCACTCAAGGCGCATGGTGCTGCTCTGAGCTCGTTCAGCGTTGCTCCCAACACCCCCATGCCTGCCCACTCTGCACGGCCTTCTAGTCATGGGCAAGCATCTTCCCACTTGAGCGCACTCAAAGAGTCATTGCTGGCCTTTGTGCACTTACTTTGGGAAGTGCACACATTTGACCATCCAGAAGCCCTCTCAGAATTGCAAGGGTAAAAATTACTTTCCCCATTTTGTGGAAGCAGCAATGGAAGTTCTGCCAGATAAGAGATTTCTCCAAAGTTAAACAGCTCTATGCGTTTGGGTTCCATCTCAGGCTTATGTCTTGTAATCAGCTATGAATAGTTTTTAAAATCTGTTTTCCCAGTTTCCTTTATGTCTATTTTTCAAAGACATTTCTTCTTTTTAAATATTTTTCCTCCAGAGCAGAAAAATTGTTTCTCATTTAAAATTTAATATCTTACCTTACATTAGTGTAACTTAGGGCTTCAATCACTTATTGATTCAGTCATCTAGGCTTTTACTAAGTATTTATTAAATGCGCAAGGAGGGCTGTTTGAAGTTAGTCGCAAAGACCTTGAAGAAACTTGAAAGAATTTATTTAGGAAGTCACTATAATAACCAAGGTCATATTCAATATAACCAATTGGCAATATAACAATAATTGTATAGATTGACATAGATCTTAGGAGTTGTTAAACTTAGAATTCTCCTAAAGAAGAGATTTTCTGTTTGTTCATTTGTTCCTTCCTCCATCCCTCCCTCCCTCCCTCCTTCCCTCTCTCTTTTGCTTTTAATATGGACTCATGAATATTTATTTTATACTTTGTGTTATAATTCAAAGCTAGTTTCTTTTGCTCAAATTCTTCAATTTTGTCCTCTGGGAGCTCTTTCTGTTGGCTCCTGTATCCATTTGATACATCAGCATTCTGTGAATTTTTATATATTTTTTTAACACTTTCTTACTTTTCAAATGTGATGGCTAATCTGAATTGTCAACTTGATTGGATTAAGAGATGCCTAAGATGAAGAGGCTCTGGGTGTGTCAATGAGAGTGTTTCTAGCAATGATTGGCATGTAGAACAGCCAATTGAAGCAGAGACCCACCCTAAATGTGGGCAGCACAGTCCAATAAGTTGGGGGAGTGGATGGAACAAAAAGTCAGAAGAACAAAGAAGCAGCAGCTGCTGCAAGTTCAATTCTTCTGGAGTATATATACATATCCTCCTGTTGGTTCTGTTCCTCTAGAGAACCCTGAGTAATACATCAACACAGCAGAATCCTCCAGGCTCATCTTAGATATTTCATGCCTCATTCTAGAACCAGACATTTCTGTAAAGTGCATTATTTCTTTTATTGTAGAATAATATTGGAAAGAAGGATCTGGGCCCTAGGTATGCTTATTGTTACGGGGATGTCATTGGCTTCGGGCCCTTCCCTTTGCAGATTAGGAAATACTCACCTTCCTGCTAAACTGTATGTGTTCACTATATTAATCATTCTGTCTATTTTCAACCATCTGTGTCTACATTTAGCTAAACATGTGTTGTATCTAGCCTGTTTCTGTTTCAGTCTGTCACATAGTTGGGATCATGGTGCAGGTAGCATCTATCATATAGACTGGCTTATGCATTTAAGATTCATCTGTGTTTTTTTGTGGCTTGATAGTGTATTTCTTTTTATTTTCTACTAGGTTTTGTGTGAACAAAAGTTTTCAAATCTGTTGGATAGTTCTATCAATTTTCTAGGTGGCCATACCAATGGCTTAAAGCAGTTGGCATTTATTCTCTCCTAGTTCTGGATGCTGAGTCTGAAGTTAAGCTGCTGCAGGTTTGGTTTCTGCTGAAGGCTTTGGTTTCTGCTTTTCTCCTATTTTCCAGTGGGAGGGTTGCTGTCAATCATCTGTGTCTCTTGACTCGTAGACACATCACTCCAATCTCTGCCTCTGTCTTAGTGTGTTTTCTGTCCTGTGTCTTTCTTGTCATGTGTTATGATTTAGATATGAGGAGTACCCCAAAAGTTCATATGTGAGACAATGCAAGAAAATTTAGTGGTGAAATGATTAGGTCATGAGAACTTTACCCTAATCAGTGCATTAATCTGCTGATAAAGATTAACTGAGTGGTAACTAAAGCAGGTAGGGTGTGGCTGGAGGAGGGGGTTGCTGGGGGTATGCTATTAGCATTTATATGCTTTGTTTGTGGTGAGGGGAGCTATCTCTCTTTGCTTCTTCTTGCCAGGTTCCCCGATGCTTCCTTACCTCTGCCATGATGTTCTGTCTCATTTTAGGCCCCGAGGAATGGAGTCAGCTGTGTATGGACTGAGAGCTTTGAAATCATGAACCCCCAAATAAACTTTTCCTCCACTAATTGTTCTTGTCAGGTCTTTTGATCACGCCAACAGAAAAGCTGACTAAAACATTCCTTTTCCTGTTAGTAGCTGAGTCATGTTGGAATGCAGGCCCGTCCTACAGCAGCATGACTTCATCTTAAATAGTCACATCTGCAGTGATCCTGTTTCCAGATAAAATCACATTCTGAGGTTTTGGGAAATGTGTGAATTTGGGGGAGACATTTTTTAATTCATTATATCCACAGTGGAATGTTTTGTTTTGCTATTTTGCAGCGTAAAGATGTGCTCAGTGAGCTTATTCACCTCACGGTACAGTTCTGTGAAGACTCTGTAATCACACACAATTCTTCCTCAGAGGAGACGGGTTGAAAAATCTAGGTCAGATTTTCTTAGACTAATAGTTTGTTTTCCGCCTTGGTTTGGACGAAATTGCATTACTTTTTAGTCTCTTCAGTGAACCCAGTTTTGGTAGTATCTCCACTCCACACTAACTAATTATGGGACCTTGAGTAAGTTACTTAATCTTGTTTTAAAAAAAATTCTGTTTTTTCATAGGTAAAATGGAATTACTAATAATAGTTTGTACCTGTATAGGAAGTCAAGATATAATAAACTGAGTACCATAGCAAAAAAGCTAATGGAAAATGAAACAAAGATACATAAACATTTGCTGCCTGATAAAAAGTGCAGCTGTGTTCATCTGATCATAGATACTAAAAGCAAATACAGTCCTTCTGCCTATTGTGAGCTGTGATGGGTGGAAGGGGGTCAGGCTCAGGGTCATGGTGAGGGCTGTCCTCAGAGCTGTAGATGGCCACTTATTGTTTTCTCAAGTCAAGGAGAGGGGAAGAGAGCTCTTTGGCCTCTTCTTATCAGGGCACTAATCCCACTGTTGAGGACTCTACCTTTGTGACCTGAGTACCTCTCAAAGCCTCACCTGCAGGTATTAAAGTATTTTAATATGAATATAGGGGAGCACAGACCTCCAGTCCACAACAGTTTTCCCAACCTTGGGTGATTACTAGTTAATATTGTCAGTAAAACAATAGTAGCCTGATTTCAGGGATGTTTTCTCATCTAAGACACGATGGCACTACTGTGCTTAAAAATAATGAATTCTCATCAATATTTGGCTTATAGACCAAGTTGATGGAAAGGTCTTCTTCCAAATATCTTGCTGGATAAGGCATTTGTAAATCATATATTGCCACAACCTGCTTAGCTGAACCCAAAAAACCAGTGAAGGGTGAAGAGGGGTTAAGAAAAAAACACACACACACATATTGAAAAGGGATCAGATGAAACACTGCTTTCTGATGGACAAACAGTAACTTAAGAGTTGGCCCAGCAAGTTTATTTATATAGGGTCTCATAATCAAGAAGGAAAGGACTAGAGAGGCATTGTTCTTTGTGCACTAGAAAGGGACAGGGTTAGGAACGTTTTTGTAGCTATTTCACTGTTGCAATGCTTGGGGCTTCTTGTGGCACCCAGGAAGCCCATTGTTCAAAGCCTCTACTGATTGGGCAGAGCAAGCTTGAAGTTTACATCACTGATGAAACATTGTAATTATCTTGGTATGCCCAGAATCCTCTATTCCTGGGAGCTGACATGTGAACTCAAAGCTATGAGCCAAAGAAATCCATGGCAAGCACAGAATTCTGCCTTTTAACAGGGTTCACTATCCACTGGGCAGTTTTCAATCAGTGGCTTTCCACTGAGAAATTTCAGGAGTGGTGTCAACTCTGTCCGGGAATGGTGTCACCTCTGTCCAGGAGTGGTGTCACTTCTGTCCAGGAGTCAGTCCAAAGCAATGGTTCATTCACAGCTCCCGACATCGTGTTCATGAGACAGTTCCTGTGAGGCTCTAATAAAATAATGCATGTGAAGCACCGAGATCTCTTCTTGTCACACAGCAAGTAGCATGCTCTGGAACTTCAGCTTCTTAAATTAGATCTTTCTAACTATGTGGAGAAAAGTGACTCTGTTCATGCTGTTGCTCAAAGTGTACTTTAATAAAAAAGTAAAATAATTATTAAAGGTATTGTTTCCCAGTGTATGTGCTGTAGAAGCTCTGCCTCCTGTGATATTCTCCTCTGGAAATTATGTTATGCTGAATTTGTCTTTCTGAGGGGAAAAGTAACTTCCAGACTGCTGAGGTGAAAATGAATCTGTTCCTCTCTCCCACTCCTCCTGGACTCCTTCTGGACTGAGCATCGTCAGTACAATAATCACTGCAAGTTGCTCCTGGTTAACATAAGTTGGGTCGCTTCCCTTTTAGCCATTTCCCTGGCCACATTTCACATGTATGCCAAGAAAAAGAGAAGCAAGTTTGAGGAGGAAATACGTCTAGGTGAACTGGACAAGAAGTCTGTCCTCCAGGTGGATATTCACTTATTCATTCATCCAACTCATATTTATTGAACTTTAAGATGTTCTTGAAATCCTGGAATCTCTGCTTATATGCAATGTGTACCTTCTAGCAGAAAAAGCCTGCACAGATCCCAGAAGTCACAGTCTTTAACAGATCTATGTGGAATACAGTTTTGGTTCTGGAATATGAAGTTGGATGTGAATAAACAAGGCAATTTCTCTAGTGGAACCACTGGATCTACAGAAGGGACTGTCTCATTAATCACGATGTATTCTTTGTGGTTCACACATGGAACTAACTTGGGAAGGAACATTTTCAGCTTTTCTCTGTTGGCCCAGCAAATGGAAAGTTCATTAGGTGTTGACATAGAGCAGTACGTGCACTGGAGACTTGGACTGGGCCCAGGGAGGGAACCAATTACTTCCATAGTACAGCTAGATTTCTTCTGTCCTCTTTGCTCTAATACCAAATATTTTAGGCTTCATTTAAGACTTTATTTTTTTTTTCTCCACACAAAATGAGGTTCATATTCTGAAGATAGCCCTGTTAGGCAATTTACTGGATAACTGACCAGAGCTCATCTGTTGAATATTTGGATAACCTTTTCTGCCAACACAATGAGCATAATTCCATTTGGGAAAATATTAGAATAAACATGCACTTCACTTCATTATTTATGTCACCATAATAAGTACCTATTGCTCTTCCTCCATCCTAACAATCTCTTGATTCTGAGTCAGGAGGTTTGGATTTTGCATATATTCTGCATTGTAGGCCTTGGAAAAATCCATCAAGAGCAATAATTCTAAATGATGGTCAAATGTACACAGTGCTTAGCATTGCTAGGTCATGCTTTGACTACTGTGACACCGAAATGATGTTCTACTGATGTAGACTCTAAGTGCAGACAGTTCTGTCCACTTTGTAAGTGGACAGAAATTTAGGTCAGGGTGGAGATGGAGAGGCCTTTGGGGAAAAGAAAGAATGGATGCCTATGTTTATTCCCACAGTCTACTGAATTCTATGAAGCTTAGTTTGAAATTAGATGTTTTATGTTGCCACAGGTATCCCTGATTTTGTGCCTTGAGCTCATAGAAATGCAGCTTGGGGGATGGGTTTGGAGGTGGAGAAGGCCTCAGTATTGCTGGATTAAGTGACACTGTGTTCCCAGGTTCCCACATGGGCACCATCACAATGATGGTGCTGCATTTTCTCCATGTGAGGTGGGGAGAGGACTGTGTCCAGAGCCAGGCTGCATGGTCAGGACTTTTCAAGTGGCTACCTAAGGTGTGTATGCAACCAGTCAAGCACAGTTTTAGCCCCAAACAGGCAAGTTTTGTCTTAGAGTTGTTAGAAATGAAGACTCCCTGGACCAACCCAGATGTACTGAATCAGAATCTGTATTTTATAAACTCCTAAGTGTTTTCTATGCATGTTAGAGTTTAGAAGAATAAATTTAAAGAAAGTTATTTGGGCTAATTTTTTCATAATTTTATTTATTTATACATAAAAGAATACATACATTTAATACATATTATATAACTTGAATTACATATTATACACATAATACATAATATATACATAATGTATTATGCATATATATGTGTTTGTGTGTATATATATATATGTGTGTGTGTGACTATATACACACATATAAACATCAGTACTTTGACTATGGAAGAAAAGTTCTCAGATGCCTACATTTAAAAACAACAAAGCAAGTTTAATCCTTTTGCAGAGAAAAAGACTCCAGTGATTCCTGGGAAATCAATTCTTTGAAACTGTTGTGCTTTTTGACTACAGAAGAGATTCAGCTTCTGACATTTGGAAAATAAGTAGGCAAATATAAAACCTTGCTTTCATTTTACTTTTCTTTTTTCATACATTATTTTGTTTTAATTTACATGTATATCCCAGAGCCTACCTACCCAGGAATACTGGGCAAAGTGGCAAATTAGGGCACATCAGGAGGAGTAAATCTGTGGAATGGAAAACACAGACTTATGCCTTTTGCACACCACGCTCTTATGTACATCTTTCCTCACATCAACTGCTACGGGACAAGTGATAGGACAAATGCAGAGAAGATTCCCTCAGAGGAGATGAAGCCTATTGACAGGAGACACATTGCCCAGGGAGCCCCTCACAAAATGCTGCCCCTACAACCACAGGGCTGTGGGAAAACTTAATTCAGATAATTTTACATACAAAAAAAAAAAAAAACTATTGGGAGCAGTGAATGAATCATAGCTTTGAACTGACTCCTGGACAGAGGTGACACCGCTCCTGAAATTTCTCAGTGGAAAGCCACTGATTGAAAACTGCCCAGTGGATAGGGAACCCTGTTAAAAGGCAGAATTCTGTGCTTGCCATGGATTTCTTTGGCTCATAGCTTTGAGTTCACATGCCAGCTCCCAGGAATAGAGGATTCTGGGCATACCAAGATAATTACAATGTTTCATCAGTGATGTAAACTTCAAGCTTGCTCTGCCCAATCAGTAGAGGCTTTGAACAATGGGCTTCCTGGGTACCACAGGAAGCCCCAAGCATTGCAACAGTGAAATAGCTACAAGAACGTTCCTAGCCCTGTCCCTTTCTAGTGCACAAAGAACAATGCCTCTCTAGTCCTTTCCTTCTTGATTATGAGACCCTATATAAATAAACTTGCTGGGCCAACTCTTAAGTTACTGTTTGTCCATCAGAAAGCAGTATTTCATCTGATCCCAGCTTTTCAATATGTGTGTGTGTGTTTTTCTTAACTCCCCTTCACCCTTCACTGGTTTTTTGGGTTCAGCTGTATAGGTTGCAGCAAAAACCTTCTACATGGTGCATAGTTATTTGAATGTCATGTCATTTTCAAGTTCAGGCTAAATGAGTCCTTCCCAGCCCTATGTTCTGACGACCCTTTGGTTAGTTTCTGAAACTCATCAGGTTCAATGGAAATGTTATGTTTACAGTCAGTGTGCATAAACTTCGTAATTATGTATCATATTTATGGATGACTTTAATAGTTCATTAGCACATTTTCTTTTTTAGGTAGAAATGACCAGAAGCATAACAAATTCCAAAGGGCCTTTCCAATACTCAGGCTTGCAGGTTTCAACAATGGATATGCTTGATTAAAATGAGTATTTTTATTAATTTCTGAGAGCAAATAAAATTATTTGTATAAATAATTGATGGCTTCTTATATTTTTCAAAATGAAAGAGATTCTGTCTTAGTCTGCTTGGGCTTGCATAACAATACCCTCTAGGCTGGATGCCTTCGTGGTTTTTTTGGTGGTGCTGGGGCCTTGTGCATGCAGGGCAAGCACTCTACCAACTGAGCTACAGCCCCAGCCCTAGGCTGGATGTCTTAAGCAATAGAAATAAATTTTCTTATAGGGCTGGAAGCTAGAAGTCCTAGATCAAAGTCTGACAAAGTCTGTTTGTGGTGAAGCCTTCCTTTGTGGCTTGAGGATGATGACTACTTTCTTGCTGTTTGCTCACATGACCTTTACTAGGGGCAAAGAGAGGAATGAGAGAGAGAGAGAGAAAGAACACTTGCATACTCCCTGTATCTCTAATAGCGTCATTAATACCACCACTGATATTAATGATGACTCATGACTCATCTAACTTTAATTACTTCCCAAAGGTAACATATGACATTTTGGGGAAATGCAAACATTCATTTCATCACAAGGCCCTTGGAGTGATTCCCCTTTAAGTAAAAAGTTCATAACACAGATGATGAATAATTTCTCCTTACTTGCTTGGTCACAGTGCTGACATACAAGCCCACTGCTCAATCTCATGCATGATGGAAATGTGAACTGGGGCTCTGTTGGCCAAAAAGCAATGTTTCTCTTTGTAATATGAACTTGGTATTGGGATTGATTAAAGCCAAAATGCACATGACTTATTTTCAATACATTCCTTTATTCAACATGCATTTGCTGAGTGTCAATGGTAAGTCAACCATTGCTTTAAAAGTACTGGAGTTCAAGGTATCAGAGGGCCCATTTTTTGAAGGGCTCCAGTGTAGTTGGGAAAATATTCATGAACAAAGAAAGTTTCAGCATGATAAATATTATAATAGCTCAAAGCAAAGGGTGTTATGAGTAAATGAGAGCAGTTGGAGAATTTACAGAGCTCTCTGAGATGCAGGTTCCCTTTGCACTGATCACCAACTTGTCTGAGTCTCACAAGACAGCACATGCTTACACACAGGTTGCATGATGTGGATTAATTCCCAATAGATACACAGCAAGGACAAGAGACACTTGGATTCATTGTAGGATAGACTACCAAAGCTCAGGAAAGCTGCACAGGGAAGATATTCTCATCCGTGGATGCCGTTAGCACTGCAGCCCAGGGACTCCAGGAAGCTGCCTGCCCTGAGGCTTATCTTCCAGCAATTTTATACCCCGAGGCACAGGAAATGCTGGGCAGAGTTGTTTATGGGCATCCTGTGTATGGAGAGGACTGGGACAGAGCCTGGGATCTTCTCTCCATCCCCACTTGACTCAGAATGCTGTATCCCAGCACTTCCCACAGTCACTGTTGAGAACCACAAATGAGAAGACTGGGGAAATTGGTTGGCCCAAGGCTTCCCTGAGAACTGTCCTGCAGACACTTTCTCAATGGTAGAGAACAGCACGTGTACAGGTGTTTTGCCCTTCCATGTTTGAAACAGAACCTTGTCCATGACAGGGCTGAGCCCACCCTTGCTGAGTGTCTAAGATAGTGTCCTTTGCCTTCAGCTTCTACCCTTTTTCTTCCAATTATCCATTTCCAGCCTGCATTGGTGAGGGGCCCTTGAATATGCCTGATCTCCTTGCCAAGCTCCTACCACCCACCTTGAGTACACACAATGATGAACCTAGCCTAATTCTATTTTAAGATTGGGAGCCATCTTGATCCGAGGTCATAAAAAGTTCATTTCTGTTTTACTTGCTTGGGCCATGTCTGGCTTTGACGAGAAACTATCCTCCCTGAAATCTCGGCTTTGACCAGATACTCATGTCTGGCTTTGACTAGAGCCATGTGAATCATTAATTTGCAATCTGCTTCTGTATTATGTTTGTCAGAACCCTGTCAACTGTGAATTCCTAAGATACTGACTTTTGTAACTCCGTGTTATAGAAACCTCCCTGCTCTTGAACCAAATGCTATCCTGCCCTGTTGGGTGAGGCAACTGCTAAACAACCACTGAACAGCCTCTGATCAGCCTTGTGGTGTACACAATATAAGCTTGATTAATTTGATTTAAAATTGGAGTTGGTGGTCTTTTCTTTGCATCCTGGGTTCAACAACAGCATGGATCTTGTTCTCTTGAAACTGATAAAAAGCTCTAGACAGACCCTGACAATGAGTCCAAGCTATTTTAGTTGGAAAGTTTAGTGTGGTGGTGCCAGACAAGTGGGGGTGGAGGTCCCTCCCTGTGACAGTGCAGAGCTATAGTCAGCTGTCATTGACCACGTGATTTCACAAAATACTTTTGGCCATGCAAAAATAAATAAATAATGACATTTGAATCATGCCACTTTTGCAGAAAGTAGAGTTAGAATGTGAATGTGTCCATTTTTATACATATTTCCTGTGTTGTGGAAAAAGCTTCAAGAAATGTTCTTTTCCTCACCGTCTCTTTTGACAGTGATTTCACTAGCCCGCTTCCTTTCCAGGATGAAAGTGTTCTGTCTTGTCTTCAAGAGTGAAATGCAATGAATGTAAAATGATGATTTGCCAAAAATTCCTTGGGAAAGGATTTCCCACCGTGCTGCTGAGGTGGCTCTGTCTTTCTTGAGACTGAATTGAATGTGCACAGCTGCCTGGAGGTCAGCCCTCCACTTCAGGTTGTCTTGGGGACTGAGGTTGGACCATGGCTGGCCATGCCTGAGTGCTTGTCCTGTCTGTGTTTTCAGAAGAAATATGTCATATTTCCCAGAATTTCCTCAACATTTGAAAGACAAATGAAAGACAAACATGAAGGTGTTTCTCTAGGTCACTGAGTCAAAACATATTGACAATACCAGGCTGTGAAAAGGGTTTCCTGTCCTATTGCAAGTGATATACTTGTTGCCTGAAAGGCAGTGGACCTCGATCAGTAATGACAGCTGGCTATCAGACGGTGATGATGATAGCTTGGAGCACATGTACATTTTGCTGTTTAAGACAGAAGGCATTTATACAACAGGTACTTCTATGATACAAACTTGTTTTTTAATTGGGTATCACAATCTGTGGACTGAATGAATTTCCAGCATCTCCATTCAGGTTAAAAATACCAAAGTACAAAATTCCTTCCCACATGAAAGAGACATCTTTAATAATTCCATAGTCAACACTCAAGCTGAAATATGGTAACTTTTTATGTAATCTTTTTGAAGACTAAACATGCTTTCAAAACATCAACATTTGACTTTCCAGGCTGGCTGGGAGCTGAGGCAAATCTCAGCTATTACATGAACTATGCTTTCTTACCTGACTGGTAAAAATGTAAAATCTCTGCATTACACAGCATTTCCAGGACTGCACAAAATGACCCCCTCATACATTGTGACAGAAATTTGAGTTTTCAAGTTTTGCAGGGATATGGGTTGGTAGAACACTTGCCTAGCATGCGTGAGGTCCTGAGTTTAATTCCCTCCACACCACAAAAAAACAAAAAACAAAAAACAAAAAACACCAGAAGGTTTTTAAGATTTTAACATCAAAGATACCTACATTTTTCTTCTAAATGTTCTGTTTATTATTTGTTTAAAATTTTCCCTTTCATTCTCAATGTTATTTATAGTCATCTACAACATTTTTTACAGAATTTGCAGAACTTCTTATTTTTTATATTTTTGATGTATTATTTGTACATATTATGTGATGTTTTGAGTCATGTATATATATATATTTTTTTTCAAAATATTTTTTTTAGTTGTAGATAGACACAATGTCTTTATTTTATTGCTTTGTATGTGGTGCTGAGGATCGAACCCAGGGCCTCATGCATGCGAGGCAAGCGCTCTACCGCTAAGCTACAATCCCAGCCCCGAGTCATGTATGTATTTATGATAAACAGGGTAATTAGCATATCTATCACTTTAAACTTTTATCATTTTTATGGCGAATATATTCAAATTCCTCACTTGTAATTACTTGGAGATCTGTAACACCCTAGTGTTAATTAAATACGCTCTGCTGTTCTCTAGAGCACCAGAACCTGAGCCTCCTCTCAGGCAATGATTTGGATCATGGATGAACTTCTTCCTTTTCTCCTCCTTTGTTTTCCCCACATCTAGTAAGTACTTTCTCCTCACGATTTTAGGTGATTAGCTTTTTAAAATTACATGTAAGAGTGAGATTGTACATCTGTCTTTCCGTGCTTGATTTATTTCACTTAACAGTGTTCTCCAGGCCTATCTGAGTTGTCACAAATGGCAGAATTTCATGCCTTCGGATGCTGAGTAGTGTCCCATGGTGGGCTGGACCCACATCTCTTACTCCATCTGTGAATAGGCCTTGGGAAGATTCTGTACCCCAGCTACTGTGGGTGGCACTGTGATAAGCACAGGAGGTCCAGTGAGTTTCTGACATGTTGATTTCGTTTCTCTGGGTGCGTATACATTAGAAGGATGGCTGCCTTATATAGTAGCTCCTTTTTTAGGGCTTTCCAGGACACTCTACACTGTTTTCCATAATGGTTTTACTAATTTCCACTCCGCAACAGAGCCTAAGAGTCCTTTCCCCATTTCCTGGAAAGCACTGGTCATCTTGGGTCTTTTTGGTAATAATCATTCTCACTGAGTGGGGCTTTCTTATTGTGGTTTTGATTTGCACTGCCCTCATGGTTAATTGTATTGAAGTTTTTTCACGTATCTCTTGGTGATTTGTATTTTCTTTTGAGCAATATCTGTTCAGATCTATAGCTTATTTTTAAACTTGGTTACTCTTGTTTTGTTTATTTTATGTATGGAATTAATTTTTGCATGGTTCAAATAAAATAGGATCCAGGGCTGGGGTTGTGGCTCAGTGGTAGAGTGCTTGCCTAGCATGTGTGAGGGGCACTGGGTTGGATTCTCAGCACTGCATATAAATAAAAAAAATAAAGGTCTATCAGCAACTATAAAAAATATTTAAAAAAAATAGGATCCAATTCTCTTTTTATACAGATTGACTGAAAGTTGTTTTTGCTAATATCTTTTCCACATTGAATAAAAGTGCTACTTTTGTGAAATTAAATTCTCATAACTACTCTGGTTTAATTTTTAATTATCTCCATTCTTTGATTGAACTCTTATCTATGCCTATACAAGTAATACATTAATTAGACCTTAGTTATTTTAAAAGTATTCTACTTCTTGCTAAAGTAATTTGTTCCTTTTTAATAGGAACTTTCAAACTCTTGTCTATTTTGAGGCACTCATTCATCCATACAAAAATTTAGAATATTATTTTAAATGCCAACATACTAGGTTGAAGTACTAATTAGTACTGAATTGAATTTACATAATAATCTTGTTAAAACTGACATTTTTATTTAGTTATGTCTTAACAGGAAGATCATGTAATATCTTTTCTTTTGTTCTTAACTTCTTTTATATTCATAAATGTGTTCTTATGTAGCACTTCATTTGATAATTCATACTTTAAAAATTGTTTCTAGCTAGCATATAATTTTAGTTGCTGTGCAATGGAATATTTCCCCCTATTCTCTAAGTGTTTTACTAGAAAACAGATTAACTTTGATGCTAAATAATAAAAAATTTATAGGAGAAAATACTGTATTTTCTAAGTATACAGTCATATCATAAAGAACAGACATATTTTCCAGGGTTTATTTAGGTTACTTTATTTTCCAATCTTATTGCATCTCAGAACTTGATAGGCACAACAACTTAAATAAAAATATTGGAGTAGTTATCTAGCTCTGTACTTCTATGTAAATGGCATGTTTTATCTTTAAGAATACTAATGAATAATTGTTTTAATTAGGTTGTACTACATTTAGATTTTTCAACTGTTGATATGATGATCTCTTTCTTTAGTTTACTGATGGATTCCTAGAATAAACTGTATTTTGTTATAGGATATCATGCCTACAATGTACTTACTTCTTTTTTTTTTAAATATTTATTTATTTATTTATTTTAGTTGTAGGTGGACACAATAGCTTTCTTTTATTTTTATGTGGTGCTGAGGATCGAACCCAGTGCCTCCCGTGTGCTAGGCAAGCACGCTACCACTGCGCCATAACCCCAGCCCCCAATGTACTTACTTCTATTGATTAATTTTTATTCTTGATTTAAAATTAGTACTTCTATATATTCTAAAAGAATATTCTATGCTTAAGTGTATCTTTGCAGGGTACATTATTAAAGATGTCTTTGTAGAAAATACTGGGGGAGCTTAAATATTTTCCTATGTACTAGAATTATTTAAATAACAGTTTAATTACCTATTCTGTTGAAGCTAATTAAATTATGAATCAACTCTTACTAACAATTGAAATGAACAACTTTTTCAAATAATTTATAATTAATCTTCATATTCTCGTTAATTTAAGGTTGGTTTTATTATCACTAGAAAACTTTGATTACTTTCTAGGGAATTACAGATTTCCCTTAGGGTTTCACATTCTTTTGGTAACATAACCTTTCCAATATTTATGTGTATTTGATTGCATTTATTTCATTGCATATTCTACTGCAACTCTGAGCATCATTGATTCTTATTATAGTCAACATATAGGCTGACCACATGATCCCTCTCTCTTAGATTGCTTGCTTTTGCGGAATCTCCTTCTGCTGAATATTGGATGGGCCTCTGACTTGATTTGAACAGACACAGCAAAGGTCATGGGTGAGGTTAGGTAACACAAGGCCTGGCCTGCATTCTTTCTGGCTTGCTCTGATGGAAGCTGGCTGCCATGTCATATGGAGAGATCAGCCTGGCAATGGCCTAAGGAAGACTCTTGCTAACAGCCAGTGGGGAATACAGGACCATTGCCCCAAAATCTGAGAACTAAATATTGCTAACAAGCACACAAATAAGCTTGGTCAGATGCTCTTCCTCCTAATGAAACTGGAGATAGGTAGAGATACTTATTTTTTTGACTATTTTATTTTATTATTTTAATTTTATATTTATTTACTTATTTATTCTAATATTTTATACATGACAGAAGAAGGCATTTTGATTCATAGTACACAAATGGAGCACAATTTTTCATTTCTCTGGTTGTACACAGAGTCACACCATTTGTGTCTTTGTACATGTCCCTAGAGTAATCATGTCCATCTCATTCCACCATCTTTCCTACCCCCATGCCCCCTCCATTCCCCTTCCTCCCCTTTGCCCAATCCAAAATTCCTCCATTCTTCCCATGCCCCACCCCCCATTATAGATCAGCATCCACTTATCAGAGAGAACCTTTGGCCTTTGGTTTTTGGTATTGGCTTACTAGTAGAGATCCTTATTACACTTCACGAGACAACTTAAATATGAGTCACCAGGTAGCCTAGGTAACCCAAACCCCAACTCCTGACCTCCAGACATTGAGAAAGATCAGTGTTTGGTGGGGTGGGGGGTAAATTGTTGCTTATGAGCAGAGAACTAAAGTTAATCCATTTTCCTAAAATATTCTGATTTATTTGATTGCTTCTAATTTATTTTCAAAACTTGTAATTTGATTTCATTACACATATTAGAGAAATCAGAATTTAAAGGACTTAAAGAAAAAAAAAGGTTTCTTCCATGTACAAGGATAGAAATTTGCAGGCTAAGTTGGTTGGTGAGTTCATAAACTTTTGATGATCCTAGCTCCTTTGAGCTCACTTCCCTAGAAGTGGTCATTTTTCTTCTTTTTTCTAAGTTCTACAAAGCAAAAGAGGTTGGAGAAGGAACAAGGAAAATGGGCTTTGCCTTAAAGATATTAAGTAACAGCTTTATTGTATTTCACTGACTGGATATTTTGCCATCTGAAAGCCAGGCTGGGATATGGTCATGTTTTATCCAAGCCCCATATGTCCAGTTAACAGTCAGGGACTGTTACTGTAAAACAGAGTTGGCAAATAATGGTACCTGGGTCAAATCTGATCCATTATCTGTTTTTATAAATAAAATTTTATTGGAAAACAGTCATACCTAGTTTTTTATCTGTTTAGTTTTCTACGGCTACACTTACATTTTAATGACAGAGATGAATAATTATGATGAGCATGTGGCCCATAAGCCTAAGAAATTTGTTAGCAGGTCCTTTGCAGAAAATGTTTGCCAATCTCTCCTATGAAAGAAGACAGAGTAGAAATTGGACTCTACTTACCAAGCCAGGACAAGGAGACAAAGCTGCAGTGTGAACAGCTTATACTTTCTGTGTTTGGCATGACGGGAGTGTAGGAGCTTTAGGTAAGAAAACTGGCTGCCACAGAAAATAATGAATTGTTGGTTAATCATTGCCACAATGGTACTAAACACAAAATCTGTGCTACACATGACAGGCATGTGCTTAGCTCATGACCTTGTGAGTTGGGGGAGAAACACACGGCATGGGCCGGGCTCACCTGGGATTTTCCGGACCCCAGTGGCTCTAGTCATGCACCTGCGGTACACTGAGCTGGGCTGAAGGCAGGAGCTGCTTCCTATCATATCATATCCTTTCTGAGGACCACCAGCTAGTTTTAAGAACTTCTTCTCCTGATGATGACAAGAAAAGCACTCAAGGCTTAATCTTAAAATTGGTATAATGACACATCATCTTTACTTTAGTAGGTAAAGCATACAAAATGGAAAAACTCAAGGTCAAAAGCCAGGGGACAGTACCCTGCACAAAGTGAGAGGGTGCTGCTAGGTATTGCAGCAAAGGGAATGGAAACAATAGGAGGTAGAAATAGACCAAAAACAGTCTCTGGCATCAGTCTTAATTTTGACTAGTGGACTGTTTCCCATATTGCTATCTAAAGAAATGAGCAAACCTTCAGAAGAGTGCATTCCCTGCCTCCAGAGAATTGAACAGCACAAAGGTGCCCATGACAAAGCAAGGGACAGAAATATTTCTGAGGAAACTGCAGGCATGCCCAATGAAAAAGTAGCATTGGAACTCCTACCACACAAAGGCATGGAATCAAGACACTGTTTGTTAGAAAACTCCACCATCTAAGTTGTGTTCACTTACCACATTTCAGTCCATTTCTGATGCTATTAACCAATACCCTAGACTGGGTATTCATGATGAGAAGAATTTTCTTTCTCTCATTTCAGCAGACTGGGAAGTCCAAGATCATGTGGCCAGCATAGGGTGGATATGGTAAGGTGGAAGGGTGGTAGAAGACAGAGAGAAGAGAGTGAGGACACATCCTCTCCCAAGGATGACATTGGCAGCAGTAATGACATTGGTGGACTCCTGAGGGCAGCGCCCCATCACCAACACCTCCCGTCAGACCCCACCCCTCACGCCAGCACACTGGGGATCAAGTTTCCAGCACATGAGCTTGGAGGGATACATGAAAACCACAGCACCCCTTCCCCTGACTTCTATGCCTCCTCATATTCAAACTTGAAAAATGACTAAATGGTGTAAGTGAGAGATATAAATGGAAAATGAAAGATAAAACTATCCCCTTTCTGTTCCACAGACACTGTAGTTGGAGAAAAAAAAAGAATTTATAATGTTAAGATTAAAATCTTGCCTCTCACTGAATCCAGAATGTCTTAATTTCCAAAAGAAGACTAGTCTGTATAAATGAAACTATATGGGAACCTATGGGATATATCTGAGATCTCAGTGGGGAGGGAAGGCGGAATCTGTTGAACATGTCTCAAGGTAGCAGATAGAGAAAAATATAACATGGAAAAAATTTGCTGTTTTATAACTCTTTAGACCTGTACTTTTTTGTAAGTTAATTGAAAAGTACAAATACCATGGTAGTCTGTGGTCCGGCTCTTAGAAATTACAGTAGACTTAAAGATGCAATGGGCATTTAAGTTGTGAGGTTTCAATGCACCATTGGTGGTTGTTGCTATTTTGGATGGGCTTCTAGTTAATTTTCTATTAGCCCAGACTTTTTAGAAGGCTAATGTAGAGCCCCTGCTTGACCCTGAGGTCTCTAAGTTTAGAGGATCTTCTGGGATCCTCTAAACTTTAAGAGCTGTTAAAGGCACTAAGAGGATGATAAAACAACTCAACATTGGACCACCTGTGTAAGATCCTGAGAAAGACCAGAAGACTCACCCCAACTCAGACTCCCAGGTACCCTTCATTCCTGATTACGTTTCCTTTTTTTGATTGCTGATCAATAAAAGCTTGTGGGAACACAACCTTGGGTGAGTCATTCTCAATAATTCTTCCCTCAGATTGGCCTTGGTGGTCTGACTGGGCTCAGTCTCTGGCCCACAAGGCTGTGGTAAGGCTTTTCTAACATTGGATGTGCCATCCTTTAGCTTATCACCATCATCACCACCACCAAGGTGAATCAGATCCATGAATATTTGACCAGAATTTGGTAAAAAGACTTGTATCAAGCATGAATAATTTGCTTTAGAAATGTCCTATGCGAGTCCAATGGGGAAAAGAGAGCATTACCATATCAGAGTTATTAAAGGGAAGTAGAAAGTACTCAGTAGCCATGGCTGAGTGTAGGAAGGGATGGAGAAGCCATCTGGACCTGAGGCTCCCCTCTGTCAACCAATGTCACAGTCCCCTCTGCTCTGGGTGAAGGATGTACCTTCTCCTTCCTCTGTTACACCCTGCCTTCGAGTTCTTCACCCTCAAAGTGATCACAATCTAGTTGGGACAATCTGAGAAGTAAAGTTTTGTTCCAGGATGACATTCACAGGGATGGAGGTAGAAGGACACCTTCAAAGCCAAGCAATGGAGCTAGATGGAACGTTCTCCCAGAACAAATGCTGGTGCTGAGTTATGAGTAATAGGAAGGTGTAAAGTGGGTGGAACGGGGAGGGCAGGACACCTTCCCACATGTGTGCAGAGGCCCTGGGTTCGGGAGAGCACTGTGATGTGACACACCCCAGACTGTGACCCCAGACAGCTCCCGTCATGGCCCTGAGCTTCAGAATCCTCTTCCAGGATGTGGTCAACAGTCATAGTCTTGCCAGCACCTTGTGGCTGTTTATTAGTCGAATAGGGAAATCAATTTTAAAATTTAGAGTTTTGGTGAGGGCAGTGCTGCTGACTGGCACTGAGCTCCGACACTCAGTGAGGAACTTGACTGTGGACTTTTTACATCCCTAAGTGTAAGGCTGACACTGAAAGAAACTCGCTTACAAAGTAAATTTGCTACTTTGATAGGAAGGGGGTGGGGATGGAATCACCTCCAATTTTTCATACTATAAAGAGAATCTCAGAGGTGAGGGCTTTGTGATGCTTCAACTCACAGTGGAAAGAGGAGAGGAAAGAGGAAGGGAAGAGTAAACACAAAGGGCTGCCCAGCTGGACAACACCCTGCTCCTGCAGTCCCTGATCCAGCCCTGAGAGCACTTCAGGCATCCCTGGTAGCCCTTCCCTGTGTAATATGTCCCTATGTGCCGCTGGCTCTTCTTATAAAGGCACCTGTCATATTGGACTGAGGGCCCATCTCACTCCATCAATGTCTCCATTTGCAAATAAGGTCACATTCACAGACTTCTATATAACTTCTTGAGGGAGACCTGCAATCCATAAGAGGGACACCACATAATCAATATTTTAGGGTCCACGTGATCTCCACATTCACTCCCAAATCTGTTAGACCATGAGCCTAACTAGGACATTAAAGGCATGTTTACCATTTAAATAGTTCATGTTATCAAAGGGAAAACAATGTACTACTCTGTGCACCTGCTGGAACACACAGGCCAGGATCCAGTGGGCACGGTAGAGCCTGTAGGGTGCTGGTGGGAGCAGGGCAGAAGGACTTTTAACTGACATTGAACCTGCAGTGGACTCCACAGCTTGGGCACTGCCTTCTCACAGAGGTTGGCTTAACAGGGATTTTGTTTGCATAAAGATTGATTTAGAGAGTAACCAGGTGAATTTGAGAAAGCCCTTTTCATGAAGGTTTTTCATGATACTTATAGGCATATTTTTGGGTAGTTGTTAATGTTTATGGAATCATTTGTGTGTGTGCATGAGTGTGGTGTGTGTGTGCGTGCATACGTGAGTATGTTTTATCATAGTCCTGGCTCTATGAGAACAGATTTGCTTGATCTCCTAAGTATCTTTTTCCTGAAATTTCATTATCTAACTGACTTAATACACATTAAAATAAAACAAAAGATTTTAGAGGTGGAGACACCATTTGTTTGATGACAATCACATAGTATACTAAACACCTGGCCATAGAAAATAAAATTTTATTCTTGGCTCTCCTAATGACTATAGACTAAGGAATGACTGCATCTTGTCTGTGCTCAGAGCACAAATGAAAGCCAAAGATTTGCAACAGGGATTTTCTTCCAAATATTATGCATGTCTCTTCACAGAGAAGAACATACAAGAGAATAGAAGGAGAGGAGAGAAGAGGGAAGAGGGAACGCTAACGTACTCACTAGGGATTGGGGAAGGAAGACGCTGATATTTTCAGTAGTTTTTGTATGACAAGTATTTTGTATAGCTCATCTCATCTGGACTGTATTGTTCCTGTTTCATAGAAGAGTAAATTGAAGCTGCTGAAGTTAAGTCCTTTGCTTCTGATTATACAAGTGGTAGGAAATGGAGAAAGTATTTGGTCAGGGAACTGCTAAACTCTAAATCTTGACCAATTTTCTCTATATTGCTGTGATGTGTGTGTGTGTGTGTGTGTGTGTGTGTGTGTGTGTGTGTTTTGGAAGAAATAAAATTAATAATGAGCCCCTAAAGGAAGACCATTTGCAGAAATGTTAGAAAACTTCAATTTTTTTCCTCGTTATTCCTTGCTCCAAAGACTACTCTTGAGTTTGTTCTTGTAAGGCTCTGGTGTTTAAAGCATGAGTTCTTAAATGGAATAAAGAATGCCTGTTTGGTGGGACAGCAAGGAGTTTTTTAGAGTTGTCCAGAGAAACAGAATGTAAAGAATAGCTCCAGTGAACCCTGCAAATGTAAATAGAGATGCAGATATAATGAGAGAAGGAACAGGAAAGGTAGAGATGGCGGTGGATAGAGATGGAGAGTCATCATTAGGAATCGCCGCACCTGTCTATGCAGTCTGACATGTCCAAAGATCTGTGGAGTGAGTTGGCAAGCAGGACTCAGAGACCCGAGGCCCAGGAAAGCTGACAGTATAGTTCTAGTCTGAAAGATGGCCGTCTTGGGACTCAGGAAATGCTAGTGTTTCAGTCCATGCTTGTTGGCAGAAGAAATACAATGCCCTTTGAAGGCCATCAGGTCAGAGGAATTGGTTTTCCCTCAGTGGAGGACCAGCTGTGTCTAATGTTCTACTCAGGCCTCGCCCTCATGTGAGGAGGCCCACCCAGAAAAGAGGGCAATCTACATTACTCAGTTTACTCAGGTAACTATTAATCTCATCCAAAAACATCTTTGAAGAAGCATCCAGAAAAATGTTTAAACAAATGTCTAGGCACCCCTATGCCCAAGTCAAGTTGACACATCTGAATGTTGGAGTCTCTGAAAATTCATCGTTGGAATCTTAATCCTCAATATGATGATATTAAGAGGTGCAGCCTTTGGGGTATAATTAGGTCAAAGAGGCAGAGTTTACTTATAAAAGTGATGGTATTAGTGTCCTTATAATAGGCCTAAGGATGCTCCTTTGTTCCCTGCACCATGTGCGGTCACAGAAGGCATCATCTATGAGAAAATGAGCCCTTACCAGACACAACATCTATTTGAGCCTTGATCATGGACTTCCTAGCCCCAGAACTGTGAGAAATTAATTGTGTAGCTCTTAAGCTACCTAGCCTGAAATATTTTGTTATAGTAGCCTGATCAGACTAAGATCATACATAAAATTAATCATCACAGCACTGGTGAACTTTTCTTTTGAAAACCGAAGTTCATTCACCTTTTTAAAATGGATAATCATATTTGGATTTGAAAAGGAAATAGGCATAACTCAAAAATTAAGCAAAAGAAATCTTACACTATTTCTGCAACAAAGCTCTTTCCTCCTGCACATCTAATTAGATTTCTCTGAAGTTCTCCATAAGCGTCGTATCCCACTGTTCTTCCCACACACGCGACGTGCTAAGAATGCCAGAACACTCCTGATCCCTGGGCGCCCCACGATGCCTGCACTCACAGGGCCCTGAGCCTCTGATCAAGCTGCATCCTCTGCAGGAGGTGACCTTTCCTGCCCCCTTCTCCATCCACAAGAATCTCACCCAGCCTTCAAACACCACCGCATATCATTTCCTCTACGGAAACTCTCCTGTGTTCTTGATCAACAAAATTGAAGAGCCCCAGTAGAAAATGCTGATGATGCCACCAGCACAATGTCAGCCATGACTCTTGATTACAGGGTACATTGTACTCTGGGTACGTTGTCCTTGCCCCTCCCCTATGCCCTCACTTGTTCGCACATAGCACCCTTCCTTTGGCCTATGACTTAGCCCACTCTTGCCTTCTGCTGGGTTCCCCTTAGTTCATTTTGTATTAGCATTTGCCCTGTGAATTCTGATTTCTGGGGCTCCCCAAGGGAGCCTATTTTCTATATTGCTTCACGTTCTGGATTGCTGTGAATCAGACCCTCCCAGAGGGCCAAATTCCCAGCAAGACTCCCTGTCACCTTCCTATGTGTGATTAATTCAGAGAACTCATCAATCTGCTCTCACACTATGTAATTATTTCTATCCCATTGATGGTGAGTTCTTAGGTTGAAATTATATCCTATTCATCTCTGTGCCTCTTGAGATTTCCTTATGCCGGGAATAATTTTTGTGCTTGATAAATACATCTGATATGAATAACATTAAATGCACTTTTATCTTGAGTGTCCTCTCAACTTCTAAATTCTTGAGATCTTCGAAGAGCTAATTCTAGGACTCTTGGACTAGCCCAGCTGGAGGTGATTTCCCATTGAAAGCACATACTGTTCCTTTAACTGATTGTGGTCATCTGCTCTGTCTCTTGCTGAGTTGAGAAACTCCATGAGAAATCCATGTTTTACTTCCTTCATGTCTATGTAGTCCTTAAGAAAATGCATGTGTTAAATCATAAGCTTGTGCTGGAAAATTGGCTCCAACTTACTTTAACTCATATTTTGATCTGGATTCAGAAAACTCAGTTCTAACTGAAATCTAAACACTTGCCATCTTCTTGTCTGCTTACTGCTGAGGCTGTATCTCAGGGAGTTGTGAGCATCTTTGATGACAGCGACTTTAGTTAAGCCATCTCTGTAAATCTTGCATCTCATGTGACTAAGTCGCTACTGAATGAAGATTGACATATCATGACATTCTCTAAATTCTCTCTTAATTACTTGGAAATTAAGGTAACTCACATTTCTAGAGGATCTACTTTCTTGACAGGATAGTGTTTGCTATTTTATATTTATGATCTCAAAGTGCTGAGAAAGTCACCTAGCACTGCCAGGCTTTGGTGTTATCATCTGTATAGTGGAGGTGATATGCATGCTTACCTCAAAGGGCTTTGTGAGGTTAACTGAGTTAATAGCTATAAGCCACTGAACTGAATACTTTGAAAGGGAGTGCTTCGTGATGTGAACTGTATCTTAATAAATCTGTTAATTTTTTCAAGCATATGGATATTATGAAAATAATACCTTCATATTTGAGAGAGAAATGTTAACTCTACGGACCAAATGTCAAAGTCATACATTCTATAAAATGTAATTTTGGGGTATCTTACACTGATCACTGGGGCTCCAACATGAGCATCCTTATTTTTGTTCTTTCCCTCAACTAGTCTGTCAACACCAAGTCTTATCTATTGTTCATTCACTATTTTATAGACAAACTTCTTTTACTCCTACACTGACCTCATCTAGTTGGGAGCCATTCTCATACCTCTGCAAGCTCTTATAGTAACCCATTTGCTATCAGAGGCCTCTCCTTTTTCATATAATTCTCCTAAAGCCTGCTAGTTCCCCCAAGTGGAACACTTACTCCTATTTTGTCTAAAACCACTTAATTACTTCCCACAGTCAGTAAGATAGGTTCTTTTTTGTTTGTGAGTTTGTCAGGACATTTAGGTAATTATAAATCTGTCTTAAAATTACACTGCAATTAAAAATAAAATACTTGCACCTGTTCAGTGCCAAGTATAGACCTGAAACTCCCACATCTATTTTCTGCCTGCCCTATCCAAACACGTCACTTTTGCCCAAATGGCTTCCAAAAGTCCTTCCATTCTTTCCTCCATACATACAGAGTGGTCCATCCATACCTCTGATCACAGAGCCCACCCTTCCTCAGAATCTCAGCTCATATTCCATCTTGTACTTTGAACTCCCTTCACCATCCAGCTGGAAGTGCTCTTCACGTCCTCTGCGCTTAGATAGCATTTATTGATAACCTTGCAGAAATGTTATACTTTCTCAAAGAAACAGGTTCAAGGTTCACAATACCAGTATGGATTCTCTCACCATGTACACCATACACCACCTAGCTACATCCCCTCCAGGGTCGAGCTGGAGTGTGAATGTTTTGTATCCGGGGATGATAGTTCGCCCTTCATAAAGAGACCTTCTGTCGATGATTACTTTTACTCTGTCTTCACAGGGAAGAGCTCTTTGAAGCATTTCCAATTTATTTTGACATCTTTGCTACTTTCTTGTTGAAAGTATCAACTTTACCATGGTGATAGTGAAGTGGGACAGAAGAGGCTGGGCATCCAAGGAATTTTCAGGAAGCAGATTTGTTGGCTGTAGCCCGTTGGTACAGAGTGTGGCTGGTGCTTGAAAGATTCTCTGGACAAAGAGTGTAGAAATTCTTTGAACTTTATACCCCGTGTGTGTTTCAGGGTGGGAGAGGGGCTAGGAGGTTCACATAAAAAGTGCTTTCTGTTCCATCCTCTAGACCAGACAAAGGTGTCACAAGTCTTTTTTTCTGTGCAAACCTGGCATTTACAAAAGGAGGAAACTAACTAACAACCACAATGCTCTTCCACAGAATTTTTTTTCCTGCTAGCTGATATCCTGTGTCTGACAAGATGAGGAACTTGTGTGTTACAAATATGGTGGGGGTTTCTGCTTAATTACGGTAAGGGTCTTTGGGGTGGGAGTCTCTGGCCTGCTTCAGTAGTATTTGAACAAAACAAAAGAAGAGGGAAACTCAAGGACGTGGATGAGGGACAACTAGGAACTCATATAACATTAAAAATGCATTCTTGAATGATTTAATTCAAAGTATAGATGGAAAAATTTTCTAATGTCAGATTTTCTGTGTTAATTATTATAAATGCAGAAATGCAAGCACCAACTTATATTGAGCTCTTCATTACATTGAAACAGTTTATATGCATGGCAATACTAGAAGATAGACTCTATTTTTTATACCTTACAGTGTAAAAATTAAATTTCAGAGATGTTAAACATGTAAGTTCTCAAAAATATGTACTGATTCAAGGTTATTCAGGACAGAGAGTCAGATAGTTACATATTTCATCATGACTATGTTTTGCCTCTGTGTTATTTGTATAATCTTTACTAATACAGTAACAATTACTGAAACATTACTACTAATACTAATTATTATTATCATTAATAACAATTGGTGATAATATCCAATAGTAATATAAAATAATTTCCATTGCATATGCATACATGTGGAACTGGGAATTGAGCCCAGGACCTTGTGCATAATAGGCAAGTACTCTATCACTGAGCTACAAAAAATTTTTAATACATTACTTGCATGTACAACTGGTCACTAATTTACATTTAGTAAAAAACATACTTTGAGTTTTGAGTATTGATTTGCCAATATGTGATATTACACTTTCTTGGAATGCCAGGCAGGGCAGTGAGCTGCAGCTCCCAGTCACCCACAGGACGTGAGGGGAAACAGCTGTACCCTACAGTGTACGTGTGGAACACTTCATTATAAAATAGGCCTTGTCTATTGATTTTTCCCGGCTGTAGCTGCATGTAAGTATTCTGAGCATATTTCAAGGTAATCTCACCTGTGAGTTTTGTAGGTTCAGTGTATTAGATACACTGCTGATGTCATGGTGTTTTTGATTTACGATGGGTTTATTGGGATAAAAGCTTATTGTAAATTGAGGAGGCATCTGGATGTTGATTAGATGATAGTAAGGTCTCCCCTCTTCCCACTCAGTGCATGCCAAAGCGATGAATATCTTTACTCCAGATTAGCATTTCAGGGGTGTCTGGGTGACTCCATTGTAAGGCTGAAACATCACATGCTGAACATCTTCAGTCAGGGACCATCTGTCTGTAAAAGCATTACTGTCCTTTATTTGCTCTTATTTGTAGATACACATTCACAAGGAAACGTGATGGCATGACCTCAGGCCTGGCAATAAATCTTCTACTGCTGATTCCCTCTGAGCACTGCCCTGAGAACTGCACTAGAGTGCAGCACAGCTGCTCTCTCTGATGGCTTCACATAGGCGTCATTTATAGCCACCTCACCAATTTATGATGCCAACAGCTATTCCAGAGGAAAGGGATGATTCGCCTGGGCATCCTGGGTCTATTCCCATGTTTGGTGAAGAAGCAGCACCTTGCAGTGTGGAAGGGTGCCCATTCCAAGTGCTGTGTCCAGTCCTGAGCCATCTGCTTCCCTTTCTGTGGCAAGGGCAGGGTTAGTTCTAGACGGTAACAAATACCAGCACTGCTGCATGCAAGGACGCCATGCATTGTATTGACTTTTTTCTTTAAATCTCTGCTGTACTTTTTTCTTTCATTAAAAGACATTGAAATGTAAATATCTATATTTGAAAAACTGGGCATGTTCTTAATTCTTCTTGGGCTGAAAATAGCACAGATTTCTTTCAAGCACAAAGAGAACAGTAAAAAAACTCTGGCGAAAAATTAGAAATGATGCATGCAAACTGTGCTGATGATAACAGTTCTGGCAGCTTTCATGAAGGAAGATAATTCTCTCACCCTGGTTCATCTAGAAATGGTTTTGTTTTGCTTTATGTTTTTCATCCAGTGTGTAGGGGAAGGGAAAAGAAACATAGAAGAATAAGTTTGGTAAGGTAAGAAATTCTTTGTAATATTTGGGGAGAAAAATAGAGAAAGAAAAAAAATCCAACAGATGGCTCCTCTACACCTTCTGCTGAGCTGTGAAAACGCCATTCGGTGGGATCAGTGGTTTCCAGGGTCTGCAGTGTGGAGAGTAGAGCCCTTTGGAGGTGTTAGCCTTTCCATTAAAGGAGAGGATCTATGTCACCCTGAAAACATGCCTGTCTGGGACTGTAGGATAGTTAGGAAAAAATATTTGCACTGATCCTACCATTGAATGGGCAAAATGATTCTCTTTCTGTAAGAAAAAATATCTCCTGAAATAAATATAATGAAATTGACTTTTTAGCAAATGGTTACCCAGTGCCTTCAAAATAAGAAGTTTGACACATTTATTGAATATGTATTCTTAAAGATTTTATATTGGTATTTTTATCTTTTTACTTCCAAAGGGATGAAAAACAGCAGTTATCAGGGCTTATCCTATGTGACAACTGCCTGGTCCATTATCCCTCCTCCTTTGAGCAGCCATTTGTTTTCTTGCTCTTGAAGCCAGTGTTCATTGATACTTCAGTGTGGTATTGCCAGGACAATTACAAATGAGCCTGCCTTCCAGGCATTAGCAAACTCCTGGGAAAATGGGGAGGAGAAAGCTACATTCATCAAAATGTTTCCATGGGTGTTATCAATTCTCTGTCTTACGATGATTTTGTGAGAGACATCTTGACTTCCATTTTATGTATGAGGATTTTAAATGAAGAATTAAAACTGTATGTCCACAGTCAAACAGCTAATATGTTTTGGAACAATAACTCAAAGCCAGGCCATCTGTGAATCCACACTCAGGAGGTCTCTGGTAGATCTGGAGTCTGTGGTGGTTTCAACGAGAGGTCACCTGTAAGCTGCTCTTAACTTCTAGAAAAGTAGGAAAAGTTTCCCATTTTCCCAAGCTCTTAACTTCTAGAAAATCTCAGCATGGATGTTATAAAGACACATTTAAGAGAGTGTAATCTATATTCCAATTAATATTGTAATTCAGTTTCGCCTAGTAGTGGGCAGAATGTTTGGGTTTCCCTCCATGTCAAAATTCTTGTGCTGAAACCTAATCGCCAGTGTGTTGGTATTTGGTGGTGGGCTTTTCGGATGTGATTAGGACATAAAGGTGGACCTTGGGAATGGAAGCAGCACCTTCAGAAGGGAGACCCTGAAGAGCTTCCTTGCCAATCCTGCCACGTGGGCACTCAGCAAGGTGGCACTGCCTGTGAACAGGAAGTCGGTCTTCTCCAGATGCCAAATCTGGTGGACTTGAACTTGGCCGCCTCCAGAACTCTATGCACAAACTTCATTGTGTCTGAACCTCCCAGGCGAGGGTGTTCTGTAGTAGTCCATGAAGACGAACACACATAATACACATCAAAGGATGACTGAGCATTTCATCTTCATCATTTCCAAAGAATGAACGAATAACAAGAGACTAGTAGCACAATAGGAAACTAGGAAGCAAGATGTAATCACACACTTAGATTTAACAAACATCGCATTGTCTATTTCCCAGGGACTGAGGTGAACACTTTCACACACAACTGCTATTTATATAGTCTATGAACACTGCGACCTCTAATGTGTTCACCAGGGAGGAACATTCACCCTCACGGTGAATACAGTGGATTTGTGTGCATCACACAGGGCTTTGGAATAGGAAGACGGGGATTTCAGTTCTGGCTCTACCTTTCATTAGCTATAAGCCCTTAAATAAACTAATTCCTTCAAATAGCATTCAACCATGAATGGAGCTGCAGAGAGCTTTCGTGTATGGTTTTCTGTAATGTCTTATTCAGTTAGTTGCTGATGGGCCTCTAGCTCATAAAACACATGCCCTATTTGTTTAAGTGCTTAATCCTACATCCTACTGTTCCTTTTTTTGTTTTTGTTTTTGTTTTTAACCCTTGCTAAAAGTCAGTTGAACACTAAGCTTGTGATTCACTGCCCATTTCTAAGCTTGGTTGGTTCCCAATTTTCTGACACTTCCATTTCCCTCTGATTTTCATACTTCCTGCTCTTTTTCCACACCCCATTCCATGTGCTTGGCTTTAGTACTTAAGTATCTTGTGATTTTAGTACCAGAAAAGTTACTCGCTTTGCTTACCTGTGGGTAAAAATTAGTTTCTTACTTCTGAAAAACAAACAAAAGTAGCTTAGAGGAAATAGATTTCCAATAACTTTTCTTCCTTTCACGATAGACCAGCATTTATAAGGAATGTGCAAACTTTGAAAGAAATAATGGTGATAAATAAAAGCTCAGTTAGCCTCAGAAATGATGTCTTGAAATAGCAAAATTCACTTCTCAGTGAAAAGAGACAAGCAGGAAGATCTCCACAAGTTTTCAGCAGGAAAAGGTTCCCATTTTTTCAAGAAGGTATTAGAGCTTCTTAATGACATTTCAGATCTAACAATGTTCTAGAAAATAAAAAAGGATACTGTTAGATGTATCTCAACTTACTGTGTTTTAGTATATGCTAAAACACTCACATATATATATATATATATCTCCATCCAGTGAGTAATACCATCAAGCATCGTGTGTTCCTTTTTTTAAAAATGTGTTATCTCCTTTAATCCCCCAAAGAGCTGTTTTATTCCCCATCTTATAGAGGAGCACACTAAGGCACTAAGATGTTGACTTGGTAAATTATACATATCTGGTTTTTAGGTGAGGCTTTCTGTGAAGAGCTCTGGGATGGAGCCCTGTGTGTGCAGAGCTAGAGGGACCAGCTGACCCATGAAGGTTTCAGCTGAGACTCAGCTGTTCCTACAAGGACTTCTGCAACTGGGATGGCCCTTCAAAACTGTCCTGAACATGAGTCTGTGGTGGGCTGTCTCTTGTCTGCCACACCTGAGTTCAAGCTCAAGGATTTTTGTCACTTCCATGAAATGAAAAGTCCTTTTAGCATCTTGTTAGCCCTCGCACAATACTCTTCAATAACATCACCCTCCTGGTTGCATTTTTCAATCAGCCATGATTCAATCACATCCTTACTGAAGTGTGATGCTCAGAGATCTCAGTGGAATTGGACTAGTTTTGAGCTGGATGCAATTGCTTCTTTTGTGTTTTTGTACATGTTATAAGATCCCAAGTGCTTACATAATTTTCAGTTTAATAAGATGATATACATATACTTGAAATATGCTTTAAACCCATCTTGTTGTTGTTGTTCAGTGTTCTCCTGACACTGAAAGAAACATTTGGAAGAATGGATAATGAAGTGATCCTCACATAAAACATTGTGAGTCTGGATTCTCAGTGAGGTTGTTCTTTTATGCTTTGAGTTTCTGGCTCTTTCTCCTCTCATACTTTTAATTTATTGTCCTCTTTAGGCATATGATGATCCATTAGATGCATTTGAAGGAAGACAGGTCATCAAAGGCCCCAAATTCTTCAGCCAAATTACTGTACGACCTTTGAAAAATATGGATTTCTCTACTCTACATGTGAAGATTCTGATTTGGTGGCTCTTTACTTGGGTGCAGGAACCCAGAGTTTGACTTTAATAAAGTGGTTCTTCAGGAACTAACATAGCTCAGGTGCCAGGTTCAGATGTTCAGACTGCTGGCCAGAGAACCTGCTAAGACCCTTCTGTTGTGTAAGGCAGGCTCCGTAGCACACGACCACTCGTTTAGCATGTGAGTTTCCCCCTGGTGTTCGGAACAAGGGCTAGCATAGAAATCATATTCTATGCATATTTTTGAATGAGGAAAAATCAATACAAATACTTGAGTTAATCCAGCGAAAATAGGAAGCTGCTGCATTTGAGCAGACAGCTCAGAAGACAGAGGCACAGCAAGCACCATCATGTGGACAAATCAGTAAGATGTTAGTACAGTGCAAGTTAATCGTATGTTATTAAATTTCCTGTCAGACCAACAGGTAAGATACATCATACTACATATTCTGACAGCCAATGTTTCTTACATTCCTGGGGGAAAGTCCCTTTTGACTTTTTATCATATAGAATCCTATAAAATCTTGCAAGTTTTGTAATGATTTTGTTAGGGTGTTTACACTTACATTCATAAGTGACATCTGTAGGTTGATCTTATCTCAAGTCCTGCATCTTTTCAGGAGACTCTGATTACAGGAAACACAAAACATAAAGCCAAGTAAAACAAGAATTACTAACATTTGTATTTACTCATCAATTTCCAAATAAAATATTGAATGAACTTACAAAAACAGCCCAAGATAAGATTCATATAATATATGGGAAAAAGAAAAAGTGTATTTGCTAACAAGAACGTAAGTTATTTATTATGATTAAGGAAAGGCTTGAATCTAATCTTGCTGCCTTTAAAACAGGAAAGACTTTATTTGTTGTCCATTAAATAGTTCTTAGTAGAATGACTGAAATAGAGATGTTTCTTAGGGATGAATGTTGTTGACATCATTAAAATATTTTATGCTAAAATTCTAAAGCTATTTTCCCTTTTGTGGTATGTTGTGCAAAAGAGGATAAAATATGAGTAGAACTGAGTCTTCATGAAGATTTTCACAGTAAAAGAAGAAACCGATTTATATATTTACAAAAAGTATCTCTAGATAAAATGCTTAAAGTCACATTTTTAAGCTTCCTACAGAAGAAATGGTTCTGGGATGCCCGTTGCTCTTTCACTCTGGATATATAACTTTCTGATATGTTAGCAAATGAAAATTAGCACATTAAATCCTGAAGAACAAAATGTCAGTTGATAAACCAGGATGGGGGTTGGAGATAAGTCAGAGTGTCTCTCAGCAAGTAGAACTTCTAAGTGGAAAGCACTAAAAATATCAGTAATCTCATGAAGATGTGATTCATTTGCCCAGGACATTCTGCCTGGACTGAAGAAACATTGCCTATGATCAGTATCCATGATCATGAATTATCAACCTAAGCAACATCATTGCTTAGGTTGATAAAAAGCCAGGTCAACCTCTTCATGTTCAAATTCTGTGCCCCTCAACATGGCGAGTATGTCCAAGACTACAGACTACTCATATCCCAGGAGCCCCATGTGCCATCCTAAGATCAGAGTTCCTCTGGTCTTCTGTGCCAATTTGATCACCAGCAAAAGGCGACACCACAAACCAGAGTCACATCAGTGAAATTGGGAATGTTTTTACTCCTTAATGTAAATATCACTCTCTCCAGAGTTTGTTATGAGCACAACATTAGTACTAGAAGGACTACATAAATTTTGCCTTTATGCAGCTTGCAAACACAGTGATTACGCATTATCAGGAGTGGCTTCAGGTAGAAGGATGATAGAAATTAGGAGACACGACTTGAATGTTTTGCACAAAAATAACACTATTTTCGCTCACCTTATGCGCTGTTGTGCTGATTTTGAAAATGTGCTAGTGGTGTTTATGGGGGATGATTTCAATCCTCTGGCTGCTTTGAGTCCAGCTGCCAATCTGCCCTGTTTATTCATCGTCTGTGATTGTCCATTCTTCTAGAGAAGGAATGGTCTTAGATGTTTGCTTTCTGAATTGCTCACTCCCAGTATGAAGTGATGAAGCAAGTCCAGGGCCCCTGGTGTCAAGGGCAGGACAGGTGGCCTTCCTGATGCAACACCAGGTGAGGCAAGAGCCAGCTGACAAAAGAATGAGTTCGATGTGAAATTTTCACATAGCTCAGGGTAGTGGTTTGGATATGAGGTGTCCCCCCAATAAGCCCATGTGATAGACAATGCACCAATGTTCAAAGGCAAATGATTAGATTATGAGAGCTATGGCCTAATCAGTTCATTGATTAATTTAATGGATTAATGATTTAAAAGTAACATTGAATGGAGTGGTAACTGTAGGCAGGTAAGATGTGGCTAAAAGAAGTAGGTCACTGTAGATGTGCCCTTGAGGAGTATATCTTGTCCCATTGGCACCCCCTGCTCTGCTTCCTGGCCATGAGGTCAGGTACACTCTCCACCACGTCCTCACCCATGCCCTTCTGCCATAGACTCTGCCTCACCTCAGGCTCAGAGTGATGGAGTTATGCAATCAGTGACAGAACTTCTGAAACTATGAGCCCACATAATCTTTTCCTTCTCTAATTTGTTCTTGTTGGATATTTTTGTCACACTGACAAAAACCTGACTATCACACTCCGGTTGTCTGTATCACCATGAAATGATGATTACAGATCATCTGCCAAATAAAAAAACTATGTATGGAGCGAAAACAAAATTTGGGGGTGTTAATATTTCTATGTATCAATTTAAAGAAGCATTCTATAAATGTCACATATTGTACGGCAACATTAGATGTTTAAGAAAGAAGCTAAATTAACTACAATTATACCTTTCTAACACTACTTGTCATTTACTTTTCCAGAAAATAGCAAATATAAAGAGGTCAGGAACCCCATCCTTAAAAACTAATGATCAGGTGGAGAAGACATACATATAAACAGAAGGTGTAAAGAGAAGAATGCAGTTACCACAGTGTTAAGACACACAGATGCATTGTAGAAGCAGGCAGGGAGAGAGCTTTATGAACACAGGAGGAGTGGCCTCAGCACCGTGCTTTGTACCTGGCTCACTAGAGCATGACATTCACTATCCACATAGAGGTCTCACTGCCTTCTTCAGCATCGAGATTGTGTCTCATTCTCTGACGTCACCAGGCTCTTAGAAGCCTTGTGCTGCACTGTGTATGTACTGCAGGAACACTGGCTCAAATAGCAAAAGAAAAAGGAAGGGGTTGAATAGGAATTATCCAGAAGGGGAAGGAATGAGGGGCCATTCACTTGAGGAACAGAGAAGCAAGTGTTCCGGAAGTCAGTGTTCCTGGACATTTTCTTACAGGATTACAAAGGAGAAGTGGTCAGTTGTTACATATGCAATGAATTGACCTGAAGTAAAAGATTCCATGCAGTTTATGGACCCATTGGTCTACAGACCCATTGGTCTGATTTTTATTCAGATAATTTCTGTCAGTTTGAAGTTAAAATCTGATGAGCAGAGAAGAGTAAGATTATTCAGGAGGAAGTGGAAATCAAGGATATGTGAAGATTGCCCTGAGTTTTGAAGATTCTGAGGCTGGGAACTGGTGAAGATCAATTGGCTTAAGTTATGGGAGACAGATGGCATCACTGCTGAAAATTGACAGCTTCTGGAATCTTTGCTCACCCATCCAAAGCACTGCAATCTCCCTTCAGGAAGCTGGAAATGGGCAGATGAGAACCCACATGATGTGCTGTTTACATGTGCCCTGATGTTCTCCATTGTTTATCTGAACTAATTCCCCTGCTTAGGGTCTTCTGTTTTCTCATTGAGAGTAAAATTCTCAAATTAAAAGAAAGAAAAAAGGAAAGAAAAAGAAAGAAAAGAAGGAAGAAAGAACGAAAGAGACATAGATAAAGCAGAAGCTTTGCAAATTCAGAGCCCACAATGTACAATATTTTTCCTCTTATCTTTAACTTTTCCCTATTACCTTTACTCAGTACTCATGTCAAGAAAGTAAATCTAAAGCCATGAATATCAACCAGAGTAGAATAATAAATATAATTCTTTTGGGTTGCACTTTTTTTTTTTTTACAATTTTATCTCAATTTTACTCATTTACTAGTTATTTAAGAGTAATCTCCATTTCATTCAGATCTTTATTCTATTTGTCTATGTTACTTTATAATGCTATTCTGAAATGCAGTTTTAAGTTTATTAAAGATTTGAAAACACTCAGATTGGTGTAATTTGAAAAACATTGACATTTTTCTATAGAATGAGTGAACTCTTTCCAATGATGTGTTTTCCAAATTGCCTTAGAAAAAAAAAGAAAGAAAGCATTTCTATTTTCCTTGCAATGCTATAATTTAAAATCAGTCCAGTGTATGTGTGATCAAATTTGTAATAATCTGTCACTAGTGGCAGAAAAGAAAATTAAAGGAATCAATTTATTTCACAGAATGAAATGTGAGCTTTCCCCTCCCTCCACAGAAATAGCACAAAGTTCTTTAATATCATTTTCATGCTTCCACCATAGTGACAGGAAAATGCTGCTAGGGGACTTCTTTCTTCACAGCATCTGCCACGAACTCAATTCCTGAGGATCTGAGGTTTTACATCTTCCATAATTCACTGCACAGTGCATTGCAGGTGTGGCTTGTTCAAGCCTTTACCTTGACCCCATGGACCATGTGACCTTCCTCCCTCCTTAGTGGCCACTGTCTCATGGGGAGGAGCTGAGAGTGTCCCTACTCATGCTTGAGAGAGTGTCATTGGCTCTCTCTCGTGAATGAATGGACAGAGTTCTCCAGACAAAAATTAAGCCTGAAGCTAAAGCTTTAAATAGAGGACTTTAGTAGACCTCTCTATAAAAAATGAACTGTTAATGGATGGCAGAAAAATAAAGATTTGGCTGTTGTCTGACTTTGGCAGTAATTAACTGCTTACTTAGGTCAATATATATTCAGTGCTTGAGATAATTGGACAGTTCCTGAGATCTTCCCTCTGCTATCTCTCTATAAATATCCTACATGGCTGCTAAAGGACATATATAAATGTGTCAGTTTCTTTTAGTCTTAGTCCAAAATGAAGAGAAATATGTCCAGGAATATAGTTTGAAGGGCAGGTGAATTAGAGTCCAGTTCAGCCTTAAAAAATAATATTTCTGTCAAGAAACAGATCTTTCCTGAATATACTAAAAGCTTATTTACAGATTTCAATGTCAAAGACCAGGTGTACATCTTTTTAAATGCACTGGTCTCCAGTTTAATAATGTTAATTCTTACCAAATAAAGCTTTTTAAAAATAAAAACCTAATTGAAATCCCCCAGAAAAGTTTTCATAGAATTCATCTATTGAGGAATGATGAACTAAAATTATTTTAAAGAAAAATGAGGAAAAATGCTTTACACTATTCAATGCTCTTATAAAGTAATCATAATTAAAATAGTGTATTAGTAGAAAAACTGTCTAATAATGCATCATCCCTAGAGCCAAGTGGGGCAGGCTGTAAAACACCATGTCCTTGAATGCCTCAGTTTTTTTCTCCCAAAATCTAGACAAATTAAGGGAACAGCAAGAATACTGGGCTGGAATGCCCAGATACATATCCTCTTGAAGGAGACTGGCTTTCTCCTATACTCCTGGGGACCTGGGCATGTTAGTGTCATCTGTAGAGAGCTCTTTTCTTGCATATATGCCAAGATTATTGCACTTGAGATGCTGATCAGATCAGCAAACTAAGCAAGCTCATGCTGAGGACGTCGCTGCTCCTGGAGCCTAACATACAAATCCCCTCTCTGAGTGGGGACAGAGATGGACCTGAGGGTGGTGTAGAAAGGATATGTACCACTCATCCAGCCATCCCTCAAAGGACAAGACACTGTGAAGGAGAAGACACTGCTTAGTGAAACACTGTGATGGATGGAGGGTTTTTGTGTCCATCCGTCACCCTGAACTCTTCTTGGAGTAGTCTCTGATCTCCAATGAGCGTTCCCCAAGAAACTGTATCCCTCCCAGACTGTCTCTGGGCACTTTCCTTGGCCATTCTGCAACCTACCCCACTGCTCGGACTGGGCTGTGGACGAGACAAATGGAACACAATAAAGAACTGGAAGCAGATCCACTGGTAAATGACGATTTCATATATGATCATTTATGATCATTTCATAGATCATAAATGTTAGGTATTGCATCACAAGCCAAATGGTAAAGTATGGGATATTTAAGCATAAAACTACTTCTCAGCTTAAGGTCATACTATAAAATGTAATCCAAGGATTATTAAGGCCTTAAATATGAACCGCAAATCTTACCAATTCCAAATATATAGGTAGGTAGATAGAGATATATGTATGTACATATATGTACTTGTATACAGTGTATATACAGATGTGTATATATATGTGCACATATACATATATGCATATACATATATACATATAAATGTATATTTTTAGAATTGGAAAGATTCTAATATACGTATATATATAAAGCATGAGTGTGACTTTCAGTGAGGCTGGTCCAGAAAGACTATCTAAGCAAGTGACATACGGATAGAGAGTCAACAGACATGAGGGAGGAACAAGAACAAAGTTCTGGAATCATGGTGAGCTAGATAAGGAATTAGATCCTGTGGCTGGAGCGGTGTTGACTGAATGTGAGAACATAAGGAGATAAAATCAGAAGGCTTGTCCCAGAACATGGGAAGCCTTTAGGCTGCAGCCAATCATTTGCTTTTAATTCTAAGTATTATGAGACACTTTATTGGAGGATTATTTTATATGCAGGGCAGCATTGCATTTTTGAAAGCTCATTCTTGTTATTTTCAAGACAATTTGCTGAAGAGTTGGGAGAGTGGAAGGGAAACCGACCACTTAGAAAACACCTGTGTTTTATGTAAGTAGGAGAGGTTGACTGTGAACTCCAGGACTCTAGCTGTGGCAAGGGGATGGGTTGCCAGTGTATTTTGAGAGTAGTTTCTACATGACTGCCTGCATGATCACAAGTGGCATTTGGAGAAATAGGCTCTCCACACTTAGGTGGCTCTACTGCTAGATGTTGGAGCCTGTGTGGCACGTTTGTGATGGTGCCCTTCCCTGAAAGGACATGAAAGAGCAGGTAGGAAAAAGTGTGGCAAATAAAATTACCTTTCCAAAACTAAATTTGATATATCTATTATATTTGCAAAGGAAGCTCATCATTGGGCAGTTGGATACATAAGCTCTGCAGAAAATTCTGGAAAGAAAATGAATGTTGACTCATTGTGAGAATATGAATGATATTCAAAGCCCTAGCATTGTGTGATCTTGCTTAGGAAGTGGAGAGAGATGTGGAAGAAAGGTCGTCCTGTAGCAGACCTGAGGCACGCAAAGGTTTTCTGATGGTATGGAGGACACATAGCCAGCAAGAGGTGGAGAAAGAGCAGACGATGCAGGAGAGAGGAAGCAGAAACGTCTCCTGCCACATCACATGTATCTCTGTAAATTCTGGAATTAAATCTTCAATTTCAGCCAGGCGCAGTGGCTCAAGCCTGTAATCCCAGCACTCTGTGAGGCTGAGACAGGAGGATCGTGAGTTCAAAGCCAGCCTCAGCAACGGTGAGGTGCTAAGCAACTCAGTGAGACCCTGTCTCTACATAAAACACAAAATAGGGCTGAGGATGTGGCTCAGTGGTTGAGTGCCCCTGAGTTCAATCTCCAGTACCTCTTACTCCCCCCCAAAAAAAACAAACTTCAGTTTCAATTCTAAAAGGATAAAATTTTGATGGCAATTACATTCAGTCTGAGGTTAATTTCTAGATGTTTATCATCCTTCCTTAGGACACTCTTTGTTTTTTTAGTTGCATAGTTTGGCTAGAACTTTCTCATAACAAATAGTTTTGGACTGGTTTTCCCCAACACACAATGTACTCTTACTTTTACTCTTACAGAGGTAAGACATTTTATTTTTTAAATTTCGGAAACATGATCTTAGAATGTCTTTACATGTAAACAAGATTGGTTACCTTTTTAAAACTCTATCTAGGTAAATATAACTTGTATCTCATCTTCCTCTTTAAAGATCTATTATTATTATTATTAGTGATATTTCCATTTTCCTCTTTTTTTTTTTTTTCATTCCTACATCAATTTCACAGCTAATTAGCCTGATGTAGAGTTGTCCTCAGAGTTGTCAAGTGGGCAACTTTAGGGTCACTAACTTTCGTGGTTTGCATGGGACTAAGGAGTTTCCTGGGATGCCAGGATTTTCAAATGTTAAGCTGGGATAAGTTGATCACCATACACATAATCGAGGGCAGAGTTTCAGTGTTGCCACTGTATGCGATGGAAATGTAGTCATGTGCCACATGACAATATTTTGGTCAGTAACAGGCCTCTCACATGACAATGGTTCCCTAGGATTATAACAGGGCTGAACTATTTCTATGATCTGGTGATGTTTCAGCTCTCATAAAGTCATAGCATGATGCCTCACTCACATGTTTGTGGTTATGCTGGGGGAACAAACCTGAAGTACAGCACATGTCATTATGTACCGTACCTAATACCCGACATGAAAATAAATGGCTGTCGTGGTTCAAGAATTTATGATACTGTGCTTTTGTATCACTATCTTAGGGTGTACTCCTTGAACTTAATAAAAACTAAATTGGTATCTGTAAAACAACCTCAGTTGGGTCCTGTGGAAGGTGTTCCAGAAGGGGGCATTGTTATAGATAAAAGCTACATGGATGTCGCTGTCCCTGCAGACTTTCTGGTGGGAAAAGATGTGGATATGCACAACAGTGAGAATGATGATCCTGAACCTTTCGAGGCCTTCACTAGTGCCCATGCCCCCCTCTTGATTTTTAACAAAAAATTTAAAAACAAAAAAATGTAAAGTAGTCTATTCCATACAGCATATGTGTGCAGTAGGCTGCATGGTCTGACTTGGTGAGCACCCACTCATGTTTGCACAGTGGTGAAATTGCCCTGAGAAACACTTCATGAGGAGATTCTGTCATCATGAAAACATTACACAGTTCACTTACACAAACTAAGGTGGCTACCACTTTACTAGGTGATATGATCTTCATGACCACTTCATTTCTGTTGTCCAAGGTAGACCACGATGTCATCATGTGCTAATGACTATACATCTAGAAGTACTGTGTATGTACAAGGAAGCTTCTCCAAGGACGCTAGCATGGTGTCAAGACCCAAACTGAAAACAACCTAAATCCATTAGGAAAGAACTGAAAAAGTCATAAAACTCAATACACTTGTTCAAATTTACTGTTCGATTTTTAAGTGAATATGTTAAAATGAATGTATTTAGAAAACCATTTTGAGTATTAGGTTGGACAATTTATAAAGATAATTATATAGAAGTCAATTCCTGTGCCATCATGATGGAGTGTTGGGCCTATTTTTTCTTCTAAAAGTTGCAGAGTTTCTGGTCTAATTCATAGGCCTTTGATACACTTTGAGCTGACTTTTGTGCAGGGTGAGAAATGGCTTAGATATGAAGTGTATCCCAAAATCTCATTGTGAAATAATGCAAGAAAGTTGAGAGGTGAAATGATTGGTTGTAAGAGTTGTAACCTAATCAGTGCATTAATCCTCTGATTAACTGAGTGGTAACTGAAGGCAGGTAGGGTGTGACTGGAGAAGGTGGGTTACTAGGGGCATGACTTCAGGGTTCATTTTTTTGTCCTTTTTGAGCACAGCACCCCCCCCCCCCTTCCTCGTACCATATTCCTAGCTGCTTTCCTCAGTCACTCACTTCCATCATTATCTTCTGCCTCACTGTGAACCCCAAGGAATGAAATTGGCTGTTTATGGACTAAGACCTCTGAAATTGTGAGCCCCTAAATAAACTTTTCCTTTTCTAAAATTGTTTTAGTCAGGTCTCTTGATCACAGCAACAAAAAAGATGATTGAACACCTACGAAAGCATTTTCAGTTTTATCAGCTGTCTTTTCTCCAATGTATGTTTTTGACACCTTTGCATAGTATGAGATAATTCTACTCATGTGTGTATGTCTCTGTGTCTTCTGTTCTGTTCCATTGTATGCATGACTGCTTTGGTGCTAATACCATGCTGTTTTTGTTACTATAGCCCTGCAGTATACGGTGAGGTCTGGTATTGTGAAGCCTCCTGTTTCACTTTTCTCACTAAGAATTACTTTGGCTACTCTGGGTCTATTATTTTTCCGAATGAATTTTATGACTGCTTTTGCTAGTTGTGTGAAGAATACCATTAGAATTTTGATAAGAATTGCATTAAGTCTGTGTAGATATTTTGGTGGCATGACCATTTGGAAAATATTAATTTTTTTTATTTTTTTAAAATGTACTTATTCTAATTAGGTATACACGACAGCAGAATGTATTTTGATTCATTGTACACAAATGGAGCACAATTTTCATTTCTCTGGCTGTACACAATATAGAGTTATACCATATACGTAGTCATACATGAACCTTGGGCATTGTTGTCCATCCCATTCCACTATCTTTCCTGCCCCCGTGTCCCCTCTTCACCCTTCCCTCCCTTTGACCAAAGTTTCTCCATTCTTTCCATGCTCCCTCCTCCATTATGGATCAGCATCCACTTATCAGAGAGAAAATTTGGTCTTTTGTTTTTTGGGATTGACTTACTTCACTTAACATGATATTCTCCAACTCTGTTCCTTTATCTGCAAATGTCATAATTTTATTCTCTTTTAATGCTGAGTAGTATTCCATTGTGTATATATACCATAGTTTCTTCATCCATTCATCTACTGTAGGGCATCTAGGTTGGTTCCACAATTTAGCTATTGTGAATTGAGCTGCTGTAAATATTGAAGTGGTTGTGTCACTGCAGTAGGCTGTTTTTAAGTCCTTTGAGTATAGACTGAGGAATAGGATAGATGGGTCAAATAGTGATTCCATTCCAAGTTTCCTAAGAAATCTCCATACTACTTTCCAGATTGTTTGCATCAATTTGCAGTCCAACCATCAACGTAGGACTGTACGTTTTTCCCCACATCCTTGCCAACACTTATTGTTGTTTGTATTCTTGATAACTGCCATTCTGACTGGTGTGAATTGAAATTAGAGTAGTTTTGGTTTGCATTTCTCTAATTGCTAGAAATGTTGAACATTTTTTCATATATTTGTTGATCAAATTGTATATCTTCTGAGAAATGTCTGCTCAGCTCCTTAGCCCATTTATTGATTGCATTGTTTATTTCTTTGGTGTTAAGTTTTTTGAGTTCTTTATATATCCTGGAGATCAGTGCTCTGTCTAACTTGTGTGTGGCAAAAATTTGCTCCCAAAGTGTAGGCTCTCTCTTCACCTCATTGTTTATTTCTTTTGCTGAGAAGAAACTTTTTAGTTTGAATCCATCCCACTTATTGATTCTTGCTTTTATTTTCTGAGCTTTAGAAGTCTTGTTAAGAATCAGGGCCTAATCTGACGTAATGAAGATTTGGGCCTATTTTTCCTCAATTAGGCACAATGTCTCTGGTCTAATTCCTAGGTCCTTGATCCACGCTGAGTTGAGTTTTGTGCATGGTGACAGATAAGCATTTAATTTCATTTCACTGCATATGGATTTCCAGTTTTCCTAGCATCATTTGTTGAAGAGGCTATCTTTTCTTCCATGTATGTTTTTGGTGCCTTCGTCTAGTATGAAATATGTGGGTTTGCCTCCATGTCTTCTATTCTGTACCATTGGTCTACATGTCTATTTTGGTACTGATACCATGACATTTTTGTTACTATAGCTTTGTACTGGTATAGTGAAACCTCCTGTTTCACTTTTCTTGCTAAGGATTGCTTTGGCTATTTTGGGGCTCTTATTTTTCCAAATGAATTTCATGATTGGTTTTTCCATTTCTATAAGGAATGATGTTGGGATTTTAACTGGAATTGCATGGAATTTGTATAGGGCTTTGGAGAGTATAGCCATCTTGACAATATTGATTCTGCCTATCCAAGAACATGGGAGATCTTTCCATCTTCTAAGATCTTCAATTTTTTTCTTTAGTATTCTGTAGTTTTCATTATAGAAGTCTTTCACTTCTTTTGTTAAATTGATTCCCCAAAATTTTAGGGTTTTTTTTTTTGAGGCTATTGTGAATGCAGTAGTTTTCCTAATTTCTCTTTCAAAGGATTCATCACTGATGTGCAGAAATGCATTTGATTTATGGGTATTGATTTTATATCTTGCCATATTGCTGAATTCATTTATTAATTCTAGAAGTTTTCTGGTGGAATATTTTGGATCCTCTAAGTATAGAATCATGTCATTAACAAATAATAATAATTTGAATTCTTCTTTTTCTATTCATATCCCTTTAATTTTGTTTTTCATCTGTCTAATTTCTCTGGCTAGAGTTTCAAGGACTATGTTAAATAGAAGTGGTAAAAGAGGGCATTCCTGTCTTGTTCCCATTTTTAGAAGGAATGCTTCCAATTTTTCTCCATTTAGGATGATATTGGTCTTTGGTTTAGCATAGGTAGCTTTTACAATGTCGAGATATATTCCTACTCTCCCTGGTTTTTCTAGTGTTCTGAACATAAGGAGGTACTGTGTTTGTCAAATGCTTTCTCAGCATCTATTCATCATATGATTCTCATCTTTAAGTCTATTGATGTGATGAATTATGTTTATTGATTTCTGTATGTTGAATCAATGTTACATACCTGGGATGGAACCCACTTGATTGTGGTGCACTATCTTTTTAATGTTTTTGTATGCAGTTTGCCAGAATTATATTGAAAATTTTTGCATCTATGTTCATCAGGGATACTGGTCTGAACTTTTCTTTCTTTGATGCGTCTTTTTCTTGTTTTGAAATAAGTGTGATACTAGCCTCATAGAATGAGTTTGATAGGGTTCCCTCCTTTTCTATTTCATGGAATAATTTGAGGAGTATAAGTATTAGTTCTTCTTCAAAGGTCATGTAGAACTCGGCTGAGAATTCGTCTGGTGCCAGGCTTTTCTTGGTTTGTAAACTTTTGATAGTGTCTTTTATTTCCCTGCTTGAAATTGATCTGTTTAAGTTGTGTAAGTCCTCCTGATTCAGTTTTGGTAGGTCATAGGCCTCTAGCAATTTGTCAGTGTCTTTGGTATTTTCTATTTTCCTGGAGTATAAATTTTCAAGATAGTTTCTAATGATCTTCTGTATTTCAATAGTGTCTGTCATGATATTTCCTTTTTCATCATGAATTTTAGTAATTTGAGTTTTAGCTCTCCTTTTTGTTAGGATGGCTAATGGTTTACCAATATTATTTATTTTTTTAAATAACTAGCTTTTTGTTTTTTCAGATTTTTTGTATTGTTTATTTTGTGTCCATTTCATTGATTTCAAGCCCAATTTTAATTATTTCTTGTCTTCTATTTCTTTTAGTGTTGTCTTGTTCTTCTTTTTCTAGAGCTTTGAGATATAATGTCAGGTCATTTATTTGTTGACTTTTTCTTTTTTTAATGAATGAGCTCAATACAATGAACTTTCCTGTTAACAGAGCCTTCATAGTGTCCCAGAGATTTTGATATGTTGTATCAGAGTTCTCATTTACCTCTAAGAATTTTTTATCTCCTCCCTGATGTCTTCTATTATTCATGTATCATTAAATAGCATATTGTTTAGTCTCTAGGTGTTAGAGTAGCTTCTGTTTTTTATTTTATTATTGATTTCTAATTTCATTCTATTATGATCTGATAGAATGCAGGGTAGTATCTCTATTGTTTTGTATTTGCTATGACTTGCTTTGTGGCATCACATGTG
>CM053411.1:73245485-73272953 GCA_028644305.1 Xerus rutilus | reverse complement strand
TCTATGATGCACATACAATACAAAATGTCCTTCAAATGTTGAATTTTGATTTTTCCTGGGTTGGAGATGTGAGCCATGATACTCCTGCATAATGCCAGGGACCAGCTGTGGATCACAGCTCCAAGTCACCTAGAGAGCACACCAGGCCAGCCGATACTCTACAGTGCACTGTGTTCCTGTCCCTCGATGCTCTGCATCAGGTGAATTAAATGCATTTCAACTTATATCTTCCAGTTACGGTTTATCAGGTTGTAACATTACAAGTCAAGGAACATCTGCATATTTATAATCAAACCCCGAGGAAAAGCAAGAAAATCTTAAGATACCAAACAAATGCCTTTTTCTGACTTGGATAGAGTTACCACTAATCCGTGAGAAGCACACTGTAGTATTCAAAGTTGTTGGTAATTTTTAAGTTGGCTGGTGTGCATGTAGGTTTTTATTTTATTAGCATTCTTTTTTTTTTTTTTTATTAGCATTCTTACTTAACTCTATGTACATATTTTAATATATGCTTTGTTTGTGTGCATATTGTGTTCCATAAATACAGAAGGAAAGTCTTTTGACAGATGAACTAAAAATTAAGCTTTTGCAGGAAACAAAAAAACAGTGCACAAAAAAGATTCTGGCCAAAAATGCATAAAATCAAAACACAAAGAAGATCAAGAAGACTTAATACAGTATTGGGAGCAGTGGCTTTCCTTGAGGGAGAGGGATAATTCTGATGCAGTAGTGTTTTTCATTGACCATTTAGTGGTTTCTTATGTTAGCATCTTTTCTTTAGCTTTAAAGTCCACACACATATTAAGTGTATTATAATAAATACATTTCATAATGTAAATTTAAAAGTGAAATCATGGGAAGGAAGGAAGGAAGGAAGGAAGGAAAGAAAAGATGGAAAGAAGAACAAAGGCAGGCTGATCCAGGTTATTCTATTTCAAAACATAGCAATAAATCAATGTAGATGGCTCAAGCTATCCATGCAACAATAATCAGTTTTCCATAAATGTAAGTGTATCTCTTCTGCCCTTAAGTCCTTCAATGAGTGCTTTAAGTTAACAGCTGTTATCTGAAGCTGAGTGGTCACGGGCAGTTTTGTGCATTGCGATCTTGATTTCACTGCATCCAATAGTAACATGTTCATATTCACCATTCTTCAGCAGCCTAAGTTGTAAATTAGGGCTAAGGTTTTATTATCCATAGGTAAGACACTCCCCATCTTTGTTCTAGCACTCTCTCAGAATAAAATGGACCCCACTTTGTGGTAGAGAAGTGAGGTATCCTGGATTTTCCCAAAAGTCTCACTTGTATTACAGAATGGTTGTGCTGTTACTCTGAGACTGGGGGAAGTCTGGAAGAAGACTCACTTTGGGGAGAAGGATGGGTTCACCCTGCGCCATTCCTCCTCACGGCACCGTAAGAAATTCCATCATCAATCTTCACTCTGTCTTTCTCCCTGAAGTTAGCTGTATGGTCCTGTGGTCTCCTGAGAACCTGTAATTCTCCAGGAGGAGGAAGCCCTTATACCATTTGTGAGGAGCATTTCAAGCTAAATAGACGATATTTATAGTACCATACAAACCAATGAATTGATATTAAATTAATTCCTGTATGAATGAAGCAATTCCCTTAATTCCACGTGATTAACTCTCTAATGAACATTTCCTCTTGTACATATACTTCATTTCCAAACCAAGGGACCCATTTATTCCTTCCTCTTTGACTTCATAGTGACTGATGACTTCATAGCTAGACTTTCTACCTCTGGCTTCCTTCCTACCCCATTTTCCAGGAATTTGCTGCTGCATGAACCTTCCAAGAACCTGAAGTTGGGGTGGGGGTACTGTTCACTATTAAAGGAATGAACCAAGTGTCTCTGTTCATCTTGCTATAAACAGTCACTTTTGTTTCCAAACTTGAAAAGCAAAGTATCTGTGCCGGTCTTAGTGTACTAGGAGCATTCTATCTTATATTGTGCCTGTGTTCCTCCCATGAAGAGTGAGTCCGTTCATAGTACCTGCTGTTAGAGGATAGCTCACCCTTGTGTTTGGTAGAGAGCTCTACATATAGTTCAAGCCCACTGAGGTTTTATTAAAAATAAATTAACTAATTAATTTGAAAGAATGAGCTGACTTTCCTCATTTGTTGATTGAGCTGTTTGTTTATTCACTCAATCACTTTGGTTTAAAATGACTAATAAATGTCACTTTCCTAGGTATTAGGAACAGAGCACCCACTAAGACAAATCCTACCGTCCAGACATTCACATCATTATAGAGATAGCTGTTAGATAAGAAAATAAAGAAAGAAATATGGACACATGAGGGGGAAAGTCAAAGTAACATAGCACAAGGTAGAACATGCTAGAAAGGTGTGTGTGTGTTGATGGTAGACCTGGCAGTACTATAGATAATGTGGCCAATGTAGCCACCTGGGCTTTCTGAAGGGGAGGGCGTTGAGAGGAGGATGGATGTCACATGTACTCACCCATGAGAAAGGTTGGGGGGATGGTACAGTGTGCAGATAGAGGACAAGTACAGAAGCCCTGGCAGAGAATCAGCTTGGGGTTTCCAACAAGCGGCAAGTGGACGAGGTGGCTGCAGTTGAGATGAGTGAGAGAGTGCCTTCTGAGGTCGTGTGAATGACCTAGGAAGGACTGGCTGTCACTGACCTTGGAGAGCAAGATAAGGACTGGGGACATGTTATAGGAATGATACAAAGCCATTAGAGGCTTCTGAGCAGTTGAGTGTGAGCATGCGTTGTAAAGCCAGGGAAGAGACTGAGGAGACAATGTCAGCAATCTTCTGGTGGCTTCCATTAGACTGGAAGTATCGTGTGGTGTGACCTGAACAAACCCAGAAGTTCCTGAGAAGGTGGAGCTCACAGACGAGCAGTTGGGAGGACTTATTTGAAGTCCTGGGCTCCGTGCCCAGGATCAAGGGCTAGTGCTTGGGGAGGGGCATGAAGAGGGACCACCCTGATCTCACTCTCTAATCACTAGACATGGAGAAGAAGAGCTTTTCTCAGAGTTAAGCCATAATGTCAGTGCCTTTGAAATCCAATCAGTGGAGTTCAACGGTTTCTATATAAAGACCTATTTCTATGACCTGGCAAGACATTTACTAAACTTTCAAGTGATTTATAGCTGGGAACTCGATAAGCCATGAGAGCATTAAAGAAAAAAAAAATCTCAAAGGTTAAATTGGCAATGATCTCTAAAGGAGAATTCCAAGTTTAGGAGCAATACTTTTAAACCTGAAAAAAGACTCATTTCTATCATTTCTATAGAGGACACATTAGACTTTTTAAGCTGAATTTCACTGAGCATTTATTGAACCCTGACTTCATGTTCATCAAGTCATTTTCTGATTAAAAATGCACATTCATTGCAGGAAATCGTAGCCTGGGATCCATGGAGGGCTTTGCCTCGCACTTATGCTCCCTGCAATTCTGTGCAAAGGTTCATTTGAATTTGCTAAGGGAGGGTGAAGCTGTTTTAATAAATTCCCCAAGAGATATATGACATTATTAAGTTCCCTTTAACCTACAGAGACAGGCGTCGACTTGATGGCATCAGCAGAAGTTACCTTCCCGTTCTCACCATGCTTGCTGAAGCTCCACCAGCAAAGCTACTTGTGGTTTTCTCTCTTCCCTTTGCCTCTTTCTTACAGTGGTCTACTAGTTTTGGACTCATCACTTGCATCAGATATTTTTTTTGATCTTTGCTACATTTCTCCCACGGTAGCTGCCTCAAACCCTAGGGACTCCTAATTTTGCACTGTAGCTTTGACCTTCCTTGGGTGGTTAGTGTCCATCTTCTCTAACTCCAAGGTCAACTTTACACTGAGACTTCCTTTGAAGTAGACGAAAATGCACTGTACAGGATGGGGACATGTGCATGAGAGAGTCAAGATTGTGTTGTCATCTACCTTTCTGCTGTACCTAGCCCTACGCAGAACCAGCTGGATCCATGGACTCGAATAGTAATTTTTGGTCTAAATATTCCCTCTGATATGTGGATGCTACCACACAATAATGAAGTGCAGAATAGACGTTTATTTTATTAGACAAAGGGGAATGAAGAGGAGGGAGGGAGGATGGAATCAGGAAAAACGGCAGAAGGAATCGGACATAACTTTCCTATGTTCATTGGTAAATTATTATTGAATTCCTAATTTGTGCGAGGCAAATGCATCTGTTGTCGTATTTAATTTTCACAGAGGAAGTAAGAGTCTCTTCTTCCATCAGAAGACTTGGAAGATGCCTAGGTTCAGAGAAACTGGCTCCCACCTGGTCCAGTTAGCACTACTGATCTATCAGAGGCAAGAGATAGCACCAGGAAATTCATGACACTATTACAATAAAATTCTAAAATAGCTCCTAAAATTGTAATTGCTATCCTTATTGAAAATGAAGGAAGAAATGACCAGAGAAAGTAAATAACTTGTTGGAGCCCAGATGGGCAATGATTGAATAAGGATTCTAGCCAATTCTAAAACTCATAGTCTTTTTCCTACCAGTTAAACCCAGTATTTTGACTTTTGAATTAATGTGTTCCATTGCTTAGAATATTGTTCCCAAACATATAAATATCTCATTTTATACTGCAAAGTAACGCAGTCATACACATTAATTCATCAAAGTTTTATAACCTTCTTAATACAGAAACTGTTTATAGCCTAAAATATGGAGACCCAGTAATAACAGCAAAAGCACGTGGTTTTTAATCTATTGTTCTTTCTCTAATATTGCAATGCTTTTCATCTAATGAGTTTAAAAAGGAAACATGTTAAAAAATACCCATTGAAGAATATTTTTATAATTCTGTCTGTGCAGTTTTTAAAACCTACCTTCACTTTTTCCTAAATAAAAACAATTGATGGGCTTGCTTTTGTCTTTATTTTTTTCAGAGCACCTCTTAACAAACTGTTTTTCATGCTATTTCACATCTGGCCCTTCTTTTCACAGATGTTTCTAGTAGTAAAAATAGCTGAAGAGACATAAGATTAAAAGAACAGCAAGAATCTGGGATTGGAAATGTGCTCTGTAACTTATTTTCAGTCTAGGGTTTTCTATTTAACAATGAGTAGTCTAGAGGTATTGTTACCAAAGGTCTACAAAGATTTTCCAAGCTTCCGCAGCAGTTTCAGAGCAGATAATTTCAAGCAAGTCGGATTGTCAGCAATCAGAACCACATACATGCAGGATCCCAGTGCTCTTTAACACACAACCATCATGGCATTTCCACACCATGGGAAAGGGGGCATTTACACGCACTCGGAAGGGTGACATTCACACACTCATGGAAGGAGGGCATTCATATCCCATGGAAAAATTGATGGTTGCTTTTGATGCCTTTTTCATTTGTTCATAAAACATACTATGTTAGTTTCCTATAGTTTCTGTAAGAAAAACACCAAAAACTTGATGGCCTAAATTACCATTGATTTATTATTTTATAATTCTACAGGTCAAATGTCTGATATAAGTCTCTCTGGCTTAAAATAAAGGTCTTGGTAGATTTGTATTCTCTTCTGAATGCTCCAAGGGGCTATATATAGAAACAGTCACATATACATATACGTGTGTGTGTGTGTGTGTGTGTGTATAGGTTGTTTCTGGAATATATACCATACCATGTGTTAGAGGTGTGGTTTCCAGCCATTGAGACTATTGGAAGATGTTAGAATCTTTAAGAGGTGGGGTTAGTGAAAGGAACTTAAGTCACTAGGGACATGCCCTTGAAGGGGAAATAGGGACGTTGGCCCCTTGGTCCCTTGTCTTACTCTTTATTTGACATTCAAAAGCAAAGGGAGCCCAAGAGGAGAAAGGACCTGCCCAAGGTCAATAAGCTTGCCATGTGGCACTGGGTTGGGAGCCAGTCATCTTTCTCTCATGACATAGGGCTCATGTGTCGAATAAGCCCTCCTAGAAAACACAGACTTATATAAAATTAGCTTAATCCCTGGTGACGACAGTTAATTCCATTAATAATTTAAGTAGCAACTATGGTACAAATTCATGATGATTTATAAATCTTTCATAACCAAAAATTCTCATACCAGTTCCTTGCCTGCCTCAAATTTTAGGGATTTGTGCTTCCTGTCTCTATCCCTTAAAGACTGAATAAGAAATTCATTAAACTTTATGTTTTTATAGTCGTTAATTTCACTTTTCTATGTGTGAATATTAAGCCTTATTTGCTCTTGGTGTCTCATTTACTTTGACATATTTGCATATGGAAATTTTCTTCTTATTTTGTTCTGCATATAGATATCAATTGATGCCGGACTTCCATTTTAAAAATTTCTTCCTGAAAAGTATTTACTTATCACTAATCTCTGATGAGTCCTTTCTCAGTTTAGTGTTATTTCAGTGTTCTTGAATGATAGCACAGTTGAGAAGTTAAGGTCTGGGGCAAACTCCCCAAGTTTTTCTCCTTGATTCAAAGGGCAAATTGTGAGACTGTATGGATTATTTGATGCTATTTCTTTTGTATCACAGTTGAGATGGAGAGATCATCTTCCTTATAAAGTTCTGGTAAGAGTGATTGAGAAATTCACATGAAAAGATATGTGTAATGCTTGGCATTTTGCAATGATTTAGTAATTTAATGTATAATAATTTAAAATTATTAAAATTGGTGACTTGGGCTTTTATCCAAAATTATTACTATTATTATAGTTTTTAAGGAAGAATATTTAATTATGTGTGAAAAATTATAATTCAAGAGAAGTTTGGGTTATTATTGGAAGAAATTAATTAATTATCCATGCATCGGGAGAGGGGAACACTGGCATGTGACTGTGATGAAGAAACCAGCATGTCTGTCCATCAATCATAAAAACTAGAACACCAGACAAAACATGAGGTAGTTGTGTTCATGTGTTAGATAACAGGCAGCACAGCTCTGTGATCCTTGAGAGCATGGAACATACAAATGGCAGCCATGTTACCCATGTTACTTAATTGGGCACACTGCTTGCTATGGACCAGAGAAATAAATAGGGAAGATCTAATCAAGACAATCGAAGAGGTTGGGATTTGCAGAGAAGGTAGAAGAGAGCTGAGCAGAAGAGATGGTAGAAGTCTGAGATACTCAAAAAGTGTCAAGGGATGATTGCAGGCTTGGCCTCTATCTGAAGTTCTTGATAAGATTTTTGCTTTGGTTTTAGTTGAACTGTGCATGCATTGTTTGAAGCTCCATAAGACCACTGGAGACCACCACCTGTGGGGCTGAGAGATGAACACAAATATCAGAAGACATGGAATGCTGAGGGACATTGGAGTTTCCAGCCACTACATAGGAAGACCAGTCTGGACACCTCAGGCATTAAGTTGGAAGTTAGAAAGGCTGTGGTTTAAGAGTAAGGAACATGTTTTCTATGGAATGTCCCAGCATTTTGGAGAAATGAAACAGTCAATCCAGCAAAAAGCAGGAACTAGCCTGGTAGGATCAAAAGTATATGCCAGCAATTGAACTGCCTATACCTATTCCAGGAAGACACCATAGTCTAGTCTTTCTACAGTGTTCAGAAGATGAAGGAAAATGGCAGCAGTAAAAATCAACACTGAGATGCCCCATACTTTGGAGTTAGCCAGCAAAGACTTAAGGGGGAAGAGAGATCCCTGTGAGGGAAGAGAAGGGGAAACTCATCAGAAAAGTGAAATTATAAAATAAGGACCCAGTGGAATTCTATAAATTAACAGTAACATATCTGAATAAAAACAAACAAATAAACAAACAAACAAACAAAAACACTGGACTGAGCCTAACAGCAAAATGGGGAAAAGGATGTCACTTAAACATAGGTCTTAAGAACTGTCTTATATGAAGGCCTCAGAAATAAACAGGAGGAGAATATAATGGACAGAGATTCCTGATAATATCAGTGGTTTAACTTTCATTTAACTGTTATCCCAAAAGGAAAACAGAAATGGAGACACAAAAATTATTAAAAAAATAAATAAAGACCAAACGTTTGCAAACATGATAGATGTGATACTTTTAAGTATTGCTGGTGAGGTTTTAGCAATGGCAGAGGTGGGAGGTGCAGCAGGTGGACAGAAGCTCTTGCCTAGGAAACAGGGGAGATTGTTCAGTAGATTCCCAGCAACGAACTGGGGCACAGGGGCCATGACAGGGCTCAGAACAAACATAGAGGGTCTGTGTTATAGTTTGGATGTGACGTGTCCCCCAAAATCTCATGTGAGACGATGCGAGGAGGTGTAGAGGAGAAGTGACTGGATTGTGAGAATTTTAACCCAGTTAGTGAATTGATCCCTGGTAGGGATTAACTGAGTGGTAGCTGAAGTGGTAGGGTGTGGCTGGAGGAGGTGGGAATGGGGGGGGCATGGCTTTGGGGTTCATCTTTGAATCTGGCAAGTGGGGTCTCTCTGAGCTTCTGGATCACCTTGTGAGCTGCTTCGCTGTGCCACACTCTTCTGCCATGATGTTCAATCTCGCCTCAAGCACCAAGGAGTGGAGCCTGCTATCTATGAACTAAGACCTCTAAAATGGTGAGCCCTCAAATAAACTTTTCCTCCTCTACGTTTGTGATGGTCGGGTCCTTTAGTCGCAGCAGCAAAAAAGCTGTCCAAAACAGTCTGGTTGACAAATTTCTGGACCTCCTCACAGTAGATGAAATGTCTGGATGTGGAGTCACCTTATCAGTGATTCTTGTCTCTGATGTAGAAACATCAGAAAAGTAAGAAGCAAAGAAAACATATTTTAAGTAAGAAAATTAAATTTTGTCTTATTTCTCATCTTGGCAATCCAGCACTAAATGTGGAGGTTAATATTTGAATTTATAAGGATGAATTTGTTGAGTGTGTTTATTTACCAAGTTTTATCACAGTAGTACCTTGCATAATAACTTAAGAGTCACAGAATACAAAACTACGTTTTCCTCTATGGATAAAACAGAGAGCTCCATTACTTTTATTATTATCATTATCTCACTTATCTAAGATCTAAAGAACAACTAACAAGTGTCTTTTTTTTTTCAAGTTCAAAAGACATATGTATTATACAATCTATTCACAAAAGTACAGAGTATAACAAAGGAGACATGTCAGGCATGTATATTCATACAGCAAGTAAAGGCAAAACTTGTCAAGGAGATTCTTTAAATATTTCTAAGTGTAGCACTTAAACAGTCAAAATCTATGTCCAAGACTAATTTATATTTTTAGGGAAAAGTTTTAGAAAGTTCATCCTTATAATTTAGACTAGGAGTTTCTTAATGAAAAAAAATATATATATAATTTTATCCTCTGTAAATCTCCAAGTCACTGGCAGCCACTTAAACAAGATCATTACCAATGTAATTTTCACAAGATTCAAAGGAGCTTTTAAATTAGGAAGTCATAATTGCTTAGGACAATTGTTGAAGAATATATTCTGCTTTTGATAATGCAAATAATTTACACTGGAAAAAATTCTCTCTTCAGTAGCCAGTTAACTGCCAGATCTTCCCAAACCAGAGACGTGTATTTGTACTGAAGTCTTCTTCAGTCCTCGGCTTTAACACATCTCAAGACAGAGGCTTCATTCAATTTCACTTGGAAGAGAATCTGATCCTTTGAAAGGCAGTGAAAGACATGCCGCCATATTTCTGGATTTTTCCTTCTATGTGTAGACAGAGCTTTTGTTGCTGATACCTTGGTCAACAGATGGTGTGCTTTTCAGTTCTTCCCTCAGATCATTGTCTTTCTAACTGTGAAATCTGATGTCCAAACCTTGAAGTTGGGATGAGAAAATGGAGAAGAATCTCTTTTATGAAGGCAAAGTTCTACCTAAATGCATATAACATTAAAGACCCCAGATCCCAATGTGAACTTCATCTTTTCTCTCATGAATACGTCTACCACCAGATGACTGCTCAATAGCATGAACTTGACCTTATTCATATTCTTTAGAACATCCAACATGTTTGGAACATCATTATTTCCTTGGCTTTTTGAATAAGAACTGTAACTGGATTTACTAGCACTAGGGTGCTGCTTTTTCATTTCAGCTGCTGGATTATATGAGTCAGAAGTCACTGTAGATCCTGTTTGTATGGGAAGAAACCTTGATGTCTGAAAAGAAGAAAATTGTGAAGGAAGCAGTGGTGGAGAATGAGGAGAAGGAAGCACTACACTTGGAAACTGATCTTGTTCCACACTCATCTAAGCACTTCCCCAATGTCAATGGAGCCAGAATTTTTTTGTCATTTCTCAGTTACTGAATTTCCACAATTGCTGCAATCTGAGAGCAAATAAAGTTTAGCTCTTCTTCAAAGGTGGCTATTTTTTAATTGCAGCTTCAGTTATAGGCACATCATTTTTTAAATTGTTTTGTTCTGTCTTTGATCAGGTAACAATGGATCTGAATTTAGTTGCAAAACTTTATTTTTTCTTTTATTCATTTCTCCATGCACTGTTTAGAAATCTGAGATAACTAGCTTCTTCACCATTTCCTACACTCAAAATATCAGCAAAAGATGGAACCATAGATCCACAATTATCAGCCTCCAGAGTTCAAGTGCAGGATCAACTCAGAAGCAGGTCTTTGATAAGATTCTGATGGAAGCATTTGACTAATAATAGGAACAATAATCTAAGCTGATTCATAGTCTTTATTTTCCCAAATAAACAGTACTCTCCAAGTATCTTCTTCAAGGGGCTGGGGTGTTATCTCAGTGGTGGAACACCTGCCAAACATGAGCAAGACCTTGGGTTTGATCTCCTGCAGGGTGGAGAAAAGTTATTCTTCAAATAATTAAATTTTACTTTTATCTGGTCTCCGAGACCAGCATCTCTCTTATGATACTCAGTGTGAGAGACACTGAAGAGGAAAACTCAAGGAAACATTACCAGTTTCTTTGTAACTGGAGCTCCACATTCAGCTGGGGTATCTCCAGGGCAGGCACAGTTGTCCTTCTGCATCCACACAGCCTGCCAGGCATCAAAGGTGTGGCTCCAGCCAGTCCTTTTTTATTATACAAAACTGTTTTCTTTATATTTAGATTAAAAGATAATGTTATTTTCCTATTGAGACAATTTAAGTGGGAAAAATTCAGGTAACTGGTCCAAGATTCTAGAAAATTCTGGTAAGGCCTCAAGCCTGGGTTTTATCTTAGGTCTGATTGATTACCATCTCTATACTTTTTCCATGATCTACTTTTCAAAACAAGTCAATGAGATTAAAAGAAGATAGATATATTCATATTTATGTATATTTCACTTCTTTTAATTCCACAGAAGTATGATTTCAATTTCAGCTCTTCCAGACTGAAATATATTCTTTTTAAGAAAGCCATATTTCATAAATCATATTAGTTGATATGTAGTAGAGCTCATAATTCCTATATTTATAAATCTTTACCAACATATACATATATATAAAAGTCTACACTAAAAATGTGAAGAATCGTATTCTTCTGTGCATCAGAGTAGAGCACAGAGGAATTCGAGAACTTATGTACAAATGAGATTAAATATGAGAAGCCAAATTAGTTGTGAGATTAAAGTGAAAATCAAGTATGACCTCTCAATAAATGTTTGAATTTTAGCTATCAAATATGATAATAGTTTATTAAAGTGTGGCAAAGTCACAATGCCCGCCTAAAATATAGCCCTGATAACTTATATTTAGTTAGATAAGTATAAAACAACATTTAAGCCATTTTTACTCACAAATATACATCAAGAGGCTTCAGCCTACCCTTGACCTTAAACAAATGGTTCCTCATTGAGTCAAGGGCTTGGAAAATATCTCTGAAATAAAACTGGTAGCCCAGGGTTGAGAATGAGAGAGAGGATAATACAGTGCAGTCCAGGATGCTAAGACTAAATTGAAGTTTATGCTTACTGGGACTTTATGAATCAAAACAGAAAAGATCTGTGGACTGTAAGCCTCCAAGAATATTTTTTTTATAGAAAAGGAATATTATAAGTATCTTTAGCACACTTTTCCCCTGTTCTCTCTTGGCTGTTCTTCCTTGTCTAACACTGAATCAGATTGATTAAAGAGCTGGGCATAGAATGTGAAATCCCATGCTTTATTTTTGGACTTAAGATAAACTTTGCATGTGATGACCCTAACTGAAGAAACCACCTGAGATCACTAAGTCCTTTGGCCTTAATATGAAGGATAGCAGTCTCCACTTATAGCAGCACATGCACTTATCAGGATGCTGGAAGTCGTGGTGGCCTCCCTTCCCTGCCAGTTGTCTTTCCCATGGAATGTACTAAATATTTGAAATTTCAAATATTTAAACAAAAATGTAAACAATTTTTACTACTATTAACTCATGACAAATCTTTTTTGCCTCTGAGTGGTGGTTTGAGGCTTTGATTAGGTCCCTTGTCTATATATTTCAAATTATTTTGGCTTCTTTGTTTATTATGCTAATTTAATGAATGTATCAGTATTTCCTTTATTTTTAATTGCTGACTAGTGTTATACATTATAAATATTGTAAAAATGTGCATCTAATCTCCTTGTTAATGAACATTTTAGTTGTTACCAGTGAGGGTTTATTATAGAGAGACCATAACTTGTCTAGAAAAAGGTTTTTGGGAAATGATTGTATTTAGCTTTGAACTTGCTAAATTTATTTATTAGTTCTATTCATTTGCTCTTACTTTCATAGATTTTTTCTAACTTTTCCAGGTAAATAAGCACTTTATCCATGAATAGAAATTATTTTAAGCTTTCATTTTCAACTTTGGTATTTTTATTCTTATTTCACTGGCCAGGACCTGAAATATAGTGTTGAATGGACATGGTGTGAGCAGCTGTTCTTACCTTGTTCAGTAGTTCATAAGATTTTTTTCTGTTATCAGCCTGGTGTGGTGGTACATTCTTATAATCCCAGAAGCTTGGGAGGCCAAGACAGGAGGATGACAAACTTAAGGCCAACCTCAGCAATTCAGCAAAGCCCTAAGCAACTTAGTGAGAACTTGTCTCAAAAATAAAAATAAAAAGGGCTAGGGCATGATCTATAGCTTTTCCTTAAAAGCTACTCATGTAATAAAGATCCAGACTTCATTTTTCAATGATTTGCTACTGCTGTGTGTGACATCACCAGTGTTGACATCTAAGCAAAATTTGGGGCAGGGGAGTGGAATAATTTGTCAAATATATTATTCTACTTCAATTGAGATTATCATATGGTTTTATTATTCTTTATTCTTTACAGTGATGTGTTGCATAGTTAAATTTCAAATGAAATATTTAAGTGCTTAAATGGACCACATTTATTCAACCTGTATCCTATGCACAGTCATTCCCAATAATTTCCCATTTCATCTAATATAAAATCAATAACCTTGTTCATGTATTATTTTTACTTTGGAAAATTTGTTTTTAGAGTAAATTCTTGTAAGTTAAATAGTGAATTGAGTGAAATTTATAAATAATATTGCCAAATAATGTAAAATTTCTCTATATCAGCATATAAATTCCATTTTTCTTTTGGACATGCCAAAATATCCTGTATAGTCTGTGAATTTTTGCCTAATTTTTTAGTGATAAAAATAATACAAAGTGAAATAAAAAATGATATTGCAGTATAGTTTTAATTCATGATCATCTACTGTAAGCAAAGGTGAATATCCTATTTGTTTACAGATCATTGGTGTATCTTTCATGTTTATTTTATGAGGTTCTTACTTAGTAGGGAGATTAACACTCTGTCTGTTATGTATTTTGCAAATATTTACTCACAGCTTGTCATTTGACCTTTTGTTTCAGTTATAATTTGCAGCATGAAGTCTTTTGTTTATTTTTACTTAAACTTATAAGAATTTGATTTTACTGGATCTTGATTTTGAATTACAGTAACAAGGGTTTTCAACTCCTAGTTGATAAAGGAATTCACTTAGTTTTTCTTCTCATGAATGTAATGGTCTCTTTCAGTCTTTTTCTTCCTCTCCTCCTAAAATTTTGTTAAGTATTTTTGGGCATGAGAATGAGAGTTTGGTTTGTATTTTTCTGAAATATTATTGGGGAAGGGGTTGTAGAGTATAATGTTTACCTCAAGAAATGACTTGAGAAATCAATAAGTTGGATGGCATCTATTTTAAAAGCCTCTTCACAGCAAAGGAAGTAAGAGTGTGAAGACAGAACCTACAGAATGAGAGAAAGTCTTTGCCACCTGCTCCTCAGATAGGGCATTAATATCCAGTGTATACAAAGAACTCAAAAAACTTTAAAAAATTCCATCATTAAATGGGCAAAAGAATTAAATAGACTCAAAGGAAGAAATACAAATGGTCAACAAATATATGAAAGAATGTTCGACATCTCTAGCAAGTAGGGAAATGCAAGTCAAAAATACATTGAGATTTCTTCTTGTTCCAGTCAGAATGGCAATTACCAAGGATACATGTAGCAGTAAATGTTGATGAGGATTTGAAGACAAAAGTTCCCTCGTACATTGCTGGTGGGACTGCAAATTATCTTTCTCTATGTTATGTTAGTATACCTGAAGTTTAATGAATTTTATTCATCAGTTCAAATATCAGCTTCTAGTTTATTTTCTGTGCAGTTTGCTGCATCTATTTTATTGATTTCTATTCATGCTTATTTTTACCTTCCAAGTACTTCCTTACTTTAATTTACTGCTTTTTACAATCATTTCTTTAGGCAGATGTTTTGTATACTTACATGACACACTCACACTTTGTAAAACAAGCATTGGTTATGCACCTTTCTCTTTGGTTTAGATGTGCCCTGACATTTTGATTTGGGGTGGATTATAAAATTTTTATTTAAATCAAAACATTTTCTATTTCCCAGATGATAGCTTCTTTCACAAATGGTTTATGTAAAAGACATTTTATTTTCATCTATGTGGGAAATATTCAGACATATTGTAGATTTTCAACTTTTAAACTCCATTTTGGTTATATTTTTGTAAGTTTGTTTTATAGCAGAATATAGCGCACCTTGACAGATTTACCATGCAGTTGGAAAAAAGTGCATTTTGTTGTTTTGTGTTGCCAGGTTCTGTGAACATCAGTTAGGTCAAGGTGGTTGATCCTGTGGTCAGGACATCCATGCCATTAGAGACTCTCTACTTGTCCTGCCACCTTCTGAGAGAAAAGGAAGTCTCCAATTTCAATTGCATATTTGTCTTTTTCTTCTGTACACTGTAATAAGAGTATGGAACTGTACAGGGCACAGTTCTGTTTTTGTATTTTACATCTTGAAGATCCTGCTGTCGGTTGCATGCTGAAGTGAAGTATTTGTGCCCCTGATAAAGTGATCACCTTATCTTTATCCCATGCCTCTTTTCATCCCTGGACAAATCCTTTACTATAAAGTATCTTATCTGTTATCAACCTAACTATTCCATGGTTCTTTCCATTAGTGCTTGTAGAGTAAATCTCTTTTCCAATTTTTAAAACTTTAGCTATCTTTTATTGTTAGATTTCTTAAGAACAGAACATAGTTCATATTGAGTTGTATCAGATGCAACTACTTGGTGTATAATTCATAGAATACGAACCTAATAATGTACAATCTACCTTATTTAAATGCCACAGTGGTGCATCCAGTTGATTGATCAACAGCATGACGACCTCGAAAGTATCCTTAATGGTCAGGTACCATTGGGAACTGAGAAGGGGACAAAGATCAAATGTGGTCAATCCATGAGTAACAAGTGGGACCAAGCCCCATGTAATAAGGCCCTCTTTCTTGACAAGGCAAATGGGCCTGCCTTTGGCAAGAGTTACAGTGTATAGTGGTGACTTTTACAGTGTATAGTGGTGACTTTGTTATAAACATAACATTATTTTCTTTCTAGAGACAATAGTTTTTCTTTGATGATCAGAAGGATTCCTTATGGCCAGTCCATCCACATGGTCCCGCAACACAGTCCTCTTGATTTTGTCAGAACTTACAAGTCACTCCTCCCAGGAGACATATAAGCACCATTTAGATTGAGGCTCCTGACCTTTTAACCACCAGTGCATTATAAAGCCTTAGACATCAAAAGGAGAGACACTTGTGCTAAATTTTTATGTACTTACTAATGGAAAACAGTGGGGCAGTTGTGGCGGTAGTGCCTCCAATAGAAGAATTTTCTGAAACACTTTAGGAGCATCTACAGAACAAGTACGTAACCTATCACTTTTGATCCTACAATTTTGCAATAACATACTGAATTGGCTTGCAGGACTCACTGGTGATTTTGACTTTTCATTTTTATTTACTATAAAGTCTACATAGACACTTTGTACAAAAACACACATTGGGTGTTTAATCTACACACTTCAGGGTCACAATAGCAATTGCCAACATACTGTCTTAGCTCTCATCTGAGAACTGAGGAAATTCAGGGATGTGCAGAGGCGGCAGCCAGGGCAGCTGAAGCAGCAGGAGGGCTTCTTTGCTTTTCCCCTTCTGTTTGTTTTTGTCCTTGCTAGATGCTATATATGGATGTATTTAAAAACCTGTATTTCTTTTTAAATTGAGAGCTAATATTGCATGATTTATCACATACAAAATGATGCTGTGAAGTATATATACTCTGTGGGATGGTTAAATCTAATTAATCTACAAATGCATAACCTCACCTAGTTATCATTATTGTGATGAGAACTGAGAACACTCATTTTCTTCAGATTTTTTAGGAATGTGACTTATTATTATTAACCATAGCTACCTTGTTGTGCATATAAATTAGCACAGCCATTATGGAAAGCAGTGTGGCAGTTCCTCAAAAAACTAAAAGTAGAATTCCATTATGATCCAGTGATCTCACTCTTGGATACATATTCAGAGGAAAGGAATGGATAGGCAAAGACACATCCAAACTCCATGCCCAGGGCAGTACTGCTCAAGATAACCATGATATGGAAACAACCAAAGTTCACATTAGCTGGTGAATAGATAACAAAAGTATGCTACAGAAAGACAATGAAATACTATTCACCCACAAATAAGAAAAAAAAATCCTGTCATTTACTACAACAGAGATGGAACTGGAAATGACATTAATTGAAATACACTTTCCATAAAAAGACAAGTACTGCCTGCCTTGTCTCCAGTATGGAATCTAGAAGAGTTGCTCTCATAGAAGTTGAAAGTGTAATAATGGATGACAGACTAGGAGGGGTGAGGGAAGGAGGATCCGTGGTCCGTTAGGTAAGTTAAAGGCTGATAGGACAGACTGGACCACCACATTTTGGAGTTACAGAGAAGACATGGAAATTCTGCATGGAAAAGCCAACTGCTCCATGGACAGTGCTGCTGACTGTGAGCCCGGCCCTGGGAAGCACAGCGCAGAAACTCCTTGCTGTGTTTTGGTTGACACATTCATGGACAGTGGGGTGTCAGTGAGGCCTGGGCCTCATGATTGGAGCACTGGCTGGTCCTGTGCCTAAGACAACACAGGTTTTGTTTTCCTAATTACTGGGCTCACTGCTCAGCCTCACATACCTGCTGTCAGGTTGCCTGGGTTGCGTTTTCAGGTGGAGCTCAGGGTCCTCTTCCAAGAGCATCCAGATTGTTAGAAGAATTAATTTGACAAGGTTCTTCTCTCCTCCAGACAATCCTTCTCCACAGATGGTCCACTGCCTGGCAATTGCTTCTTTAAAAGACACTAGGAGCACGGTTTCAGTTCAAAAGGGGTCTAGCACCTCTCTAGGGCTTTCACCTGATTAAGGCAGGATCTCCATGGAAAATCTCTTGTAATTAATTCTGAACCACCTGTTTGGGGACTAAGTTGGCATCTAAAAATCCATTCGCCATTGTCATATGATATGACCAATCACAGGAAGGTATCCATCACCTTCACCTGACCTGTTCATATGGGGGAGGTGAGAGTGGAGATCATGCAGCACGTAGACCAGAGGAGGCTCACTGTGGGATGTCTTGGCATTCTGACTAGTGCTGCAGCCTCAGATAGAATTACCGGGACGTACTTTCTCCCACTGGTGGTGTGAAATGTGCTGATCGATGGATCCCCTTTGAAACACATTTTACTCAGATAGAAATAATTAAAAATATATTTTCCAAGTATTAATATGTTAATGTATACAGGTGGTCTGGAAAAGTATTTGATCAGAATTTGCTCAGAAATTATATATACTATTGCTAGGAGAGCAGTATGCCGGTGGCAGTAGCAGAGTGCAAGGTTATACTGTGATTTCTGTACATATTGCCACTCAACTAAGGTTCTCACATGGCGTAACAGCACGTAGCTCTGACACAGTGAAGCTTTTCATTGATTTTTATTTCTCCACAAATTGATGTTCTTTTTATTTTATTTTATTTATCCTTTTCAGTAGGGGGATTGAACCCAGGGCCTCATGCCTGCTCAGGCAATGCATTGCCATTGAGCAATATCCCCAGACCCTTTTTAATTCACTTTCTTTTCTGTTTTTTTGAGACAAATGTCACTGAGTTTTCCAGGCTAGCTTCAAACCTGTGATCCTCCTGCCTCAGTCTCCCTCATACCTGGGGTTATAGGTGAACTACCGTGCCTGGCTTCTTTTTAAAAATTTTATCAATTAAGAAAAGTGAAATTTCAGGTACAAATCTAAAACAAGATGTTTTCCTACTTTAAGCATTAGGTCCTTGATTTTGAGACTGAATTAACTGTATGTATTCTCTGAACCTCCTCCCAACTTTATTTTTGGAATCTAAATTTACATCAAATATAATTTAAGCCACCAATAAAAAGAAACATAAGAATCTAGGATAGCACCTCATAGAATTCTGTTTAATTTTTATATAATACTAACTTGAAGAACTTTAGAACAGATGATTAATATTACCATCTTGCAGTCACCTAGACTTTATAATATAGCTGAACCTGAATCACCTCTACTCCTCTAATTCCTCTGATATGTTCAATTACCTCCCTGTGTCATGGTGATCCTTAGAAATTTTCTACAGATCATCCATCTTATCCTTGAGATATAGTTGAGTCCATTTGGATCTAACTGATGAATGCATGATGCTTATATTATTTTTTTACTACCAAATTGATACCCTTTTTAGAAAAGAGTAATAAGTGGTCCCCAGCCAAAAATTGAAAAATACCTTTCTTGAACTAATGGTTTTTCTAATAACTGATCAAACATTGATATTATTGTATACTTTATTGTTTTAGTGTGCTATATATTATTGTTATATGTACACAAGAAGGATTTTAATGTCAGATATATTTACTAATCTAAAAAAAATTCTCAGGTAAATGTTTGTTATATAAGAACTTTAAATATTTAGTTTTTAGTAGATTAATAGATCTTAAAACTATGATCCACTTTAACTATAGTTTGCAGCATAGTCTAAAGTTTTATTCTAAATGTAAATATGAAACAGGAAAATACCATAGTTTTGCTGGTGTATGTATTAAGTATTATAAAATATACATTGTTTTAGATATTTGTTACTTCACTATTGAAATGGGTTCGATTAAATTACTTAAATCATGAAAAATTTATAATATAGCAAAAACAGAAATATTATAAATATGATACAGGATTTAATTCTGGCTTCCTCAATTATAGCAATGTAAACTTAGAAAACTTCCTTTATTTTATTTTTCTTAACATCAGTTATTTCATACATAAAATATGACTATACATAAACTATGACTAAAGATACATCATTCACAGGATTGTTATGTTGAGTAGTAAATAATCTATAACCTATAAATATATTTGCACAGCATTTGATATGTTTTACATGTTTTACATATTCAATAATGTTGTAAATAAAGATGAAGGCTTTCACAAAGTACTTCACAACTAGCTTTCTTGTGTTTTTTATTTATTTTATTATGGGAGAAAAGTTAGCTTTGCTTTTAGAATTCTTGACATAGATGTTGCCTTAGGTTCAAATTTATCAAGTTTTCTCTGAAATACATGTACAAAAACATACAACAATAGAAAACAATTTAGAAAATAAAACTTCATCTACACTAAAAATGGAGGTAGCCAGAACTCCAAATCACAGACTTTGCAGAGTGATACCAAGACGCACTATCATCTGGGCAGGAAAATAGGCACATGAGTTTTATGCATCATTGTGAACAGAGGCAGGAAGTCCATAAGCATCTTAATTATGTACCTTCCATTGAGAATTTGGATTTAGAGACATAACATAAGGTCCATATTGTTCATGATGCAAAATAATGAAGACAGGATGGAAAGCAAGATTACATGTGTAGAAACCATTTCTCTTTTAGCAAAAATGACCTCATTGGATAGGATGGGGCTACACATGTGCTCTCAGCAGGCGCAGAACCAGTTTTGCAGTTGTAGATAAAAATGAGTTATACATACAAAATAGGATTCTAGCCCATAAAACTGACCCTTCACCGTGGAATCCAAGGTTTCTACAAGTAAAGTTGTAGGACCTCATAAGAAAGGGAGGTGTGTTTTCATCACCACGGGGCGCATCCACAGCAGACTGTGCAAAGAGCACAGGGAGGCAAATTTGGGGTGGGGATGTCCAGAGTCACCTTCCTCTCATTTAGTCCAAGTGCTAAAAATGGCATAAAAATTTACATTCAACCTTGGAGCTCAATGTCAAAGACTAAGGCTGTGCTCTCAGGTAACTAGTAAGAGGATTCATGGAGGTTCCACTATTATTGTATTGCTGTTAGTCAAATAGAAAAGCAAAGATGCACAAAATGTTGATACCCATCCAAAATAAATTTTACAAAAGTACACATATTATGGACAAGCATATTCTCTAACAAACTAAAAACAAGGGGCTAATGAATCATGCTTATTTTCTTTTTAAAGAAATAAAGCAAAACACTCAAAATATTGAGAAACTAAAGAACAAAACAGAAAAAAATATGCTTAAGGGAATATAGACTTGATTTAAAATATAAGTACATTACCCTTTAGGACAATTTTAAAAGGATATGAATATGGTTAAATATTTGATTACAAATAAATGAGAGGAAAAAAGATACAGTGAAACTAAATATATGTAAAGTTAACACTATTGCTGAATACTGCTATATTGTATCTACAACTCATTTTTATGTAGCTACACACTTGGTTCTGTGACTGCAGTGAGCAAATGTTTGACCTGATCCTATCTAACGAGATCCTGTTTTTCTTTTTTTTTAAAATATTTATTTTTGTAGGTGGACAGAATATCTTTATTTTATTTTATGTGGTGCTGAGGATTGAACCCAGTGCCTCCCGCGTGCTAGGCGAACATGCTACCACTGAGCCATAACCCCAGCCCCACGAGATCCTGTTTTTCAAAAGAGAAATGGTTTGCATATCTGGAATCTTGCTTGAATACTCAGGTCACAATGACTGTATAAAAGGTAAAACAATAACCCAGAGTAGGGGCTTGTGAGAACCACATCAATTGCAAAGGCAATGAACAAAGTGGTTGAAGTAATTACAAGAAAAAGTAGAGGACATGGAGGACAGACAGTGGTGTTCCTATATAGAGATAGCTGACATGAATATAAGGACGAGTCAACAGAAATGCTAAAGACACTTATATATGAAAGAAAAGGTAACTGGAAACAAAGACAGGGATGTGTACCCAGGTGTTACTGTGCTCCAGGAAAATGAAATTAACAACTACAACAATATTTATCATGAGTAATCAATCCCACAACATAGTAGAAAGTGCCAAATTTCATGCTTGAAGAAATCTTGCAGTTCATTTGAAAAGAGAAAGATAAATGACATCTGAGTTGCTCTTAACTAATGCAACAATGTGAGAAAAAATATTTATCACACATTAAAGGCAGTAAACTATGCTGCCTCAAAATTTTGTATCCCATCATGTGTTGTTAATAAATAAAGGAAGGAAAAAGACATTTTCAAATGCATAATTTTATTGTACATGTAGCTTTGCTGAAAAAATTGATTTGAAATCCTATTAAATCACATAGAAATAAATGCAAAGAATACATATATGTGGAAATTAAGTCTTAAAAGACTTGTTATAAGAATCAAATCCATATAAAATTGCAGAATTAAATTAAATTTAGTAGGGGTAATTATGGTCATAAAACAGAATGCCTATGATATATTTAGAAAAGAATTTGTATGGTACATAAACAGAGATTGAATTTAATTACAATGACTAACTATAGCCTATTTTTTTTGTTTGTTTTTAGTTTTTCCAAGATGGCAGGCAAAGTCACAAGACTTTGAAAAACAATATTGAAAATTCATTAGAATTTTGGCCTGAATCAGGAAAACAAAGTCCTTGGAGAAGATTTGAAAAAAAATTGGAAAATAATATTTGCACAAAATAAAATATTATAGTAAAATTTGATAAAATGGTTATATGGTATTATTGGCTGTAGAGATTTTTTTTGTATTACTCTTTTCTGTTAATTTTTTCCAGGACTGGGAATCAGAAATCTACATTGTAAACAAGCTGCCAAGATAATGTCATGCCTAACCAAATTTGAACAATGCATTTTCTAGTGGATGAGTAATTCAACAGGGAACTGAAATGAATGGTAAGAAAGAGTAGAGGATTATACCACACAAGCATCTCAGATGTCATAATTACAAAAAAATTCCTCTGAAGTGAGGGCTTCAAACTAGTCCTTGTGATACGGGCTGGATCTCTTTAGTTGATGACTAAGTCGTAAGGATGTGCTTTTGCTCATGTGAAATTCAGGAAGCAGAACATTCAGTGTTCCTAAACTTAACAATCCAGCTGCAGCTGAGTTGGCAGAGAAAAATGACAGGAACGCTTCCTTTAGACTTCACTATTGTCACAACTGACCTGTCTTTTTCTTAATCATGGCATTTATTTTCTTCATTAGCAACATGAAATAATAATATTGGGTGAATGTTTCATGAATGTGCCTGCCATTCAAATACCTTGCCTTTCTTAGCAGGAACTCAATCTTGTAAAAGTCTTATGTTCATCACAGTTTTTAATGTTTATACTGTTTTCAAAATTTTATAAAAATTTATATTTATTAAGAAAAGTATAAGTAAATATAAATTTAACTCATAGTTTGGGTGATTATTTTCCTTAGATTAACAGATTCAGTTCAAGAACATTTAATTAAAGTCACATTAAATGCAAGATCTAGATGGTTAGGAAAGTGAAAATGGATAAGATCCAGTCCTAACTAATGTGCTTTGGGCAAAGTCTGCTCAAGTTGAATGCTGTCAAAAGTTCCCAAATTTGATTTAAGAGGAGAAAACTAATGCCATCTTAGAGCTAGAGCCTATTGTCCTCAGTCTCCTGCTGAATACCAATGACCTTCACCCAGCTCCAGGAAAATTGCAAAATTTTTTACAGTGCTCTGCTCTGGCACCAGCAAGTCATTCCACAGCTTAGGGTCAGCCAGTCAGAGTGTCCAACAATAGCTCCCTGTTAATCATACCTATCAGCCTAAAGGTCAACTGACCTCACACTGACCACACTTACTTTTTACCCAATCCTATAGTGAAAAGACTGGAATTCCCCTGCACACGCTCTCCTATACTCAATCCTGTAACACCAAGGCATGTATTCCCTTGCTTGCAGTTGAAACCCATAAAAATCCCCATTCCCCTAGACTCAGGCCACACTTCCCTACCCGCTGTGTCAATGAAGGTGTGTGGTCCCTGCTCGAGCTTGCAATAAAGACCCTTTTGTGATTGCATCGGAATTGGACTCCTGGTGGTCTCTGGTGGTCTCGTGAGCTTGGGCATTACAGATTTGCTTTATGATAGAGAATCATAAAACTTAGAATATATAATAAAGTCTATTTTAGAGATTAAATTTCTATTTTTCTAAATCCACTGCATTATAACTTACATGTTATCATTGATGACTAACTGCTAATTGAATAGGAGATACCATAGAACAAATATTTTCTGACTCAAGCAATAAAATATAGGTCATTCTGACACAATAAAATAAATAGCTCTAGTTGATCCAAGAACTAATCCAGAAGCAGAATTGCATACAGCCTTTTAAGAAATGAATAAATTCCACAGCTTTATTTATTGTCAATCTCCTGGCATTTTTCATAGATTGCATGAGGTGAAGATTGCAAATTCTGCAGAAAAATGAAAAGGACAGGAAGATCTCCACAGTAAAATGCACTGCATCATGCAATGTTTCAATTAAGAACTGGAAACACTGCTATTTTACAAACAATAAAATAAATTCTTATTTTGCACATGACAGCACTTGCATGATTCCAAAACTCATTAAAGTATTTACACTATTAGCCAAACTCCCATTTTCAATGCAAGACTGCATGTAGCATCTTAACTATGATAAACAATTGAATATTTGGCTCTTCAAAATTCAGCAAGGGTTGAATATTCTTTTTATTTTATTCTTTTTATTTTATTTTTATTTTATGCGAAATATTTAACTCATTTTAGTTCCACCCACGTTACCCATTTATTGCGTAGCTGTTATTTCAGATGCGTCATCGCCTAGGAGAGCATCACCTGTCAGGCTTTGGCGCAGGTGGGCAGCTTCTTGACTTCTGCAGGGATTTCAGTATTTATGCTGCTAACTAGAATCTCCACGAGAGGGCGCAATGACCAATGAAACCCATTCACAATTTTTTTTTTTTTTTTAAGCTGCAATTGACTTGAAGTGGGAGAGATGAAGAGAGGAAGTAAAGATCACTTTTAAGTAATTAAAGTCCAACTACTTTTAATTCTGGCATTGCAGGCAGCTGATCAGATACTGAAAGTACTTCTGAATAGGCTAAACCAGCATGATCTTGCATAGATGTGAGGCATTTGGGAAAATTAGTCATAATTGTATTTATTATTAGATATTTCAAATGTTTTTACATCTAGAAGATGATATTTTATGATTAACAGGAAGATAAACGTTGGTCATGGGAGAAGCACGATCGGAATATTGTTTCATTTTTTTCTCTCCTACATGCCCTTTGGTGTCAAGCTCAATTTTCATCTTTCCTGGGAATCTTTCCTTAATGGTATCAGCTCTAAGAATCAATGCCTCCTTCCCATGAGCATTAGTAATTTCATTATGCACATGTTCATCCCATCCCCATGTGGGGTGATTTTTAGATGTCAGACTTGGTGCTGAGCTGGGGATAAACACACCAAGACAAATCTTGTCTTTTCTTTTTTTCTTTTTTTGGTACCGGGGATTGAACTCAGGGCCACTCGACCCCTGAGCCACATCCCCAGCCCTATTTTGTGTTTTATGTAGAGACAGGGTCTCACTGAGTTGCTTAGCACCTTGCCATTGCTGAGGCTGGCTTTGAACTCGTGATTGTCCTGTCTCAGCCTCCCTAAGTGCTGAGATTACAGGCGTGCGCCACCGTGCCTGGCTGACAAATCTTGTCTTGAAAGAACCCAAAGACTGGAGGAAATGAGGGGGAAATGAATCTTGAAAAAAGAGGGGGGCGCTCGTTACTGACTCACTTTACAGATGAGATAATGGAGCCAAACTTTAAGTAATTTTTCAAACACTACAATTCAAAGCCTGTGATTTTTTCAATCTGCCAATAAGATCATAGATTTTCAATTCCCTCACAGACTTTGAGATGCCTAATAGATCCTCAGGTGGTATGTGTTAGGTGTAGTTGAAGCTAATGGGTAACTAAAGTATATGCATAATCATTTGATTGTATTGCCTCTGTATTAAAACTTTGGGAAAACCCTGCTTGCAGCAAGTAACCAAATTCTCTTTTACTCTCCATGTAAGATGTAGCCATATATAAAAAAATTAAATAAATCCAAAATTTGCCAATGTATCCATATTAAATGAAATTATTAATTAAAATACAAGGAGTATTTTTGGTTACCCCCTTGGTGTGATGAACTTTTCTACAAGAGCAAACTTGAGACCTAATTAAATCAACATGGTGGGCAGGTTTGGGGAAGAGGCTCTGGTGGAATTTCTTAAAAGGCTTTGGAAGAGACTCGTGTGGAAAAGGCGAGAAAAGACAATTCCAATGAAATATTTTATAGGAAATTTCAGGTTGATAAAGACTTCAAATGAGTAATGAATGACATACCTGGGTGACTTAAGGTTGATAGTTAGATGACTTTGCAAAATAAAAAAGTGCTTAAGAACAGTAATTCGTTTAAAGTTTGTTTTTTAACTAAATTTCATTAGATAACATAAAAATAATTTGAGAATGACTTTAACTATCTGAAGAAAATTGATGTATTTATATGCATGTACAATATTTGAAAATATACTTTTAACCAAGGCCTTTATACACATTTACATAATATTTTAGGAAGGGAATAACAAAATGAAATTAAATAAGTGCTTAGTCGATTGTACATAACAGATAGCTTGAACCAGGTGCAGGACCAGACAGGCAGTTTCCTCCCATTCTATAAGCATTTGGAATCTCGAGAAAATTGAAATTCATCCTCCAACATTCCAGGTCTTATTAGCTTCAAAAACTTGAGCTGGTAGAGAGAGATAGCAAACAGATGAAAAATAAATATTATTTAGAAATCTTGGTGTGTATCCAATGAGGAATAGAGTCTTGGCCATAACTAGCCTAATTTTTGTTAATATTTTTCTTTAAAGAAATGCTCTCTGAAAATGGAATTTGAATAACAATAAAACATTATAGAAGATATTTATATGCATTGCATTACATATATATATACATAGATATACATACATATACATATACATATATATATGAATTTTTAAACACAAAGTAGATATTATCAGGGAAACCATAGGAGTATAATATAATGAAAAGAATAAAACAGATAAATTTTATAGAGACAACTAAAAATATGTTGATAAAGTTTGTGTGTGGAAAGTTTAGGATTATATTTATAGTGCATGTAGTTTCACACTACTTGAGGTATTTTTTTAAGTCAATCCATACTCAACTTATTCCTATTATCACTGTAGGACAATTAAGAGACAACAATAATGAACAGACCAACAGTGTAGTTGAAGGAATGGTTTTCAATCCCCCCCCCAAAGGAAAAGAATTCAAGGGCACTTGAAGAACCTCACTTCAAAACTAGCAAAGTTAATGTGCAGGAAAACCTGGGTACCTGGTCACAGTTGAACTAGCAATGGGCTCCACAGTTCAAGTGGACCTGCTGTGTCAAAGAGTTAAAAAATACTTCTCCAAAAATCAGTCTAATAAGGATCTGGTGAGCCTCTGACTGAGGTGCTTGCGCCTACTGTAGCAAGGGTACTTCTACCTGTGCAAGGTGAATGATGCTCTTCCCAATATATGATGCCACATCTCCAAAGGTTTGCATTCTGCAGAGAACTTTATCAGAAGGAGATTGTATAGATTTCCTGACATATGCCCTCACACATCCCTTTTTATGCAACAAATTATTCTGGAGTCACAATTTCTTAAGGTGACCTTAGAAGGATATTTCGATAGACTGTTTACTAACAGCTAGTATGTTGATAAAGGGGAGGGTGTAGGGAATTATGGGCTTCAAATTGGTAGTTTCTCTTTGAAAAGGCATTAGAGTTCCTGTGTGCTACCCAGTGCAAATGACACATGGACTTATTCTCTCGCG
>CM053411.1:73226324-73244985 GCA_028644305.1 Xerus rutilus | reverse complement strand
ATTCGCTGTGGTATATTCATATGTGTACACAGAAAAGCTATGTCAGATGATCTGGTTTAAAATAAAAAGTCAGATTTTGCATCATAGTTCCAAAGGGCTATGCTTTAGTGAGAAAGAAATTGTCTCCTCTCAAAGATTTAAATCTAAATACTAGTTACTAAATAACTATACACCACATGGTACCATAAGTTTTACAATAAAATTTTAAATGAAATGGTCTATATATACAGGGACTCTGCAAAAATTATTAAGCAATAATTTGTACATATCAGGGAAGCTCTGTGGGTTGGAAAGGAACAAATGTTTCAAAATCCTCCAGCATTCCTACCTTGATTAAAAAGTGACAAAAGTAGTCATTTATGTCTCCTTTAGAGCCAACAAAGACTATAGTAAACATATGGAAAGCTAATAACAAATAGAGGAAAACACGCAGCCATAAAAGTAATTTTTAATCAAAACTCTAGGATCTGAAGACTGTATTCTTCCAAAATTCACATATTAAAATCTTAATTTCCAAGGTGATGGCCTAAGTACGTGGGACCTTTGGGAAGAGATGAGATCATGAGCACACCATTTTCTTAAATGGGATTAGTGCCATTATAAAATAGACCCAAGGGAGCTAGTTGCCCTTTCCACCATGTGAGGAACAGCGAGAAGGGATCACCTGTGAATTAGGGATTGGCATCAGATCCACCAGGGTTTCTGATCTTGGCATCTGCAGGCACCAAAACTGTGAGAAATAAATACCTGTTGTTTATAAGATAACTAGTAATTTATTACAGCAACCTGAATAGACTAAGGCACAAAGACAAAGAAAAGATAAAAAAGGATAGAGTAAATAAACTGGATGTCTTGTATTTTCTAAGCAGAGTTAAGAAGGTACACTCAAGCCTAAATGTGTCAGTAACTATATTGTGAATGAAATGCACTCCAATTGAGGTAAATTTTTACAATTGCATAGAAGGAGGAAATCTAATAGAAGGGGGAAATCTAACCCAGATTCTTTGGGAAGCTTATACGTGAAGTACAAGGATAGCAGTGGACACTGTTTGCAGTACTCAGACCCCACATTGTGGCTTTTGTCCCCATTTCCAACTCCCGGGACTTTTATCTTCATTCCTTCTTTCCTCCTTTTCTCCTACCTAACCCCTTCTCCTACCCTCCCTATCCTTCCTCTCCTCTTCTCTCTTCTCCATTACTCTCTTTTCCCTCTCTTCTCTTCTTTCATTTCTTTCCTTTTCTTCTTTCTTCTTTCTTCTTCCTTTCTTTCTCTCTGGAAAAAATGTGTAGTTTGGCATCATTTCCTTTAACTGTTCATGCAAATTATCAGGTGAAATTGTTTGTGCCTAGAATCCTTTATGGGAGGAGTTTGATTAAGAATGCCACTTTCCTGATTTCAACATTATACCAATTGTGCACTTCAACCTCATTGTAAATATAAGAATAATACTATCTCTAATGTGCATAGCAGCAATTCTCTGATAAGACAAGCCAGGAAAAAACTCTGCCCTCAATTACGTGTATGGTGATCAATGTGAAGTTCACTGGAAACTGCTTCTGTTATAGGAGTCCCTGCATCCCAGCAAGCTCCCCAGTGCAGAGTACCTGAGAAACACAATACTCTGTTGCCATTTAGCAACTCAAGGATGAAGGGGCTCTCTGTATCAGTCACAATAGCTATGAAATCATAGGAATGCAAAGGAAAAGAGGAAAACAAAAATATTGCCAAGATTAATAATAGATATTTGAAAAGGGAAATGGGATACAATCTTTCTTAGTTAGGTTCATGCAGGTAAATAAACGCAGTTATGCTTTTACTTAAATACATGATTTAAAAACACACTTCTGAAATTACAAAATGCCTTACATCTACATAGTTACATTGTGTGTCAGTGAAAGCTAACCTAGAATGATTAACTATTAGAAAATACTTAGTTAAGTTATTCAGTATAAAAATACTCATTATCTTAAGGAAAAGTGAAAAATCCCAAATTTGGTGCAATGCCCATGAAATCCTAATTTTTTAGTGCAATTTGACAACTTTATTCCACATTCTACAGGAAGGGCAAGAACGAAAAAATAGCTGAGACCCCCCCAAAAATAAGCAACCAAGGTAATAAACTATATGAAAGTGTAATAGTTAAACTAAGATTACCGTACATTTAACTATGTGTTTAGGATTTTCCATTTTAAATTACCCATATCATGAATTAATAGGCAATTCAAAGGAAATAGCAGAAAGGATAGAGAGGTCAGCTGTAGCATTCACCCAGTTATTCCAAATAACTACATCTCGTACAACAAAGTGCAAGTGTGCAGCATCAACACCAGGAATTTGGCATTGATATAAGGTATGTATAGTTTTTTTCTAATTCTGCCATATTTGTCTGCCTGAAACCACAACCAAAATCGAGATACAGAACTATTCCATCACCACACACAGCTCCCCTTATTTTACCCCTTTATAGTCACACCAAATTACCCTTCCCTGAAGTAACTGTTAGTCTGTTCTTCATTTCCATAATTCTGTCACTTGAATATCTTATATAAATAAAATCACACAGTCTGTGACATAGACAGATCGGCCTTTTCCACTCAGCCTAATTGCTCTTGAGACCAATCAAAGTTGTTGCATGTATGAGCAGTTTTCTTTCTTTTCATTGTCCAACAGTATTTGACAATAAAATAAAAGTTGAATGCACTACTATTCTGGGATGCATTGGTTATTTCCAGCCTAGGCTAATAAAAATGCATTTAAATACGTGAGCAGAAGAGAATACACCTAAGACAGGACCCACCCCTTTGTGGAATCTTTATTTATAAGAGAAGAAAATGTTGTGCTCTCCCATAAATGTGCCAACACACAGGAACCGCAGCTGCCTGGACAATTGAGTCTAGCATTAGAGTATAATGGGTGCAAGATGAGCCTGAAATATTTTGTCATGCCAGAAAGTTAGCTGGTGACATAGTACAAACAAACACAGGAACCAGACTGATGAGACTCCCAGGCTCTCATGGACCAGATCTGGAAGATAAATTATAAAATAGCTAAGTGCAGTAATGAATTATAAGTCATTAAATATAGGGATTTATTAGTACTCAATAATAAATAAATAAAAGAGGTACATAAAATTTACATACATAGACAGTTTGGAAGGCTTTCACTTACAACAGAATACTGAAAGTTAACTACTAAACATGGAATGAGTCATGGTGCTAGAAAATCATTTTATTGCAACCATTATATTAAAGATTATATCAGGAAAAGAGCATCAGTGTATGCTATAATCAAAAAGTAATTTTTATGAGATCTGAATGTTTGCATGATATAAAAGGTGTTCTCCCATTAGCTTTTTATGTTTGTTGAGAAATTAACACTTTATTGATTTATTTTTATTTCTTTTTTCTGCAGTGCTGAGAATTAAACCTGAGCATTCATGCACTCTGAACAAACACATTACCACTGAGCTGTACCCCTAACCCCAGCAATAACATTCTTCAAAAAGCAAATGGACAGTGGAGAATTGGGGCAATGCCTTTACTTGACAATCAAAGTAAGAATCATTTATTTTTCCAAATGTGAAACCTTGGGACACATTACAGACACACAAGCTCGTTCTAGTCACAAGGACACCTTCAACACCAAGTGAGGACTGTGTTCGTTGAGGGGTGTGGACTCTATTCTTCAATCATGTCCATCCTACCAAAAACAAAGAAAGGCTTTGAAAATATCACAGCCTAATGAGACATGTCAACTTTGTAGAATCTGACCAAGAGATTGGATTCTGTGACTAGAGCAAGAAAATGTTATAAAGAATATGGGCTATTTGAGAAAAGTGGAAAATGTATGAATTTGATAACTGTCACACTTATAATTATTTAGAGACAAATAGCCATTATGAATATCATCTATAAACATGCATATCTCTGTTAATGTGTACATGGATATATACACATGTAATTAAGGCATATGAATAACAGATATCTCTGTTGAAGAGTATATGACTTTCTTAATGTTATGATTTTCAAAAACAATCAGTAAACTTAACCTTACGTTCAAGCATTTTTTTAATTAACAAACAGTGCTAGAATAAATTCCAAATTCATTTGAAAAAAACACACTTTATTTTTATTGCACACAATATATATAAGCTTCATGTATATTAAAGCCTTAATATGAAAAAAGAAGTCATAGAAATTTATATGACAGTATAAACATTGGAGAATATACAATTTTATTGCTGAGAATATTCTATTCTGAAGAATATTGTCTTGAGAAACTCACATGAGCACCAAAAAATGTGCCCAAGAATGTTTAATATTCATAGCTTCCCAATGGTAGTCACATAAATAAGACAAAACTGGAACAACCAAACTCCATCACCTATAAAATGGATCATTTGTAAAATATATACTCTGTGTAATAGTATAGGGGAAGTAAAATGTATGTTTTTAAGCTATGTGCAATAGTGTGGATGGATCTTAGGCTAAGGAAATAAAAGTCAAGCTGTAGAAAGACTGGGTATGATTTTAATAATATGAAACTCAGGTCTGAGCATGTGCGCGCACACACACACACACACACACACACTCACACATTGTGGGCTAGTGTGAAAGCATGCATGGTAGAGCTCCAGAGCAAAGTGCAAAATACAGGTAGGTGAAATGTGTGAAAGAAAGAGGAGATTAGAGTCTTTAAGGACAGGCACACAGCAGTTTCAGAGTTTGTGGTAACATATTGTTCCAATGGGTTAATGGAATTAGTCACTGGTCTAGGCTCCAGGCAAACTGCACTTACTAAAAATGGCAAGGCAGTATCTAGCCCAGCCTTCCTGCTCTGATTACCATACCATGTTGGCAGCCCTCCGCTGAGAGGTAGGTAGGGGCTATGTCCTCTCCTCTAACCTGGGTGCACCTTTGAATTGACCTTCAATGTGACTTTTGAGACTAGGTCATAAGCGGTGTAATGACCTTCTGTTTCCTCCCTCTCTCCAATATATCAGAACAAGCACCTTTGAAACTCTGAACCACCATAAATGTGGCTACCATAAGTTCAGAAGCTTCTGTACTGAAAAGACCATCTAGGTAGAACACATCGGGAGAGAGAGAGTGTCCAGAAACTCCAGCTCCTTCATCCTCAGCTGTTTAACCACCCTAGACCAAATGCCAGAACTGAATGAATGAACTTTCAGACGCTGGCTGCACTGGCCTTAGAGCCTTCCAGCCCAGCGTCAGACATGGCACTCTGAGATGCGCTGCCCGCCATGCCTTGTCTGAATTTCTGAAAGAAAAAAAATGCGTCAACACAATAAATGGTTGTTTGACTCCACTAAGTTTAAGGGTAGTTTGTTCATACAGAATAATAGCTAGTATATTGCTTTACACACATTTTATTTAAAACATTACTTTGTATCTATTTAATATCTAACGAAACAATTTTTAAAAGACAATGGATTAATTAATTTAGAAGGCAGAAACAATCATCAGGCATTTTATGCTCAACCAATATACCTATTTTTTTCTTTCTGGAGTTCTTATGTTTTCCAATTAGAGCTTTAGAGTTATACATAGTAGTTGGGTTCATCCAACAAACTCATTCATGCATGGATATCTGTTTCAGTTCATGTTTTCACATTCCTGGTCCCCCTTATTTTCCCTCCAATCCTCCCTCCCCCTCCCATTCTCCTTCTTCTCCTCTACTAGACGTCCTTTTGCTCATCTATTAATTTATATTTGGTTCTGTTCATTATCTGACCATTCCTTCCCCATTTCCTTTATTTACTCTAACTCAACCAACATATTTTTCAGGTATAAAATCAAAAGGAAACAAACATTTTTGGTGTGAAATGACTGTCTAAACATTTCATCAGATTACTTAACATAAATAAAAGAGCATCACTGTTTCGGCATCTTCTCTGAAAACTTGAAATACATTGTATGGATTGCTAATTATTAGGAAATCTAATAAGTTGTTCTGCCCTTAGGCTCTTAATTCCCTACAATCTCAATCTCAACAGACAGAACTTTTTCATCCTCCTTGGGAATTACCCTGCTTACATGGACTTTACTCTTTGACATCCACAATGAAGTTGAGACAGAAAATTACTTTAGAAAACCAAATGTGTCTTTCCAACATCCTTCATCTCACCCGGTTTTACTTTACAACATTTCCAGAGTGGTATTTTTTCTTATTCAGGTGGCCTTATATCCACCACTGTCTCATAGTTCGTACTTCTCCTTCCCCCTGTGTTCTTGGTTCATGCAATTATGGGATAGATAACCTAATTTTTTCCTGTTCCTTAATGATATCCTGCTCATCTGTCCAGAGATGACTCAAATATTTTATTCAAATTTTAATGGAAGTTTTCTAAGAAATTTTAGCAAATAACAGTGTCTCTTAAAGATGAACTTGTTTGAGCATCAGAATTATGCCAGCTTGTGGGTATGGTCATATTCACTTGTCAGACAAAATACAAACCAGCATGATAATATTTGTTATTCCATGTGTGTTTATAGTGTATCTTCAAATAAAATGCAAAATGTTTGAGATATTTAATAATGATATTAATAAAACATCAAAAGATGTGGCAAATTAACTATAAAGTGTAACATCCAAAGTATATATAAAACCTAATATGAAATAGAATACTGACCATATAAAATACTACGTCATGAAGACTGAATAAAAGTATTCTGAACTGTTGAGCATGGTCATCTGTGAGTATTGGGGTTCTAGGGACTGGTCATTTTCCTCTTTAAAATTTTCTTGCCTTGTCTACATATCTTGGCATGGGCATATATTACAAAACTAGTTTATTGAAATATTAATTCTTGTCTCACAAAATGAATAGAATGTCTTTTTCATTAGGAAAAAATATTCAGTCTGGAAACAGACTAATTAATGAGATATTTGTAGTTTTTTCATATTTTCTAAGTTCGATTCAGGTTCCAGTTATGTTCTGAGGATTTTCCTGGTAGGATGATATGGCTCCTTATTGTGGATGTTTGTGTGAGTGCAATCCTCCTTTACTGATTTAGCTTTGAAGTCCATGATGAGTGGAAAAAAATAATGATTGTGATGATGCTAACAGTAATATTAAAATCCTGAATATTTATCACATGCTGTTAACACAGATTAGTACATGGTTTGTGTGTATATTCATGTTAAACTTCAAAGCATTCTTATAATTCAGAAACTATTTTTATCATGATTTTGGACACGAGGAAACAGATTGAGAGTGTGGCGTACCTCATCCGTGATCACTCCGTAGTTCGTGTGGAAGAGCAGGATGGGAAACCAAGCCATGTGCCTGCGGGGACCCCGCTGCGGCCCTGCTCCATGCCATCTCCTGTAATGTTGTGTCTCCCGGCTCCCCATGTCCAGCTCCGGGTGCTGCACACAGTCGATGCTCAGATCCTAGATGTGGGATGGCATTCTAAAATGTCTGAACAGACAAAAACAAGAAATGTTAAGTTTGAACTTAAAATTTCTAAGTGTAATTTTCCTATAATTTAAGATTCTAGAAATAATGTCAGTCAATCAAGGAAGTGGTGCCCCACCTAGTTGTAGTAGCCCCTGTTACATGCTGAAGTAACCAATTATTTTTAATTGTCTGGGTCAAGGCATAACTGAATGTTACATCATTTTCCATGTTAAGCCCATTTCTTTTCCTCACTCCAACAATATATTATAGCATAAGTGTAATTAAAGCTCTGTTTTCATTAACAGAATGGAAACAATGAACTGACCTGAACCAAAAGGACACTAAATGATAATATGGATATCGGACACATCACATTCACATCTACACTGTTCACAAATGAAATCTGTACTTGTTATTAGTAATGAAACAAATAACATTTTCATTTAGGCCCTGTGGGTGATGATTTTCTGGGTAACTATGTGGACTGATGTATCTGAGTTTTTCTGTGATTTTCTTGCATTAAACTTTCTAAAATTTCTTCAAGGTATTTCTTTCACTTTTATCTAAAAGACTATTTAGATATTGCTACTGGTAAATAAAAATTGATTTTTACTATCTTTAAATTATTTACTAATTTAACTTACTCATTACTTGCATATTAGGCAGAACTGTGTGAAGCTATCTGTAGACACCCTATGCCAGATGGCCTTACTTCCACGTATTTGTAACAAGAAGAGGTCCAGGGAGCTGTGAGAAAATGCAATTGAAGTGGAAAAAGATGGAAAAGCAAGACTAGATGTGCGTGCAGAGGCAACTTACATGTGATGAAGTTGAAGTAACACACTGAAATTAAGAATAAACTCATGCCCTGTGTTTTCCCTGAATGAACGACAGACCTGACAAGAACAATTTTAGAGGAGGAAAAGGTTTTTGGGGAGCTCACACTTTCAGAAGTTTCAAAGCATAGATGGCTGACTCCATGGCTCTAGGCCGGAGGTGAGGCAGAATGTCATGATGAAAGGGTGTGGTGACAGTAAACAGCTCAGAACAATGGAACCAGGAAGGAGGGAGGGAGAGCGAGAGAGCGAGAGAGCGAGAGAGCGAGAGTGAGAGAGAGAGAGAGAGAGAGAGAGAGAGACTCCCTTAATTTGATCAAGGACAAAATATAAACCCAAAGGCATGCCTCCAATGACCAGCCTCCTCCAGCCACTCCCTACCTGCCTAGAGTTATCACCCAGTTAACCCCGTTGTTAATGCACTGATTAGGTTAAGGCTCTCATAACCCAATTATTCCATTTCTAAAATTTCTTTCATTATCTCATATATGCGTTTACGGAGGACATCTCATATCTAAACCATAAAAATATGCTGCGTAACACAAGAGCTGAGACGTGGGTAAGAAAAATACCATGTTGTATTTTTTTAAGCTAGAAAGGTAGCCAATGTACTATGGGGGCCAATTGTGTGCCTAATCTCATTTTCCATGGGAAAAATAAACCTGTTATGTCAGTCTGAAAGGATTACACAAATACAAAGCATGTATTTTATTTTCAAACATTCAATTTTCTTCAAATTTCTAGGCTTAGTGACAGACAGCATCATTGAGTCTAAAATTCAATACAAAAATGCTATTCAATTCAATTGTTTTATGACCGGAGTTAATTTTTTGTATTAGTATCCAATTCTGAAAAGTTATCCATATGAAAAAGCAATGAAGACATACTTTAAAAGTAATAAGCAAGTTGAATATAGATGTCAGCTTTCCATTGAAAATGATTTTTGAATGATTTACTGAGTGTTCAAAATTCATATGCATGACCTTGGTTTTGAGCTGAAGATAGAAAAATGATTCTGTTTCAGAGACTTTACTCTCTTATTGCAAAAGTTTTACTTGAATGTATATTTTGGGTGTCAAATGATCTCATCTGAAATGGTACAAGCTTAAAGACAGTATATCTATGAATCCGAATGGGGTGAGAGCTAGAAAAATTTTACTGCCAGTGACTATAGTGAGTTGCTCTTTCTTAATATATCAGTTGACATTTCGTGTGTAGAATTCATGCATTTCTAATAGTCCCCATAAAATGTCAGCCTGTTCGGGAAGAGTAAGCTGTTGAGCAGAGTCTTGGGCAGCACAGACAGTGGCCCAGGGTTGCCCTGCTGAGAAGTCAGTGCCCCAGTGAGGTGTCACAGGCACCTTCTCTAGGTAGTTGCCAATGAACTCCAAATGCCATCCACGATTCTCCTATTTCCCCCCAAATTAAACTTGAAGGTCTAAGTTTTTCTTTTTCAAAAGCTCTGTACCAAAAGTGGGAAAGTGAAAAGAAAGTTAAATTCTGCATTTTATTATTTGAATTGAAAGAGACTTTTAAAATTGCAATTGAATAAATCTATTTCATTATCAATCAAAACAACTCATTTGCCTGTGAAATTCTTTCACCTCTCCCTCACATATCAGTCCTTCACAGACACACACACAGAACATCCCACCACCACCACCACTCCATAAATGGCAAAGGTTTCCTGCAGGGAAGAAAAGGTGATAACATGTAAAAATATCAATTTTCTTCCAAAGAAAATTTCAAAATTTGTTTTTGCTTGAAATCTCAACTTTTATGTTGTTATATTTTAATTTCTCCAAGAATTTGTCATGATTCCTCAGATTAGTCCTAATTAGTCATTCCAATCTTTTAATAGCAATACAGAACATTGCTTAGGTATGGACACATGTGAGTCAAGCAACCCGAGTCAATTGCCAGTTCTGTTTCCTACAAGCTGTGTGACTTTGTCTTTGGTGTGCCCTTTAATCTCTGTGCTTTAATTACATTACTGGAAAAATGTGAATGGCATTGTTGGAATATAGTTGATATTGTGATGATTAAATGAATTTATGCGTACAAAGTACCTGTCCACAGTGATAGCTGAGGTAGCAAATGAGACATAGCCCTCTAAGGCTTCTGCACTGAGAGGAGCATGAGGTGATCGAACAACCATCCATGAACGTGATAAAAAGTGTAGTTCCATGGAACAAATGCTGTCCAATGGCCCCCACAGAGGTCATTCTTGACCTACTGATATTCTATACCAAGTTTAGAAGATCTTGGTTTCCTAGGAACCCAGAAAATAGCAGAAGACACTGCAACTCCTGTTAAACCCTATGCCCTATGGACTTTGTTCTGGAGCACACTGGAGTCAGACTTTGCTATTTTGTTGGGGGGGGGGCTGTCAATATGAGCTGTCATCTTCCATACAGTGTCTCAATCATGAAATTCAATGTTTGCATTTAAGTAGAGCCTCAATTAGTGTTGGGCTAACATTTAATAAATACTGAGTTGGGAGAGAAAATTTACCCAAAAGATTTCTTTACCTAAGAAGGCCATAACTTTTCAGCATCTAGGGCATTTACATGTTCTGTTGAAAGCAATCTCTTCTTACAGCAAATGCTTAGGAACAAAATTTCTGAATGAGGAGATTTTGGAAAACAAGAAATGAAGCAGGGAAGGAACCATGTTGAATTGCCTTCGGTATTTCCCAGTGTATAACATATTAAATGGGTAAACCTGGGTAGCTTTAGTAAAGTCCTGTGCTGTGATCCTGGACCAGAAAATGCAACTCTGCACGTGCTCACACACACACACACACACACACACACACACACACACACACACGCACACACTCACACGCATACACTTATACATTCTGATAGGAGAGTGTTTGAGAGGTGTCTACCACTGCAGTGTACAGAGAGCCTGGAGTTACATGGCAGAAACCTGGATTTCAATTCCAGTCCTGTCACTGATCAGCTGTAGGACTCTAGAAATGTCTGAGCTTCAGTTTCCATGGTATAGATACTAATTTTTCTACTACAAAGCTCTTGGTCAGACAATGCTTCTGAAGAGCCCTGGCTTAGCATGTGCAAGGCCCTGGGTTCAATCTGCTGCACTGAAAAAAAGAAAATAATAACAAGGACAATAATCTTATGTTACAAGTCCTCAGAATCATGTGATAAATTTTACTAATATACTATATTATGAGTCCTCTCCTAATATTTTATCTGCATTTGACAGCACATTTTTTAAGAAAGAAAAACTTTAAGGTATGCGAAAATCTTCCTTGACTTCCAAAATAAACAGTTTGCAATTAATGGTAGTGATGATTCTTATGACCCATGTCTATAAAGAGAATTTAGCTTTCTTTCTCAGCTCCATCTATAGAAATGCTTAGCATGAAACTTGTTGCATAAATATTCAGTGAACATTTTTCAAATGCTATGTAAATTGTCTTTCTAAAATATAAATACATGTGAGAGAAGAAAATCAAGTATTCAAAGAGATTGCTGCCTTTGTGTTCTCAACAATAAACTCCTATCAAGGAGGATAATAAGGTCTTATATTTGCATAGCACCTGCTTAAGCAGACTCAAGCTGACAAGGAAATGCACCTTCTACCAAGGGCCTGGGTCTCAGGGTGCTGGGAACAATTTGGAGAACAACTGGGGAAATTGGCCTTTAATGTAGCTGAACCAGCTTCATGGCCTATTTCTGTGAATATGCTGTTTATAATGTTTGTTGTGGTAACCTATAACAAATTAAGTCCACATCAAAAATGAGTTCCTTTTGTTGTTGTTGTTGTTGTTGTTGTTGTTTCTTACTGCTGACTACAAAGGTCAACAGATCATTTTAGAAAAAAAAATTATAATTGTTCTCAGAATATGTTTAGAATTTTAGCAATTATGAATTGTTGGGATTTTTAAAAATGCAATATGTGTGGAAGATTTGGAATTGGTTATTGTTTGAAAATATCCTGTCCCAGATATAATCACAAAAGTTGTGTGGTTTCAGCAACATTTTGTAGCAATTTGGAGGAAAAACAAATCAGACAAAAAGCATCAGCTATTTAACTGCTATTAGGAGATTCCCTCATCTTTTTTTTTAAATGTTTATTTTTTAGTTGTAGGTGACAGAATATCTTTATTTTATTTTTACATGGTGCTGAGGATCGAACCCAGTGCCTTATGCGTGCTAGGTGAGCACGCTACCACTGCGCCATAATCCCATCCCCCCTCATCTTTCTACTCCGGTTAGTAGCTTTCCTTAGCATTACTGTGGTTTCATTAAGTAAATACTACAATTGTGAGAAGTACTATAATTTATGAGGAGTCAGATTTTTATTATTCAAAACAATAATATTTCAACCTTCTGCAATAGAGGTGATAACTTGTATCTGGTAGATGAGTTGTATTTGGATTTCTCAAAATTCTTTTTAAAAATGTGTGCACTAATATTCATTTAGATAAACTAACCTTTATTGATCGAGATTAGTTTTAAGATCAAAATGCTTATCATTTTCACTCATCTTTAAGACAAAAACAATTACAAACTTGAAACACACTGAGGTTGGAACATAAGAGTTTCAACATCAGCTTGGCTCCTGATAGCTGTGAAAATTTGGGGCAGTCGTATCAAATCTTTGTGTTGATTTTCCTCTTCATTTGTAAAATGGACAAAAGAATGCTCACCTTTAAAAATTTAAAGAAGAACCAAAGAAGATCATATAAAGGGAAGTTACTTAATATGAACATTTTCTTCCCATCTCTCAATTATTCAGTAGTTTTAAATATGTACATGCATATATGCATGTGTTTGTGTGTATCATTATAGGGTGACCTATTGGAATTGAACTGGAACTAATTATTTTAATGTCAATTTAAGCTATTTTGCAATTGTCATTTAGAAATTTACTCAGCCATTTATTTAATGAAAAGCTATGTTATATACTAACAAGGGGTCATGCATACTAAAGCCAAAGACCTAACCGTCATCCTGTATCAATCAGGAGATTGAGCTGGGCTTAAGGGTCTATTGCAGCAGAATAGACCTTTAGAATAACTAGTTATTGATAGTTATTAGAGACATAGAGGATTACACAGAAATTGCAGCTCATGTGTTTTAAGAGACAGTTAGACCTTTATTCTGACACTGTATGGGACCCAGGAATTTATGCTTTAAATGAGTTTCTCAAATGATTTGTTATGGATGACCAATAAATCTTATACTGAGAATCACTCAAATATGTCAAAGATAATTCCCAACTAAACATAAGGTGACATTAAAACTTGAAATGACATTCATTTTAAGTGAAAAAGAATTCTTGACTTAATAAATCAATATTTATTAAGTCACCATTCTGGGAAAAGTAGTGTGCCAAGTATAATCAAAGAGAAAGAGATACCCAAGGATCTGGGCCAACCTTTTTCCAGATGGAAACAAGACAGTAAACACAAATGACTAGATAATATGTTTTTCATTGTCAATTATGAAGTTGTCACAATCTAATGTCATTTTGCTCCATATTAATATTATGTGTTAGTGCAAATTTTATTTGGACCAGGAAGGTGAAGTGCAGGGGATGTATCTCAGTGGTAGAGTGCTTGCCTAGCCAGCATGAGGACCTGGGTTCCACTCTCAGCACTGCATAAAAAAAGGAAAAGAAAAACAGAAGAATGTGGGCATGGCTCTCAAACCAGAGAAGGGGCATTTTCTTATATCTCTCCATCATTAAACATTCTCTCTTCCTAATAAAAATCTCTTTACAGTGGAATGTGGAAACTCAGTCAAATTACACTGATGATTATAACCCTGATATCCTGCTCAAATACCAAAAAGATTGTGTTTGCACATGTACTTTGTAGATGAAATTTCTTCAGTTCTCCATTTTTTCTGCAGTGTTTGGAGGTTAAATGCTTTGGGGCACTCTTTTCAGCATTCTCATATGGAGTACAGCTTTACCCCATTTGCTGCTGAGACAACAGTCAATTAATTGATCACTATTGTGCCAGAACTAGACTATCACACAATCATATCATCAATATCACCCATCATCACCATCACTACCGTCATCATCATCATCATCACCACAACCACCACCATCACCACATCACCACCATAATCATCATCATCATGACCACAACTACCACCATCACCACCATCACCACATCACCATCACCACCATCACCACCATCATCACCATCACTACCGTCATCATCATCATCATCACCACAACCACCATCACCACATCACCACCACCATCATCATCACCATTGTTGAAATCTTTTCCTGTGAAAAGGCAAATATGTTAGATGTTTCAGTTATTTGAGATCATATGGATTATTAGTTTTTTTAAAAGAGAAAGTGAGTCCCAGTCTTTTTAGCTCTAAATTCTATGCTTTTGGTTGCACAGGTAGAAGAAGGGGTGTAGAAAATTTGGCCTCCACAAAAATACATGGTGGTGCATGCCTATAATCCCAGCAGTTTGGGAGGCTGAGGCAGGAGGATCGCAAGTTCAAAGCCAACCTCAGCAAAAGCAAAGCACTAAACAACTCAGGAAGACCCTATCTCTAAATAAAATACAAAAAAGGCTGGAGATGTGGCTCAGTGGTCGAATGCTCCTGAGTCTAACCCTAGTACCTTAAAAAAATTTTAATCAAGCTAACACCAGACAGAAATTTTCCTTATACTTGTACATTCAATAAAAATTCCAATGCCATGTATTAAGAATTATAAAATTAGGTTTTAAGTTTATGATTAAATTTCATGAGAGCAAAAAGAAATGAAGATAGCATTATCATAACAACATCTTATTAGATTGAATTTAAAAATTCTGATTGAAGAAGGTCTGACAGATGAGACATTAGGAAAGAAAATATTTCTCCCAGTCTTAAGGCTCTGTAGCTCTGTTTTATAAGATTTGACATGCTTTAACAAACTGATAGTTTCAACTAAAAATTTTTCTTTAGGCCTCTTACCATCTAGATTAGCAAACTCTCCAAAAATACTTCTCCACTATGGGATAAGATAGTAAGTTGACATAAAAAATTTTCTCATTATTTAAGTACCTTCACACTTCAAAAAAAGCTGAAGGCCTTCTGGAACCCATAGTTCATTCATTCAGCACTTCTAAGCCACGTGAACTCTTTCAGATGCTGAATATGAAACATGAGAAATACTGTTCTATCAGTTTACATTTTCTATCTGAATGGATAGATCACTAAATACATAATTATGTGGCAAATATTTACTTATAATTCAGTTTTAATTATTGCAATATTATTAAGGTTAGGAATTCAGTGCAACATTTAAAACACTAGACTCTGAAACTGACTGCCCAAGATCAAATTTGGAGTCTTATCACCTGCTAGCTGTATGACTTTAGAACATTTAGTTTATTTCTCTTTCTGTCATTAACCTCATTTGTAAAACATGGACTTGAGAAATATCCGCTTTATACCAATTTAAAAAAACTGATCAATATATAAAAAAGACCAGTTGATTAGAGGAAGGAGATCAGGGGAGGGAAAAGAAGAGGGAAAAAGGAAACTCTGGGGACTTGTATGGAGCAAATTATATTCGATGCATGTATGATTATGTCAAAATGAACTCCACTATTATGTACAAATATAGTGCACACATAAAAACATTTTTAAAAAAGGACATATCTGCTTTGATGGTACTATGGAAGAGTTGAATTAAATAATATAACTAAGTCGCTTAAAATAGCATGCAGAACACGGTTATATCATTTGAACAAGGTTACTATTACAGATAAAAGTCCTTTCTGGGGCTGGGATTGTAGCTCAGCAGTAGAGCGCTTGCCTCACATGCGTGAGGCCCTGGGTTCGATCCTCAGCACCACATACAAGCCAATAAAATAAAGACATTGTGTCCATCTACAACTAAAAAATAAAAATAAAAAATAAAAAGTCCTTTCTAAAAATCTTCAGTACAGCTAATAGGTAAGTAGTCTTAAAGTTGAATGGAAAATTAGTAAGGCAGTAAAACAGCAATGTCCTCTTAATATATGCAAATGCTCTGGGAAAACAAGAATAGCATGGGAGTATAGGAGGAGCTCTGTGAGGCATGTGAGGAGGCATAACAAAGGTTCAAAGGAGGTGTGCAAGGCTGACCTTATGCTTCAGAAATTTCATAAGGGAATTCGCCTGTCCCTTATTTCAGCCACAAAGCAAAAAATGACAGAGAAGCACACTTACCATATGTGGCCTTTCAAATCAACCCAGATGCATTTCTACTGAGAAAAGCTGTATCTTTCCAATATTTCAAAAAATTGTTCTGGTTGCATTATGGAGGATAGGTTGGAAGAGGAGATAAAATTAAGATCTACTAGAATTGCTGGATAAAACTTATTAAAGCTCATAAACAGCTCAGTGAACAGAAGCACAGGGAGAACTGAGGCAGATGTAAGAGATGCATTGGACAGAAATTAAAAATGACTTTTGTTGCTTATTGAAGATGAAAGGAAGAGAGAGAGTTGAAGATGATTCCTGAATCGTGGGCTTCAGTACCTAAGACAGCAATGATACAGTAAAGGAATGGAATCCAAAAGGTCTCGTTTTAGAATCTTGGTGTAAGTTCCTCTGAAACGGAAGCACTTTTAAATTCTGAAGTGTTTCATAAAGTTTGGTTTTACAAATACCATGGTATTTATTATGCAGCCATTCTTACATATAATTAATATTCCGGTAACATCATGACTGTTCATTCTGTTGCCACTCTGTGGCTGTTGTGTTAGACTGCCACTACAGTGAGGAAGGTCCTCAAGGCCCCACTTATCCACCAGCATTTATTTATTTATTTACATTTGGCTATGCCAGGTTGAGAAGATGACCCTGAGACTTGGGCAGTGAAGAGGCAGATTTGCTGGTGACTGCACTGGCTACTTTGAATAATGCCATCTGTTGCCTCTATTACTCTGGGTGGTAGTAGATACAAAGGCCAGATGCGTCTCCAGGTTGCTGTGAGTTTTAAGTCCATTTTTAATTGTGTTAGTGCCAATTGCTTGTGTTTGTATAGTTGGTGGATTTGAAAACCCGTAGTAGATGCTCTGTTCTGCAGTGTTTCCTCCAGAGGTCAGACTAATGCTAAATGAAGTGAAAAACACCCTTGTCTCAAAGTAGTTGTAAATAGTACACTATTTTATTTGCTTACTTATTTTCATTTTATGACAACTGTGTTGTCAATAAGACTCATGCTAATCTGTTACTCTATCCAGTTGCCCAAGCAAATAATGTGCCCAAATAAATAATGACACATTATTTATTTTATAAAACTCTAAATTAATGGGCATGTTAATTTTCTTTAATAAATAATTCTTTGAGAAAAATAAAATGCACATAGAATCAGTTTAAAAATAAAAAATATAAATACAAAGTATTTTATCAAATCTACAATACTAATTCTCTAATCAGATATTCCGAAGAAAATTTCCATATGTATAGAGATACAAAAATGCACAGAGTTTATATGTTCTTGTGTGTATATATGTTTTTGACACAAATGTACCTATATTTTCTATCCTCTTCTGTTTGCTGACTATTTTTTTACTGAGCAATATATTATCTATTGCTCTAAATAACCACATGTAAATTCATCTGGCTCTACCTGTATGGTTTTTTAGTATTCTATTCTATTAACATTCCATACTTTAAGAAAAACTGTGCAATCTTTTCAAGCACAGCACAATGAACAAGAATAGCTGTCAGTCATGAGTGCATATGGACAACACTGCCCTGGGCGCTGTCCATTTGGAACCAGTGAGGCTCCTTCTTCTCCAGGAGATGCCTGGAAGGGAAGAGAGCACAAGTAGCACAGGTAGGGGTGAGAATCTTTGATCAATATAGCAAGAAATGCAAGTTAAAAGGAAAAGATATTTGTTTTCCAAATGATAAAAATGACCTCCTCTAAATCGATTTAAAAAAGCTAAATCAAATAGAAAATGGCCAGAAGACAACCATTTCTAATACCTAATATTGGGAAAGCCCTTATTCAGGAGAGGAATATAGCAGTAAACAAGAGAGAAATAACATAGATATTCGTGAGTATCATCTTTCAGTGGGAAATTTTAAGTTACTGCTAATATCACTGAATTCCAGACCTGTCCATTGTCCCACTTTCCAAATATTATTTCTCTTAAGTCCTAAGACAAAGCTCTGTGTACATTTATACATTTGTCAAATGCCTAAATCATGTTTAGTCTTTTCTCCATTTAGAACAATAATTATCTTTATGAGTTTTAAATAATGTGTTCTTTTCTTCCAAATAAGAGGTTGTATTTTTGTTTGTATTTTCATTTTCAGAAGCAATAATAGTATATTTGACATGGGAATTACGCAATTAAACTCTGCTTAGTGAGAAACTCAACTGTCTACCTCAAAACAGTGGGTGT
>CM053411.1:73191427-73225824 GCA_028644305.1 Xerus rutilus | reverse complement strand
ATGATGTACTTTCAGATTTAATCAGACATTATAAACTGTGAGTGTGCTTCGGGAGACAGAGTACTAAGGAGCCATGGGCAGTGTAGGGTGGGGACATTGGTACTCAGATGCAGAAAGAAAGCAAAATTAATCCAAACTGCAGGCAGGGGAAGACTTCCCATAGGTGGATCAGCTCTTGAAGGATGGAGAATAATTAATGAAGTAGATCAAGAGGGCTGATTAGAATTGGAGATACATTGCAAGCAGGCATTGATTGAAAATTGAGCCCTTACAAGTTTTGTGATCTGGAGCAGGTTCCTTCTCCAATCCCGTCTGGACTCTTCTGGCATTCATGACATCTTCATTATTACCATTTCTTCTCCACATCTTCTAAAATTTCTTTTCCTCAGTCACCTTCTGTTTTCACAGGATCCTTTTCTTTTGCTTTTTATCACTTCTGCTCCTTCGCTGTGTTGAACACACACACGCAGACACCCCACTGCTCACTAAGCTTCACTACCTTCAATTTGCACTGACATCTTAAAGTCGGAAGGTGCGAAACTCACCCAACACTTCTTTCCCAAATGACCTGCCTTCCTGCATTCCTTGTGCTAGTGCATGAAACCACCTTCCAGTCATCATGGGAGCCAGACGCCCTGGAGGTACCTTACACTAATTTTTCTCTCTTCAATCAGACAATCCCTAAGGCCATTGGGTTCTCTACACTCAACATCTATCTCTCAGCTCAAAACTTCCTCTGCACAAGGATTACTAATTCCTACTTTAGGTTCACTTCCATCTGCACTACTTGAAAATATTTCTGATTTTTTAAACTCTAATTTCTCCTAGTACCATATTATTTTCCATGGAGCTATTAGTGACTTTCCCAATAACATTAAATTATAATATCAGTGCTTTGCTGGAATCTCTCCTATGCTTTCCCGTGGGCTGTAAACCTCATTTGCATAGCATGCAAGGAAGTGTCATTTGGCTGGCCCCATCTACTTAGCTCCATTTCTCTTCATGTTCTACATGAACCATATCTTAACTACGGAAGTATATTCCTTGCCCCAATGGTGTATTTTTTATGCCTGTTTGTTTTTCGTGACACTCTCGTTCCTTTCTGGAATGCCCTCCATATGTGTCTGTTTTATAAATTCTCATTCTTCACATCTGACCATAAGTGTCTTCTCTTTCAAAACATCCTTTGCTGCAGCCTTGGAAGGATTATCACGTTTCTTGTATTCTTAGAGCACTTTATATGTAGACAGCTGTTATGTGGAGATCTGTGCTGTGGCTTTGTTCTTCAGTACATCATGAGCTCCGGAGGATATGTTCTGTGTGTTGCTATATCTGTTTCCTGAGGATTGCATGCACTGTCTGACACATAATTGATGCTCGTTAAATCTTCATAAATGAATAAAACATCAATAAAATCTGAAAAGCTTTTCTTCTGTTATGTTGTCTTAAATTGTCAGTGTTGAGGGAAAAATAGGATAAGTTTTGACACATCTTTTATGCATCTGATAGTCTTATAAGTAAGACATCTGTAGCTAACCAGATCTGTCTAATTAGTCAGAAATGTATTAAAAAGGCTTGCTGAGTTCTGGGTGACATAGGACATGTGATACACTGTGGTTCAGCTATGCCAATGAAAGTCTAGTTTACTGAGAAAGGTAAATATTCTTTATTTTACTGTTACCTACAAGAATCAAGGTATTTTCAGATATCTGATAGTATATGATGTGGAAGAGTAATTTGGGTTTGTCCACAACTGGTGCAGGAAATGGGAAGAACATAGTCATCTCCAGAAATTCTTTTAATACTCTCAGCTGGTTGCACTGAGACCAGGCTCCCAGAAAGCAGTGGAGTATTGATGTGGTGTCTGAGGGAGCAGCACCTGTCGGGGATGTGGCAGGATGGAAGCCACATGTGGCTGGCTCGATGACATTGCCACTCTTCATGAATCAAAAAACAACCTGAGATTAAAAGTCACCTTGAGAAACATCAAATGAATTTTTCAAAGGGAAAACCTGTCTTTACAATGACTGAGTGGTACAGACTTGGTGGCCGTCTCCACTGCTCATGAGGTTCCCACTGAAGCAGAAAGGCACACACTCTCAGGTACAGATATGCCCTGCTCTCCATAAATTTGAAAATCTTGTTCAACCCAATACTGTGCAGTCATTTTATATGATGCTCTGTCTGGTGTGAGATTTAATGCAATGGCCCTGCAGAAGAGAATATAGTCGTATTAAGAGAAACACATATTTTGTTATAAAAATACATCATTGAAATTCAATTACAACCCAATCACAGGTGTGTTTATGCTAGATTAGCTCCATTTATTTTGGTCATTTGGCATCTCAAGTTTGCCCCATTAACTGTTGTCTTAAATATGAAAAATCTAGTGTCATGATAGCTAAGGATGAGCTGAGACATCCATTAGAAATCCTTATTTCCTATCATTTATTATGTTCATCCTCTTGTTTGATGGAGCCTTTATATAATATCATGTTGAGTATGAGAAAATTGATTGCTGTCAGGCTAGACTAGCTCAGGCCTTTTATATCCTTAAGATTCCATTTAGTGTTCTTTCTGTCTTGGCTAAACGTTAACTAAGGATCCAGGTGAGAGTTCACGTTTTGGTGAGACTTTTTGGACTTCCCCCTTGCTCTCAGAATGAACTGGTCTCCTTCTTTGAGAGTTTCAATGCACTATCTTTTAAAACATGAACGCACTTTCTTTTAAGGGTGGTTTTGGGTTTATAGTACAACTGAGAAAAAAAGGAGGAGAGAGTCATCATGTCGCCCCATATGTGCATTCAACCTCACCAATATCCACATCCCACACCACAGTGGTACATTTTAAACAATCAAATCCACATTACCACATCATTATCACCCAAGTCCAGATAATAATGGAATCCTCTTTGGTTTTGTACATCCTGTCCGTTTGACAACATGCAATGGTACATACCCACTCTGGTGCTGTCATACAGAATTGTCTCAGTGCCCACTCCATTATTCATTCCTCCCTTCCTCTAATCCATGGCAACCATTAATCTTTTCTGTCTCCGTTTCACCCTTTCCAGACACTGGTGTGGTTGGAATCATATAGTTTGTAGCCTTTTCAGATTGACTTCTTTGATTTCATGATACACATTTAAGTTTCTCCCATGTCTTCTCACATCTTGACAACTCATTTATTTTTAGGGCTGAATACTAGTCCATTGTCTGAATGTCCCAGTTTATTCTTCCTTCACCTACTGAAAGACATCTGCCTTCTTCCAGGTTTCAGTCATGACGAGTATGTCACTGTGGACATAACTGGTCAGGTGTTTATGTTGATCTGATGCTTTATTTCATTATGTAAGACTATACTTATGAGCTTTATTTCTGGATGACATGTAAGTGTATGTTTGGTTTTGTAAGAAACAGCTACACAGTTCTACAAGTTGGCACATTTTGCTCTCCCACCAGCAATGCGTGAGGGAGGGTTCCTGCAGTTCTGCATTCTCACCAGCAGGGCGGCTGTCAGTGTTTAGGATTTCCGTCTTCTAACCCGTGGGCAACATCATCTCATTCTTGCCTCACTATGATTTCCTTTATGGTCTAAGATGTTTAATATCTTTTCATATGCTTACTTGATATCTGTATATCTTCTTCAGTGAGATGACTGTTCAGGTATTCTGACCATTTTTAATCAGGATGATCATTTTCTTACCATTTCATCAGATGTATTTCTGGTAAATACTTTGTCCCAGTATGTCTTTTTTCTTTCTCTTCTTAGGACATTGTATTTCATACAGAAGATTTTTTTTAGCAAAATTCAGCTGATTAGCTATTTCTTTCTATTTTGCTTTTTGTGTTGTATCTAAAATATTGCCAACCTCACATTCATCTAGATTTCCTCCCATGTTATCTCCTAGGGGTTTTCTAAAGTTTTGCGCACATGTAGATCTGTGGTCCATTTTGAATGTATTCTTTTGAAAGGCGTAAGGTACCATTTGTTGAAAAGACTGTATCTGCATCTCTGTATTGACTATATAAAAATATATTTTATATAGTATGTATATACATGCATGCACATTTATCTATTTATTTAAATGCTTATATTTATATATATTCTAAATGTGTTTATATTTTAAATGCTTATGTTATTTATGTATATGTCTACATATGATGCTGTTGCTGTTTTGTTCCGCTGATTTGTCTCTTCTTTCTCCAACATCAAGCTATCTTGATTACTGCAAATTTACAGATAGTCTCTGAACATGGTTAGTGTCAGTTTTCTGACTTTTTAACTTTTTCCTCCTTCAACTGCCTATTTTTAAATTTTGAGTTATCCATTTCAAATCATTGTTCCCATTTTGTCTTGTATTAGACTTTTTCTAATACAAAGCAGTCTTAAAAATACTCCTAATATGTGTGAAATCATGTTAAGATTCAGAAACCCTATCTCATCCAATCAGATCAAATCTAAAACTAATTCTAAGGAGAAGCCAAAACATATTCTTTTTGAATCATTGCTCTACCCCCAGCACAATGTCATAAACCTTATAGATACTATGTTGAAATTGCTTACAACATGAAGCAGTCTTTGTAGATAAATAAGCAGTTATCTCTTTGCTTTCTACTCTGGCTTCAATTTCTCTTCTTGTCCTTTTCTGTTTATTACTTCCTGCTTCTGTTCACCTCTATCTTTTTTTCTTTCTTTATCAGCTAGGAGGTGTTTCCTGTGTCCCAAGTTCCTCCTCAATAGCCACCGATTGATTCCACCAGCTAACTAGAGAGCTTCAGGTCTTGTCCCCTGTTATTCAATGACTCCTTAATGTCATTGTCAGGGTAAAGATCAGTTCCATTCCCTCAACCACATTACTGTCCCTGCATCTTCCTCTCTCCAACCCTACTGACATCCTGTTGCAGGTTGTGATTCCAAAAGCCTGCCCTAATGCACTCGCCCTACTCAATCTGCCTCAGAGTCCACTTGGGGACTCTGCTTTGCCACAGTCAGTGGCAGGACTGCTCTGAGGAAGCCAGAATGAAATTGTAATTCGATCAGCTGACAGCTGAAGGCCCAGCGGTGCGATCACTGGTGGAATATCCCTCACGTGCTGTTACAGGAAGTCATTGCAGTCTTTCCTAATGCTGGACTCCGATGACATACAAGAAGAAAAAGAGGTACCAGCAGTGTAACATATCAGTCCTTTGAGACATATTGGAGCAATGGTAATGGTAATTACAAGCACAAGAAAATTGGGTAGTGGTGAGGAGGGAGAAAGTGAATAAAGGGCTAAAAGGGTCGATTGATCATCAATTACCAGCTAAGTCGGAAAGCCAGAGCACTTCCTTGACATCTTCTTCAAAAGGCAGAAAAGGCTGAAGATAAAGCTCAGAAATCATCATTAAAGCACAATCATCAAAGTAGAAACTCTAAAGAGAATACTGAATCCTCAGCTTAGACATATCTGTTACGCCATATTCAGTGAAACAAAGAAAGATTAGTCCCTTGAGCCTCTCTGGGGTGGCACTGGGTTGCTACACTATAGACTTGGAAATCCCAGATTCTCCTCACCCTCCAAAGCGTTAGAAGAGACTAACTTTCTCTGCTGGGGATTACTGCTACCCTCTTGCTTGAAAATGACGCAGAAGCTCCTGCTCAAAAACAACACACATTTCGCTTAGGATTTGGTCCCTCTTCCCGCCTGGCCTGTCATCCGGGGTGGCCATGCTGCTGGAATGGCTTCCAAAGCTTAGAGAAGCCAGGTGAAAGCTAAGTAATGCCAAAATGGAAGAACCTGTAAAGCTGATTGTGAAAGAAGTGCTCAAATGTCTTCCTCGGATGGAGAATTAGCTGCTGCAGAACTGCCTTCCCTGGCAAAGTCTGTAGCATTGGAAAAAAGACAACAAACAAGTGGGACTGCAGAGAGGAAAGAAACAGGAGATGATCCTGTGGTTGCACAAGTTTACAACCTGGAGAGAGATTCCAGGCTGCAACATTAAAGGAAAACCCAGACAGATCCTAAGTGTCCTTCTGAGTTAGGGAGACACCATCTGAAATAGGGGAGGCCAAAGGAGCAAGATTTGTAGGGCAGGACAGTGAAGAGAAGGGAGCTGTCTGGGGCTAGAGCTCCAGTTATCTGCAAGATGAGACTCAAGTTTTGGTTCCAACTCTGTGGACCCTCAGGAGGTAACCCCAATAAAGAGTGCACCAAATAACTTCAGCACACACAGGCTGGGCAGGCAAGTAGAAGTGTATCCAGGAACAGTCAGACTCTAAGTCCACTGGTATAACATTTGAAAGGCGACTCTAACAATTGGAGGTGTGAATTGCACTCCTACAACAGCCCCTGCTCACTCGGTGTGAGGATTTGTCTCCCCGCATTTGTATTATTTTCTCCTTACACCACCATTCTAATTGCCAGCACACCTCAGAGCAGACATAAAAAAATAAGGTAGGCGTTAAGGTCGTTCTTCTGTGATTATGATTGAAAGGAAATGGTGCAATGAATTGCTTTCTCAGCAAAAGTTTCATCTTTTGGCAGGACCATAATTTTTCACTGCATTTAAATTTCTTAACAATAGTTAACCTGCTGAAGTATCACCTTAGCAAGAAACTGAAAGCTGATTCTATTTCAAAACTGCGTTTTTCTCAAGTGTACCTAGTATGTTTTTGGGTAGATAATTAACCAACTTAAATAGCTTTCCCTTTCTTTTATATATTAAAAAAACAAAAAGAAAAACAAAAACCTGTCAGCATTTTAACCTCTTACTGGAATTTATTTGAAATTTATCTATCCTCTCTGATAGATTATATCAGAAATTTCATTGATAATCATAAATTATATAAATAACCATGAATCATAAAGATTTGAATTTGCCAAATTCTGAATACTAAACACAGCCTTATCTTCATGTTTTATCATATTGAAATTATTCTAAATGATCATTCTAATGAAAAAATACCAAAAATTTTCAAAATCATTGTTATGTTTTTCTCCTGGTACAAAGGTGACATTGTTGATTGTGGCATAGGATTTAAGAACACTAAGACTGGAGTCATATTCCCGTTATAGTCCTTACTCTGCCACTTCTACTTGTTTTTCTCTGTGACTGTGTGCTTCATAGTACTCATCTCCACGAGTAAATAAACATATTATCTAATCTAAACAGTTGTTTGAGAATTATATTATGTAATGCATGCAAAGGGCTTAGGATTTTCATGTCTATTTTATTTATTTATTTATTTTTATCTCTTGGTAGTAGCAGGGATCACACAGGAGCATTCTACCTTGCATGCATATTTGAAAACACTCAATGAACATTATTTTTATCATTCTGATGTGTGTATATATGTGTGTGTATGAGTATATATATAATATGTGTCTACAAATTATAGAGATAAAAGAAGAAAAAGTGATCTGTATTCCTGAGAGAGAAAACAACTGCTAAAATTTTGTTCTTTCTCATTATTTGGTGACTGTTTAAACCATTTTACAATTTAAATATTAATACATATTTTGGGATGGATACTCTTCTACTGTAAAAACATGAGCATTCATTGTACTTTCTTTCAAAATTAATAAAAATAGAATTTATGAGCATGGCTATTTAAAGAGAATTGGGTCTTTTAAAATACATCCAAAAGAGCTACAGCAATTTAAAATTTGTTTATCATGTATCAAATTCTTTTAACTCATTGTAGCACTTGTGTTTATATTTTAAGCAAATTAAATCCCATATTTGATTCATATTTATAAAAACTTAAAGTAAAAATAATGATTAAAGATGGTGAACTTGATTAAAATATTTTTTAGGTATTACATTTTCTGATCTTAAAAAAATATATATATAGTTATATAAACATTATCCTTGTTCTTAGTTAATAAACACTGAAGTGTTTTGGAATAAAAGGCTTTGATGTATGCAACTTCCTCTCAATGATTAAGAAAAAGTATTTAAATGATAGATAAAAGATTAGGTAGATGAACAGAAAAATAAATCAATAACAAATGGTAAAGCAAATAACATGCTGCTAAATTGGGGTTCTGGATACAGGGTATGTGTGTTTCTTATAAGGTTCTTATTTAGGTGAACTTCATTAATTTCAGACTATTTTCAAACAATCAGGTAAAAGTAATCATTGCTTATAAATTTCAGAAAAGCAGCTAATAAAGTAACTTTTATATTAGAAAAAAGTTGTGCTATGACTTTAAAAACAAGAAAGTGAAAATAAAACCAAAACCATAAATAATGAAATGTATAAATCACCACCACTGGTTTACCTGAAACTTAAAAAGAAGAAAAGCCCACAAATAATAAAATATGAACAATGTTGGAGCTAGTCATCAATAAAATAAATAACTAAAATGAATGTTATTATCAACTCTCCACAGTATTGTGAGGATTTTTGTAAAATAAGAAGGTTTAAAAAAGAAACAAAATCTTTAAATCATTCAGAATTTGAATCTCAGATTGTCTAACTGTCCTCAAACTATGATTTTCCAAGAGAACTTAAAGAATGTCCCTGCAAGGGTGACTGAGGCCAAGTAAACAACTTTTCTCCTTCAGCCAAATTCTCCCCTTTCTTACATTTTTAGTAAATGGTACTTTCTACCCAAGGCATCCCTGTTCCCTCCGTTCCTGAAGCTGCTTTAAAAGGACTCAGGAGATACCCAGTTGCTGTGTAATTCGGTGATAACTGCTCATAATCCAGAGGCTGTCTCCTCACTTTAAGTCCCCCATCAAAGCCTTCAGCACAAGCCAACACCCTTACTAAAACCCTGCAAGGACCTTCTCCTTACTACCTGCCAAGTTGCTTAGTGTGCATGCACTCCCTTTCTAGATTCAGAAAGGTAACCCACACAGATGTGTTCCTAGTGCCCTTCCTGAAGACAGTTATCAGAAAGGAGATTCAATGAAGGAATGTGAGACATACTTATTATTCAGAAATACCAGAATGCACACTTTTGTCTAAAATTAACAATCTGTTTTTGAGAAAGCAGATGTTTTTTCCAAAAATAGCAAGCCAAAATCCATTTATCAAGTTACTTACATTACATAAGCCTAATATCCTTAACCAATTCACTAAAATGTTTTTATCAGCATAAAACTTCCTTGCAATAAATATGTGAAACAATAAAAAGCTTAAAAGATCACTTCTGAAATACCAAATATGAAACTATTGATAAAGGTAATAAAACAAACTGTATTTTGGGGTGCTGCGGATCAAACTCCGCGTCTTGTGTGTGCTAGTAAGTGCCTTACTGCTGAGCAACATCCCCAGCCCTTACAAACTATTGTTTCATATAATAATATGATTTTTGTTAGCCTCATCAAAAATAGATACAAATCATATTGCTGACATCTCCAAAACTGTACAATATGTTTATCCCTTTATTTACAATGTCAAATTATATCTATGAAAATTTTATATTGTTTGTGATGTTACTACAATTTCTTCTAAAGAAAAAATACAAACAATATCTTAAACACAATATCTAGTTCTTGAACTTTGAGTGTTAAAAATCAAAGGTCTTTCAACAAAGGAAAAACTAGAGTGATATTTAATTGACCCATACTAACTTTTCTGGGGGGTGGGGTGGGGATGATACCTGTAGATTACGCATAGACCATTGAAATTTATACTCATGTGTTTATTTTTTTCATTCATTTTAATTTAATTATATATACAAATTTCGTGTATGTAATTTTATGTCTATAAATTTCAATTATATACGTTTGATTTTAATAAAAATATAAATTTAAATTATATGTAAATATACAATTTGTATATATATAAATTTGTAAGCATGGAATTTATATGTTTCAATGAAAAGAAATGTACAAAATAAACATGTAAGAAAAACAAGTATGAGGAAAAGAATGAAAGGGTGACAGATTGCAGCCCTACCAGTTAGAATCTAGCACTGCAGTAATTGTATTAGGGTTTTCTTTGCTGTGACCAAAGGACCTGAGAAGAACAATCAGAGGGAGGAAAAGTTTGTTTGGCTCGCAGTTTCAGAGGTCTCCGTCTGCAGTTGGCCAACTCCATAGCTCTGGGCCTGAGATGAAGCTGAGCATCATGGAGGAAAGGTGTGGCAGAGGAAAGCCGCTCTGGACATGGCAACAAGGAAGGAGAGTGAGAAAACCCCACTCACCGTGGACAAAATGTAAACCCCAAAGGCAGGAGCCCAGCGACCAGCCACACCCTACCGCCCTACAGTCACCTCCCAGTTAATCCATCAGCGGATTAATTTAATGATAAGGTTTAAGTTCTCACAACCCAATAATTTTACCTCTGAACCTTCTTGAATTGCCACACACAAGAGCTTCTGAGTTCATGTCTACACCATAATAGCAAGAAAGCAATATTTTATTTATAGGAAAACACAGAAAGAACTAAAGACTATTTAAGGAATCCACGCAATGATCAAAATTCATGTGACAATGCAGGTATCTAGAAAAGGACCCAAGGGCATTTTATTTGCAGATGACATGTGAATTGTTACTAGCAAATGGTATTGGGGCAAATAATCATTTGGAAAACTGTTTTCTCATCTTCCTATATTACCTAAGTAAATTATAGATGGACAAATGTATTAATTATTAAAATATAAATCATAAAGTACATGTGTGACTTATTAGTTTCATAATCTTGGAAAGGGGCATATCTTTCAAAATAGCATCAAATTCATTTTCCCTAAAGATAATGAGTAACAAGTTTGGCTACATAAATATTGATAAGTCCTGAAAATTAAAGGATATCCTAAAAATAAACAATACATACATAATCGCCTATATGAAAAGATTTGAAATGTATAGCAAAAAATCTAAGTGCTTTAATATAAAAAAGAACACTCTAAAATCAATCATGAACAATGAAATGAATAAATAAAGTTGGTCATTGCTATATTTTATTTTCTGCTATATTCTTATTCTTGGTGCCTCGTCCTTCGGAATTAGCACACTTATGTGTATTGAATGACATAATTTTGTAAATAAAACAGACAAGAACACACAATTTCTGGCAGGGTGCTGTGAAGGTGAGTCAAGTTCATCCAATTGTAATAAATGACTAGAACGGAGTATAAACATAAGCTTGGGTGTCAATTTTAAAATGATTTTCAATGAATATCTCTTTTGAATTATCTTACCTAAAATAATACATTGTAAATCTATTGGATTTTCTCTCATTATACTTGTTTTTGAATAGCTTTATAGAATTTGCATTGTCATTAGAGAAATGTTGAATTTGAAGTCTGTAGTAAGTACACAAGGGAATAAGAAATAAGGCTGAAAAGCGAATTAATTTAAGATCTCTATACTGGACAAGAGTTGCTTATTCTCAGAAAAATTGACAATAGTTCAAATTGGACTGTCAAAGCTGTCATCTGGAGAAAGAGCTTTACCGAGAGTTGGCACCTGAGATTGAGTCTCCATGACTGGCACTCAGGGTCACGCTAGCTTCAGGATGAAGTGTTGCTCAGCAGCTGTCCAGCTACATTAAGAGAAGTACTTCAGGTCACATATCTCCAGGTGACCATTCCCTGCTCATAGGTGGAACTTTGACAGGTAATATAGTGACTTAGGTCATCAAAAACAGGAAACACACAGAAGGTACCCATGCTCCCTTAAATCATATGCAGCAACCACAAATCAAGAAGCACATGGAGAGAATGTGTCATGAAAGGAAAAAAAATAAATAAAGATAAAAACAATCTGATTGACATTGGGAAATTTAGGAGAGAGGAGTTTTGTTTCTAAACAAAATAAATAAACACACACAATGAGAAAACATGAAATATAAACAAACAAAACACCCTTTGACTCAATGGCTCTCCAACTTTAGCATCCATCAGGATCACCTATTCATTGAGCGGGGACTATTGGGTTCTACCCCCTCACCAAGGATTCTCATTAGAAATTAGAATTTGCATTTCTAACAAATCAACAGTGAATGCTGAGGTGTTTCTTCTTGAAACCACTCTTTGAAAATGACTCTTAAACAGTGACTGACAATTCAAGAAAATTATATTACCATAGAGAGGATGAGGATGCTTTTCCAAAAGGAAAAGATCAGAGAACATGATTGAGTTATGATTTCAGCCAATAGAAGTTAAAACAATCATCAATACCGGGCTTGGGAAAATGAGGTTAAAGTTTCCAAATATAAAAATATGGCAGGAAAGACCTGAAATTCAGAGAAGCACCTAAGGCCTTTCAAACTTTGATCAACATAAGTCTTAGAATGAAAGAATACATGTATTGAAAAGGAGGAGCTATTCACAGACCCAGAAACAATTTCTCAAATGAAAAATGAACATTAAAGAATATCTCAGATGTACGAAATAATAGCTACAACTGAAACCATACACTAGTGAATAGAACAGAAATACTGTATTGAAGAAGGAACATGAAAGAAGGTTGACAACATATTTTTAGCACACTTATGGAAAAGAACACAAGTTGATGGAGTTGTGTAAAAATGTTGGTGCAATTAGGAGGGTAGCAGAAGATAAAGCAGGAGCACAGTCAATCTTCTACCCATCAATGTAGAGCTTCAGTCAAGCAGGACTACAGCATGCTTTATTTGGGTTCTTGAAAATAAACCTGTATTAGTGATGTCATAGAGAGAATATCTACCAAATACAAACTAAACAGAGTAAAAGAGGGAAGACTTCTTTGTTTGGCTATCTCTACCTTAGAAGAAAGTCAGGATCTCAACTGAGAAGCAGTGCCACAATCAAAGCATAGCAAGAGATGAATAGTCTGGGTCAGAATGAAAGGAGAAGGCTTGGAAGGCTGGGGAGAGATTTGTCCTCTCCCTCAGACTTTCTCCTTCTGAATGCAGGTAATTAAATACCTGCACGGAAAGAAGTCCAGAGGAAGCAGTGTGGACGGACATCAGTTTGAATATATTCTCACAAAATTTAACAGAAACAGTGTAAGGAATACATTCTAAAAGACAAATTTCCTTCAAAGAAACAAGAATTAAAAATATTGTTCTTCTGGGCTGGGGCTATGGCGCAGTGGTAGCGTGCTCGCCTAGCAAGCGTGAGGCACTGGGTTCGATCCTCAGCACCACATAAAAATAAAATAAAGATATTCTGTCTGCCTACAACTAAAAAAAAATAAATATTAAAAAAATATTGTTCTTCCTATTCCTTCTTATATTTCTTTGCATTTCTTCTTAGATACAGGGTCATTATTTTGCATCACACTTTGAAAATAATTTGTTCATTGTTTCTTCAAATAATTTCTGCCCTGTTTTTTGAGACTCTACTTTCATGCATGTATTACTTCACATTGTCTTACGAATGTCCAATAGTTCCTTATTTTGATTTTCAGTCTTCATTGTTCTTGTACTTTTTGGTGGTTTTAATTATGTTTTCAAATTTACTTTATTTTGTCTAGTCTAATTTGACCTTAATAGAGGGTATTTTTCACTTCAGATTTATAATTTTCATCTTTACAGTTTACATACATTTTGATATTTTATAATGTCTTTTATTATTAATTTTTTCATATTATTTTATTTATATTTTTTATTTTTATTTTTTGGTACTAGGGTTTGAACCCAGGAGCCCTTAACCACTGAGCCACATCCCTATCCCTTTTTATTTTTTGAGAAAGTCCCGCTAAGTTGTTTAGGGCTTCACTAAAGTTGATGAGTCTGGCTTTGAATTTTTGATCCTCTTGCCTCAGCCTCCCGAGCCACTGGGGATTCAGGGGTGCACCACCAGACCCAGCAATTTTTCCATATTCTCATTAAGAGCACATGTAATATATTTTTGTGGTTTTATGTCATTATTTCTGCCATTTCTTATTCTATTTTTGGAATTCTTATTCTATTTCTGTTTGATTGTGTTACTCTTATTTTGAATCATATCTTCCTAATTCTTTCCATAACTAGTAATCTTTAATGGGATCTCTAACATTTGTATTGTTGGGTGCTGGATTCTGCTATATTTCTTTAACTATTTCAGGACTTTATTCTGTTATGTGAATAAGTGATTTGTGATAAATTTGATCATTTTCAAATAATCTTTTTAGAATGCCAGTCTTTATTCTATTTAAATCTTTCTGCAGGAGTTTGGAACTTTATTTCCAAAGTCCTTCATCTCTGGCATTGTGTTCTGTAAATTCTAAGTCCCTCTATCTTCCTCAAGTCCAACCTGTTCCCTGAATTGAACAAGATTCCTGGGCTCTGAGTTCCCTCCCTGTTTTTCCGGCAGGAAAATGCCTTCAGATAGTAAGCTGGTTAGTGTAGCAAGGAGCGTGGGGTTGGGTTCTTTGTCTTGTGAATTGAAAGAATGAAATCCACAGACACATGGGTGAGAGCAAAGTAACAGGATGTTTTATAGTAATAGAAAGAAAACAGGTCTCCCACAGGGGAGAGGTCCCAAGAGAAGAATACCAGAGAGTGGCTATTGTCTAGGGATTCATATGGATCTACAGGGTTAAGGGAGCTAGTCCTCTACCCAACCCTGGGTAAGACAATCAGTGTCCATGAGATTTTCATGTGTTCTTTGGTCCAACCACATTACCATGTCCCCCTTTGGATGGGGGTCTGGGTACCAGATGGCAGATTCTCCACTATCAGTTTGTTCTGCCTACACAGGAGTCAGCCTGACTGATGAGGCCTGGCTTGTGTATATAGTTTTTCAGCCCTGCTGCATGGAAACTTGACCTTGAAGTAGCCCAGGGTTCCTGTCTGTTCATCTAAACCATTTCTCCTGCCTCAGTAGTAGCTGTGGGACCAGATCCATTGCTGTTCCTTTCCTTAGGGATGATGTTCTCACAGTTAAACTCTTCTTATTGTGCAAAATCTGAAAAGAGTTTTGGTTATTACAGTTTGGCAATTCTTGTCATCCTTAGCCCTTCAGGGACAAAAGTGAAACTGTTCCTACTTTTAAATTTTGGAGAGCTCCTGAGCTGTGTACTTAGTCTTCTCTTTTCCTTTTTAGTTTCTTTTTACTCTTTCCTCTAAAAGAGTTTATCCTGCCCACTCACTTTAAGTATTATTTATAGACTGATGATTCCAGTGCATATTTCAAGAGCCCGGACTTGGCTTTCTGCTGCATTCTGTTCAAAGCCTACTTGACATCTCATCTATTAGCCCTCTCAGCATTATTCTGACCAAAACAGAACTATTGATTCTTTAGTCTACAATAAATTGAACCAACATTCACACAGATGTTAAAGCCTTAAACTTGAGAGTCACTCCTGGTTCTTCACTTTTCAATCCTCACATCCAATCCATCAGCCCATGCTGAAGCCTCTGTCTCCCAGTTTTGTGTTCCTTTTTATCATTTTTCACCATTTTCTGTGCTATAGGCTTAGTTCAAGTCAACAAAATTTATTAGATCATGCCACCCCCTCCTTAAAATCTTCTCTTAAAAATCAGTGAACTAAACTCCCTTTCCTAGGCCCAGCAAGCTCCGAGTGATCAATGAACTCTGCTCCTTTGTTCCTCCCACTGATCTCATCAAACCCAACCACACTTTCCATCCCTTGATCACAGGAGCTCGCTTCTTCCTCAGACTGCACACTTTTCGTCTCTTCCAAAATTCTAGATTTGGCATGGAAACAATTAGAGGACAGTTTATACATGGGGCAATTAATATATGTAGTTTCCCTGGCAGAGGTGGAGAGAAACCACACCTGTACTTTCTATAACGTCACTTACACCTCTGGGTTTTTACTGCATTTTTGAGTACTCTCCTTTATGCTCATTTTTGTGTTTATTTTTTCTTCTCTTCAACCAGAATAACAATTTCCCAAATGTTGAGAATGAATTTGTTTATTTTTTTAAAATAGGAACTAAACTTATTGAATATATAAATATGTATATAATTATATGTTACTGTGAATGTGTATATATATATTTACATATATATATGCATAAAGCACTTTGATACAAAACATATTACAAAAACAAAGTCTGCCTTTGGTCAGCATGAGTTAAGTCAAAAATTTTCTGTTGATCTATGAAATAATTGTGTCTTTTGTGTAGAACTCAGTCTGAAAATGAAAAGGGCCTCTTCCAGTCAGATGTACAAAGGAATGAAATGAAAATATTATTCAGGATATTATCAACTTTAAAATGTAGAGAAACTTATTTAAATCCACAGTATTTGTTTTCTTCCTATTATTTTCTGCTGTACAGCATAATGATAGAGGTAAAAGAATAAAACCTTTCTGGAGTGTTTATAAAAGAATGTAATCTTAACTTAGGCTACACAGCAATCCTAAACTGTAACAATCCATAGATGAGAGTTTTTTTTATTACTTTTTAATATAGCTATATAACATATTAACGCATAACTTCCATTTCCTACATCACTAAGATTAAGCTTACCATTAGTTTTATTTATATTGTATTATTTCTTATTCTCCGCATCCATGTGTTTCTTAATACACAAAGCTGTCCTTTGCTCGAATCTCAGGGAAGAAAGGGGGGCTTCCACTGGAATGCGAAGCCATCTATGCCTATGATTTGATACTAATGGATTTCCTTTATCATGGAAATAGGTAAGGGACAATTTCAAATGAAACAGAGAAACTGTGTGACTTAATCAAGACAAAGTGGCTCTCAGCCTTTTCAAGTAAAATTATTGGTCACTCTAAAGAGGATAAGTTCCTATACAATTTAGAGAATTCTACGTTTGTTTTTTTTTAATGTACAATTTCAACTATAGCTACCACATATGTTATAATAGAAGGAACAGGGACTTTGAATTTAGGGAATACAATTAGAATAAGAAACAGGATTTTCTATCTTTAAAATTTAATCAATTTATATGTAGATAATATATATAAAACTATTATATATTTATATTATGTATATTGTATACTGTTATAGCATATATTCTGTATTATTTTATCTGTTCATGTTATATATTTATTATATATATTTATACATATATAATAAATATATATGTAAAACTATGTTTTGTGGTACAGCAGATGAGCCCATGGTCGCACAAATGTTAGGCATGTGCTCTACCAGTGAACTACATCCTAAGCTTTCTTTATTTTATTTTGAGACAGTTTCACTAAGTTCCCCAGGCTGGCCTCAAATTTGAGATGTTCCTGCCTCAACCTCCCAAGTAGCTGAGATTACAGGCATATGCCACTGTGTCTGGCTAATTTGTATAATTTCTTTGAGCTCCAATTTATGTTTCTGCAAAGCCTGTTACAGTTATCTACTTTACTTCATTGTTTAAATATTAAATGAGTTAAAGACAATCATCAGAAGAAAGGCTGACATATATTTAAATATAAATGCATTATACACGTAATACAAATTATATGCATATAATTATTACTATCATTATTATCCATATTTTTAAATTCCCACCTAGTAACACTGTTATGAGAATCAATGATAACACCTGTGAAAACAAAGAAGAGTATATTTGGGGTACATAGTCAAATCTTAGGAAAGAAAGCCTATTTTTTATGATATTAGTAAGAGTTAGAAGAAGTAAAGACTATCACAGGCTAGTAAATATGATTTTTCCCACCTAATATTTTAACTTTCTTGCTGTTTTCAATGGCAAAATTCCTGCATTTCTGTGAAAGGCTGTCAGCATTCAAAAAAACATTCATACAACACCCCAAATTTATTATGTTTATCCATTTTACTGGTACTTCTTACATAGTCACCTGTTGATCTGTTATTCCTTCAACATATATTTATTGGTCTACTAATTTCTCCTAGGTACAGCCAGGGCCTAGAAACACCAGAATCAATGAAAAGAAAATGTCCTTCATGAATTGTCTTGGGATACCCTCTTTATCTGGTATCACAAAAGAGTCGGATGGCAGATGACCTGGAGGCTACCTTGCAAAAGGGTCAGAGAGGCTTCTCTGGGACAACGTTACACAAGTAGAAATCTTAATCAAGCAACTAAGATGATTCAGATGGTTCCAGTCTAGGGCCTGGTGAAGAAGACAGGTGTGCATAATGATAATTTTTTCTCCCTGGAATAATCACTGTGACAGCATGCTAAATTGAAAGTTTTGACTGAGGTGCCAAGATAATGATAAATATTGTATAGCAAATGAGTTGTGAGATGGATCAATGTACACTGTTTTGTAAACTCCTAAAATTGTCATGCCTTTCAAGAGTGGGAAAATATTTTTTAAATATTAAGATTTTAGGAGAAGGAATTTCATAGAATATTACAGAGCTAAGAACTTTTGAGAAAATGCCGCAAACTGGGGGTTTGGTAATTTTATCTATAGTTTATAGGACAGCTTTCACTGTTAGTCATAGGGGACACAATACATTCAGGATATTTGTAGCAATCCCCATGAAGATGGTCCAAGAACTCCAATGTCCAAAAGAACTTCAATATTCTCTGTAAATTAAGCATAAGGGAGCTTTCTGGTCTCACCTTTTGTTTCTCAGTCATAGTGACCTAAGGCCAGCTTCAGGGATTGGGAGCAAGCATTGCAGGCTTCTTCATAGAACTTGAAAAGTAAACCCTACAGATTATAATGTAAGAGACTTTAATGAAGATGCTGAAACAGCCTCGATGGTGGCCTTTTACCTCATTGCACTGCACTTTCTGCCTAAGGCCCTGAAACCGTCTCCATGCTTCTCATTAAAATACAGTAGTATTAAGCTCTGCATGGACAGATGGAAGCTTTTCTCCACTAAAACATCCATGACTGGGTTATTCATGTCACCATATTCATGACCATACTTCCTAAAATTGGTATTCATAATATACCATCCAACTTTTCCAGGGAGTTCTCTTTGTTTTTCCCTTAGCACACATTGTGTGAACAGGAAAAATGTCTGTTAAACCCATCCGTAATGGTTCTCAGTTCAAAGTATTAATTATATCTTCACTATTATACTTTTATTTGCTACATGCATTCAGATATTTTGTAAGCAAGTCACAATGCACATAGTCATAAATTCTGCCCCATATTGAGAATTTAAACAGCTTCTCAATCCTTATTACAGAACTTGCTACATTGCAAGTAGATATTCATTATAAATTTTTAACAAATACTTATTGAATACCTATCTATGCCAGGGGCTGTTATAGGTGATGAAAAAAAGAGTATCCTGACTACCTGGGGTTCACATTCTAAAGGTCAGAGAACACTAATAAGGAAAGAGTGCATAAGCATGTCCTCACACCCTCACCTTCACAACCACCCACCAGGTGCATCTAGTTGATGGTTATCATCATAGTTGAGAAGTGCCTGTTCTAGAGCTTCATGGGAATTGCCTAGCATGCATGCTCTGTGTCTGCCTTCTTTCATTCAGCACGGGATTATGGACATTTGTCCATACTGTTGTGTATTAGAAGTCTGTTTTTAATTCCTTTTCCATGATATTTCATCATATGAATGTACCACCCATTATTAATTCTCTCATTGATGGCTATTTGGATTTTTCCAATATGGCTATCATAAAGAAAGCTTCTATAGAGATTCTTATATCAGGTGTGTGTATGTAGGAGCGGGTGTGTGTGTCAATGTTTTAATATCTCTGATAAATTCTCAGAGAAGAAAGTTTTGGGCCAGACAGTAAATGTACGCCTAATTTGTAAGAACTACGAAACAAATTTTCACAGTACTACTTCATTTTACACTCCCACTAGCAAGCATAATACTCATTATTTTGTGTTGGTAGCTTTTGAAAATACCAGCTATTGCAATAATGATGATGAAACAGCATCTCATTGTTTGAATTTGTATATTTCACAGATGCACAGAAAGGTCTTAAGAGTGGAGCAATTTTTCATGTGCTTATTGACCATTTCCATATTTTTCTTTGAGAAGTATTGTTTCAAGACATTGGCCTTGATTTTTACGAGGTACTGTTTCCTTTTAACCATGAAGCTGTATTATTTTCATATTTTGAATACAGATAATTACATAAAATATTTTCTTCCATTCTGTGACTTGTCTTTTCATTTTCTGGAAGGTGTCTTCAGATTAGCAGGACATTTTGATTATATGAAGTCCAGATTGCAACTTGATTCCACCCATAGAATTTGTTTTGTATTTCCTAAGAAATCTCTGACTATTCTGAGGTCTCAAAGATATACTTCTATATTTCTTCTTGAAGTATTATGGTTTCAGTTTTTAAAGAGGAAGGGATATGGATCCATCTCTAAATAATCTTGGTGTTCTCTTTCATTTCAGCCACTTATTATTATTTTTTCCATATGACTATAAAGTTTTTCCAGCTCCATTTCTTGGAAATAACTTTGTTTTCCTGCCCATTGCTCTAAAGTCACTGTATCAAATCAGTTCACCATAAAAGGGTGGGCATATTTCTGGGTTTTGTTCTGTTCATTTAATTATCTATTTGTAATACATTGTTTTAACTACTATAGGTTTATTGTAATTCTTGAGAAAAGTCCACTTTCTTTGTTCCTCCACACACAGCCAGAAGGTGACTGCTTGCTGCTTCAAAGGCAGCACACAAATTTTTTAGCAAGATAAATATTGCAGACTTATGTGGCATAGTCTCACGCAAATCATCGGGTTTATTTTGTCTTCTATGCTGTAGTTTGTTGGTGTAAAGCTAGTCACGGTTGTTGACCCATTTGGGAGGTGTGCATACCAAGAGACTGGATGTGTGGGAGCTGCAGTAGAAGCACACGGTCACACATAAAGCAAAAACCAAAATGAAGTTTTAAAAATCTGGGAAACAGGGCTGGGGCTATAAGCTCAGTGGTAGAGCGCTTGCCAAGCATGTGTGAGGCACTGGGTTTGATTCTCAGAACCACATATAAATAAATTAAATAAAGGTCCATTGACACCTAAAAAATATCAGAAAAAAATATGAGAAATAATCCTAATCTTATATAAACTAAAAAAGGATAAAAATGCATATATAAATGGATTTTCACTAATTATAAATTGCATGCAAAAATTCTTTGGAAGTCAGAGTGTCCAAATACAATCAGGTTTTGCCTCATAGTGTCTTTTAAAAATATTTCCTTGTTTTGCAAAACTTCTCTCATTTTCCAGTTAACATAGATTGCCTTCATTATATAAAATTTATTCGTACAATTGCAAAAAACTTCTATTTTACAAATAATAATATGCTCAAACTGGCTTTTTCCTACAATTCTTCTTTCTTTCTTCCTTTTCTGGGTGGCAGAGAATTGAGATCCTGAAACTAGGAATCAGCAAGCTTTTCATTTGTGCTTGTCAAATGTCAAGAAAAGCTGAGCACTTACAAGGCACTCAGTGACCCCTGACAGCTCTCTGCCAGAGTAGCAAAATCTCAGCAGGGCTGGGAGAAACCTATCTGGGAAAGACATCTGATTTCCATAGAGATTAAAATCATTGAATACAGCACTGAAACATCTTTATGTGAAAATCTCCATCCAGGCCTGAGACAACGACTGACTGTGTGAGGTGATCCCTATGGATGCATTTGCAGAATTCTTCTCGTAGTCTTCTCCCTTCAAGTATGAAAGACATACTTGCATTCATTAGATAGGAGCTCAGGCCCTTGTTTCAAAGGAAAGAAAAACACATAGATCTCAGTAATTATATCTCTCTTAAAATTAAGAAGCTTGTAAGATTGGTAAGAGTTAATTAACTTTAACAAACAATTATTCTAAAACATAGTGAGAATTCTGAGTACATGAAAAACATGGAGCTGGTTTCCTGATGTTGTGATATATTGATTAATGTAATTCTTTGACATATGCAGATTAGAGGGCTCTTAAAAATATTTTATGTTGCTTAGAAATATTAAGTCAATAAAATACATTATAAAATAAACATTTGAACCTTTGGAATTTAATGACTGGATATTTTCAGTTTCCTCCTTGAAATATTCATGAACATGGAGTCATGCACCACATGGGTCATTTCAGTTGCGACAAACCACATATGTGATGGTGATCCTATAGAGTTCCAACAGAGTTGAAAATGCTTATTGTCTGGATGCATCATGCCATGCCTTGCTCACATGCTGTGACAGTGCCCATCCTAAGTGTGTTGAGCACATGCAATTATGTCCAGCACTTAACACTTGATAATGATACTAAATGCATGTGTTACTCCTTTATGCATTTGCTGGACTATACATTTATTGTTATTTTAGGGTGCATTCATGCTACTTAAAGAATGTTTACATAAAAGAGCATGCCACGTTACACTGGCAGCTTCAGACCTCTCATGTCCACCGTGTGTGACCACATCCCGTGATTGACCTCTGCCACCTAGGTTTGTGTGAGTACGGCATTTACACCACCGAAACAATGGCCTAATGATGCCTTCCTCGGGATGCGTCCTCATTGTTAGCAATGCACGACTGTATATGTTTTGTTGCTTACTAGATGGCAAAGTTCAAAAATGTCTGAGTAAGAATGTTAGAACTTATAAAATCCTGTTTTGGTGCATTCAAACACACCCATGCATACATAAATATGCATACTTACATAGCAAAATGTACTTTCTAAAGGAAATTCATACATATAGATTCTCAATATCTATTTAAATTCTAAACTTTGGGTGATCTAAATATGGGATTAAGTGATATCCAATATTTTAAAGCCCATACCAGCCCCACATATTCTTTTAACAAGCATTCATCTAGAGGAAGCATTTTCTCTTCTCTGGTAGAGCAAATGAGTGGGCGGATCACGAATTCTGTGCCTTCCTCTGCACATCAGTGTTTGTCCTTTATTCTCTGTCTCTGCCCTCGTCTTAGTCCATTCGGGCTGCTCCAGCACAATACCATATGCCCGTGGCTTGTTAACAGTAGCAGCTTTTTTCTCCAGTTCTGGAGGCTGAGATGTCAAATCAAGGCCCCGCGAGGTCCTTCTCATTCACGGAGGGTGTCTTTTTGCTGGGCCCTCACAGTGGTGCTAGTGCAAATGAGTTCCCCTAGGCCTCTTATAAAACTACTAACCCAGTTCACGAGGGCTCACCTCCCCAAATCCCCACCTACCAATACCATGCTTTAACAGGTAGTATTTCAACCTGAATTTGGGGGTGATACAAACATTCAGCTCACATCACCCTTCCTCTCCCTTTGTCTCTGTCTCAGGAGCATGCACATGTGCACACCCACCCCTCTGAATTTATTGGTCACTTATTTCACAGTATACTTACTTCTTTTTTTTACTTTTTTCTTCAGACTGAAGGAATCACTACCAGTGTTTCCTCTGTGCTAAGAAATGCTGTGAATAGTGAGAGTAGATAATGAGCATCTCATCCATCTTTTCTGAGGGGAGAGTGGGAACCACAGGGCCAAGCACAGTCTCAAATGTGAAGCCTCAGCCTGAGAACTCACTTTTCACGTAGCTGAAGCATGCTTACCATTGACCACAGTTCAGTGCACTGATTTAGGACTGAAAGTATAAAAGGTGAATATTGGGAGTGAGAGGAAAGTTTTTGCTCATAGAAATATTTTTCATTATGATTGAATGTAAAGAACTGACAATTTTCTCCTCAGAGGTTCTCATTACACAGTGCCATAAAAAAGTGTCAGGGAACTGCAGATAAGAGGAATACTTTCTATCTGGCTTCCCATGCAGTACATTAAAGTAAATTCTCAGCAACAAAAAATTTATTTTAACCTGTTTGATAAGGAACATTAGAATGGATGTTCATATTTAGTAAGTGGCCATTTCCTTGTGATAGGAAATGCATTACCTTAAATACTGTATGGGGAAAAAGGTAAGATTACAATTTCCTACTTTTTTTTGATAATTCTGTCTAGTGCTCTTTTGATAAATACAACTAAAGCAATTCTGCTGTTTTTACTTAAAGTTCTAATGAAACTGAGTAAATTCATAACTTTAAAAATGCTTTAGTTTGACTATAGTCAGGTAATACTTTACCTGGCCTTGATGTTTTAAGAGATAATAGAACAGGCTGAAGTTAATGGGCATTTTTATGTCCTATGCACACTTTTGGATGTGCTGTGTCCAGAAAAGAATACCACAAGCACCCTGAGCTGCATACCACAGGTGGACCTGGCAGCCAATGACTGTTAGAGACTTCCCTTTGCATGTGTGGCTTGGAATAATACTTAATGGGAGTAAACTATTACAATTGAATAACCAAATAATACTTGATGAGCATCTGTGCTTTCCTAGGCTGTTATAAGCTACATTTCATCACCACAGAGCCCCAAGGTGGCCATTTTACATCACTGCTCTATAGAGAGTAAATGGAAACCCAGGGAAACTGCAATTAGCAAGGGTAGAAATGAGATTCAGAACTAAATTTGTCTAACTTTAACACATTGGGCTAGAATTTTCAGATTTATGTCATACCTACAAGAAACTCTTGTTTCTTATTTCTCTCTTCATTTCTCTTCATTTCTTATGTAGAATTTTGGTTGATTGAAGCACTAAGTATGTTTTTACTAAGCTTCTACACTGTGTGTATGAGTTAACTTTTACCTACCATCCACCTATATTTCATAAAAAAAACAAAATATGCCAAACATTTATAGACTACTAACAGTATAAATATTTGGGCAGAGTTTTCATCAAATAAAATATTATATTAAAATGTTGTATTGAAGTACTACTACATAGAATTTGGTTGAATGACAAGCAATCATTATCCTCATTGTCTACTTGTGGGAAATGTTTTTAAAAAGGCAGCCATGATTATGGAAAGTTAAACTTAAAAAGTTTTCCTTAGATAAGGCGACATTCAAATCTGGCATCTGCCCTTATATTAAGTAAATGTAGGAGTCATATTAACAAATGAATTTATATAAACAACAGCATATTATGATATAAAATAGAATAAGTGCTAATGTATAGTCCATAACTTGACCTCTTAGATTATTTTACCTTAAAGACTGTGTCCTTGCTCACATGCATAGGAGCTGGAGCTCTGATAGTGATTGGCATTACTCGGTCAGGTTAATGCTATAGAGGTAAGAACATCCCACAGCAGAGTTGGATCTTAGGACCCTAAAGATTGGGTAGGAGTTAATTTCTTAACCATATTTCAGTGTTATTCCAGAGAGAAGCATAATTGATCTGTAGCACCAAAAAATAATTACTGTCATTTATTGGCCCCTGTTAAGTATGCCATCAACTTTCTTTACTGCAGAGAAATGGAACTAATTAGAGTATGCTTTCTTCTATCTGTTAGTACAAGAGCTACCTGGAGAGCCCAGTACTGAAATATTTAAATGAGAGTAAAATCTATGAATAATTTCTCAATGAGTTTGTGTTACATTATAGATACTCTCTACATAATTATAAATACTTAATAAGAAATTTATTAAATTAATTAATAATCATCAACAATCAAAATCACAAATCATGGCTGCCTAAGGTCTTATTGTCCAATCTGTTATCAACCTTTTCAGGGAAAGCTCTATCAGTATTCACTGAGAAGTGAAAATTTATGATAAAGTGTCTAATTATTGAACATATGTCCAGGATGGAACCTTAATTCACACTCACTAATTCCCACTGACGGCCACTGCTGGATTTCTCACGTTCACTGTGAAGTATGCTCTCTAACTGATTAGTCCTGAGTGTGAGTTTGAGAAAGCAATGGAATAATAATTCAAAACTTTTATAGACCATAAAGAAGTGACTATGGAGGAACTATGTAGATATATGTATGTATATGTGTGTGTGTGTATGTATACATACCTACATATGTCTACATACATATACTTAGTTTCTAGATAAGGAACCCATACATATATAAGAAACCACATATATATGTGGGTTTCTTATCTAGAATCTAAGTATACCTTTCTAAGTATACATTTCATTGAAAACAAATAAGTTAATAAAGAGACTACCCTTGAAAAAGCAAGAGAATAACAACTATGTGGAAATTTTTAAACTTGTTTTAGTGAAGATGATTGAATTCACAGTGTCTCTTTATGAACCCAGTGTAAAACACTCTAGTTTGCTAGATTTTAAACCATACTTTGTCTAATAATAACCATCCTTTTATAATATCCTCTAAAATCTGATTTTAAACTTTGTTATCAAAGTATCAGAAAAATTTGACATTCCAACTCAAAATATTAGTTATGGTTCTCTTTGTATATGTAGGGGAAAGATAAAATATATGTATGTAAGCACTGAAGAACAAATGAAGCATTATTATTTTTCCATAAATTAAAAGAGAAATAAAATCAGGTCATGATAGACCATGGTATCAGCAGCCTCTCAGGGAATTACATCACTAAGAAAGTGACTTTATGATTTATTATCTAATGAGGAAAAAAAGAAAACCTTGTAAAAGAGAAAACCTCTGTACATTAGGTGTAGAGTTGGAAATCAAAGCCTGCATTAATCTGGGGATAGAAAAGTTTGAAACATGATTGTGGGGAAAGACTTTTCCTCTATTCAGGGAAACAAAGAGAAAATTTGCCTGGTTGGATTGGATGCTGGGAAAAGAAAAAAATGTAAAACTAAACATTTCTAGAAAATGAGTCTGTATTCATATGGGTCAGAAAACCCAGGCTAATAAGTTAATATAAAAACACACAGTTAAATTTAAATAAAGATGCTTGTGTTGTTGTTGTTATTGTGGATATGTGGTTAGTAATTGTTATCACCATGGCCCTTCATGGCTGAGTCAAGAAACATCATACTGCTGACTCTGTTCACAGGAGCTACAGAGTCAGAATAATCAAGGAGCCATGGTAACAAGGCAAGAAGGCATGCTGTGAAATCAAAGATTAGGATTACCTCTTGTGCACACCACATCTCAGTGTGAATTTGGATAAGCGCTTTACCTCTGGGAGGTTACACATCCTGTAGTGTAAAATGTGCAGAATAAAAACTCCTACATCATGGGGTAGGCAGCTGTGATTATGTCAATGACTAATTTAAAGTTGATTCTGTCTGATTAAAAATCCCATACATTTTCCACCACCATGCTTTGTCCTAAATAAGGCTTTTTATTTACTCCAGAGTCCTTGGGTTCTTTATTTCTAAACAAAGAAACTATAGAACTAAATAACACAATCAATAATTTAAACTATTCTATATATAGAATATTTCACCATCAATGAGCTTCAGCAACACACTGATCCTTCTCTAAAATCAATTATATCTTATGACATAAAACAACTCTTAGCAAATCCAAAAAAAAAAAGAAGGTAGCAAAAACATCCAGCCTTCTATCAAAGTATAATTGAATGAAATTAGAAATCAACACTAGGGTGAAAATAGAAGCTACTCCAGAGTCCTTAGGTTCATCGGCACTAGGGCAAAATCTACAGCATCCCTTCTTTGAAGAGACTCCCAGAATTCATATTATGAAAAATTGAGCATTAGTAGTGATTCACATGGCCAGAACATTCCTTGAAGAAGAAGAAAGTTCAGTTATTCTAAATTTCAAATCATCACAGCAATAATTTATTCTTTCAACACATTGAGTTATAGTTATCAAAGTGCAATAGTGACATTCTTTGTGTCATGTTCTGAAAAGTGTTGACAATGCCTAGAAATATTCTACCAGACATTAACAGTACACGAGCTATTTTACAAATATATATTAAGTAGGTATATATTTGTGAAACATCACACCGTTCCTTCATTAGCAAGATGTTTGGATATGAAAATGTGAAATTCTATTGAAATATCTGACATATATTTGTCAGTACGCCACATAAAAGAAGGAAAGTCAGTCTATTACAACTAGGAAAGTATAAAAAGGAAATATATACAGGTACTCTTAAAATATTTACATATTTATTTTAATCACAGGTATTATTTTGCATTTTGTGATTTTCCTTTAACAACATAACAGGGGCTTTTCTTACGCTACAATACCTTTTAATCAAACATTATTTTAACTGCTACATAGTTGGATTGATAAGTTATAATTTATATTTTCCGACTACTTCTCTAATTTTTTCTAATGTAGTGTTTTTTTTTTTCAATTTACTATTTCACAGTGTAATGAAAATATTTGAATATCAAAATTGTTAGGTACTCCCAGGTTACTTTTTCAGGATTGGCCTTAATAAGTGCATGAATATTTTTGATACATATTACCAAATGGGAAGGTTCTATTTGGATCAGTACGTGACAAGATGATTAATCATTAAATATCAAGCATTTAGGTAATTTGCTTAATCATCCTGACCAGAGTTCTTTTAAATAAGAACATTCAATATATACAATAAAATCTACATTTGTCTTATCTAATTTGCTTTTTATTTTTATCAGATGTTTGAAATGGGTATCTAACTGCAGACTCAGAATCATACTTTAAGTGAAATAATAATTTGACCACATGGAGTTCATATAAGCGCAAATTCAAGTTAAACACAGTCTTAGCTATACCTGTCTTATGTTATGCAATGTTTATATGTAATTTATTTATTTAGATTTCTGGTTTTTGGAACACCGTTTCTCAAACCCACTTCACATCTTTGAGCAAACTTAAAATTTTTGAGGCGGGTGCGGTGGCGCACGCCTGTAATCCCAGCACTTTGGGAGGCTGAGACAGGATAATCACGAGTTCAAAGCCAGCCTCAGCAACGGTGAGGCACCAAGCCATTCAATGAGATCATGTCTCTACATAAAAACAAAATAGGGATGGAGATGTGACTCAGTGGTCAAGTACACCTGAATTCAATTCCCGGTAGCAAAAAAAAAAACAAAAAAAATTGACCCCTGCTGGGACTCATTAGAATACATAACTCTAAACTTTCTTCCAGAGATAAGATTCTGTAACATGAAGAAAAGTACAAAATAAGATCACCACAGGGGGGGAAAATGATTCTACACAACTGTAAAATGTCAAAGAAAATCCCAAATGTAAGATAAATTCATAGGACCTGACTCTTTTTATATTGGCCTAACTGACAGTCTTTCATTTTTTTAGGGAGACTAAGGCAATGATATATACCATAAAGGATCTCTTGCAACAGGAAATCATCAACAAACTGGAATGAGTAAACATTGATAAATCATAAGTAGAATTCTATTCTAAAGGAACCAGCTTATAAATTTGATTTTAAGGCTAGTGTTTATAAACATTCATTTCATTATGAAAGGTTATAATTTACTTTTCCCCTAGGAAACAAACTCTGTTTGTTTTGGATTATATTTGCATTTCTTTTTTAATAGTCTCATTCCATTTCTGACATGTAAAAATATTTATGCTGCCAGGAGGTCTGGTATTTTTGTACTTTTAGCTAAAGAAGGGCTATGAAATCATATCTTATTAATGTTTACATCAGGAATGTAGGAACTCATGCAATGTCCCTGAATCAATTATGGTGATCAGATGGTGAAACTAATTGAACTTTCGTGTTGACTTTGGCTTTTCTCCAAAAAGTTCTGATTGTGTGAAGGAGTTGATACACTTAATTTTTTCTTGGATTTTAGTTTTCATAGGATTCTAAAACTAGAATCTACAAAATTGACATTTTAATCATAAGCTTTTCTTTGTGTTAGTAAACACCCCGCACAATGTGGGCTTCTCTTCTGAGATTCTTCTTCTGCATCCCCATTTCTTCTGTCCCTGTTCCAACATGATCATCCTTTCTCTCTTCTCTTGCTGTTACTTACAAATTCATCATCCCAAGTTTCCATCTCCCCTCCCCAAAGTCTCCTCCACATCTGTATTGTTCAGCTATTGTCACAATAAGACTCTAAAACAAATCACCCCGGGACACAGTGGCTGAAACTACAATCATTTATGTTCACTGATCACCTGAGGCAATTCACATCTCTTTCTCCATGAAACCTTTTCTCTTTGGTCCCCTGAAACCTTTTCTCTTTGGTCCCCGCACCTTGACACCTACCTATCAGCTCTCTCCAAATGCTCTCCTGTAGCCTGTGGATACTTTTTCATAGCATACATTTATTCAAAAGTATTTGATTAATGACTACTGGAATAGGAATTTGGGCCAACAGAAGACTGTCTTTCACTTTTATCATGGTGAAACTGTTACAAAACTGCTTCAGGAACCAAGGACAGAAAGCCAAATACTCTGTTAATTTTTAATAGATTTTATTTACTATTTTTTCTGTCTATCTCCTGCCATTACACCAAAAATTCCTTGAGATTAATGGTTACCTTTGTATCTGCAAGACTTACAGAGTGCTTGCTATACATTTTGTGACAAGCGATGGGATAAATTATTAGGTGAATGAATAAGTTAATCTTCTTTGGGGTATTGAATGGTTTTTGCAGTCATGTCCCTTTGGGTGTTATGTCAATTATTTGCATATGCAATGACATCCTTGTGTATTTGGCACTGCAATGAATCACTTTTTAACCCTTTTTATGAGAAAATTATTTTAAATAATAATCATGCCAGAAAAAAAGTAAAATTAATTAGAAAAATTAATACTATAGGATATAAAATAAAGATTTGCACTTGGCTAAGGTGGTATGCCTCATAGTTTATAGGTCACACTGGTGTAAGTTTTAACCTAAATATAAAAGCCAAATTAGTTTTACAGAGTTTCTAGAATTCTCTGTCGACACTGCACTCGTCACCTCCTGGAGGCGAGGTCCCTCCGCCCCTCCACTTTTGCTTTGCCACTGTGCTAATGCAGACATGAAAATAGACATATGAAATCCAGGCACATACATGTGTGTTCTGCTAGAGTCAAAGCATGAAGAAAGACGAGGACCTTCTAGAATAGTGAAGTACAGCTACCCTCTGAAAGCTGGCCATAAACTCCACAAAGCAGAATAAATTGTCCTCGTAGTGAGGTCGGACCTTCCAAATGAACTGTGATGCCCTTCTGGTGTTGTGGGGCAGACCGTTCAGAAAACACACCAAGACGTGGTGATGTCCAAATTGGAGAGTCTTCATTAGCTGGCCAGTACCAGGGAGGTATTAGCCGGCTGGCAACTGTTCCCTACAAGACCCAGCAGGGAACAGCACCAAGCCTGAGTGTTTCAGGGTATTTAAAGGCAAAAACCACCTTCTGGTTGGCATAGCTGCAAGCAAGCAGGGGTCTGGAAGCTGAATTGAGCCATTAGAGAAACTGTGTATGAGACAACGCATACATTCTGCGCACAATTGGTGCTTTCCATACTCATTTGTACCTGCCACACTCGGTACTTTCCATGATCATTTATGATTGACAGAGTTCTGGGTTCAGCACAGGGTTATAAAGAATTGAAATGGATGCCTTAGCTAAGATGGAGTCACTCATGCTAACCTAGTCCACAACACTGGGCATAACAGTGCTCTCTCACAGAGAGGCAAGGGGCATCCTCCAGTCTTGCAGTGACTCAGGGGATTGCATTGAACTTTCCTTTTTAATTTTTAAATATTCAATCCACAAATAAATATGATATATGTATGTTATAAAATGCAATGGCTTGACATAAGTATATACCGTGAAATGATTGTCACAATCAAGTTATTTAACATCTAACCACCTGTGCTGTACTGAGTGAGGATCTTTGAGGGGACCTGGCAGAAGACAAAGCTCACACATAAGAAGTTTCTTGTGTTTTCACACCACTCAGATTGCTTTATAAAACTGCCATATGAGTAGGAAGAATGGACTTACTTATTATCCCCGCTGTAAGGATTCACTTAGTTTTTGGATCTGTAGTTGGACTTGCACACGGAAGGGAGTGCACTGATAAACGAGCCATGTTGTTTGCCACTTCTTGATTTGCTTATTCATTCTGAAGACATTGAGGAAAAGCATGTGCATTTCCTTAAACTCAATTTCTGGGATTACATGCTCACAACATAGATCATTTCCATGATCACAAAACATATAAGGAATTCTTTCCACCAGCAAGCAGTTGATCCCATGTGCAGCGGCTGTTAGCTAGGGTCCTCTAAGCCACTCCAACTTGACACTATCTACCTTCAGACAGCAGCAGATCCCACGGGCTGTGAGCTCAGTCCCGAGACTGGCCACACTTCAGATACTGGTGACATGTCTAGGGCTTTGGAACTTCACACTGGCTATGAATCAGGCTCCCATGACTCTGTCTTTGGGCTTGTCTTTCTAAATTGCTGAAGCAGCTCAAAGAACTCAGAGAATCACAATATTATATTGCTGGCTTATTACGAAGGATATTTGAAAAGATACAAAGAAGCAGTCGAATCGATACACTCATAAGGCAAGATCCAGAAAAGCCCCTGCTACAGGAGCTTCTCTCTCCTTAGAGTTGGTGTGCACCAACCTCCCAGCACCTGCATGAGTTCTTGTTTCAGCTCCCTGTAAGCCTTGGTTGTCTAGAAGCTCTCTCACCCCTGGCCTTTCAGATTTTTCATGGAGACTTCATTGTGTGTACATGATTGAAGCGTGGAAAGCCAGGAGGAAATTTGAGGGTTCAGATACTGTGAGGGGCTGATTTAACAATTAGGCCAGGCTGACCCTATTTTGCTCACACATCTCACCTGACAGAACTGGCCCCCTTTGCTCATGAGCCCACTCACACAGAAGCTGCCGTCTCCACCCTCACCTACTTGCACCCTGACCACAATGTCTTTAAACTCTGGAGCTAATGCAAGCTCGCTTCCTGAGTATGTACAAAAAGGTGCCAATTCTGAGAACATGGGGACACTTTATGAAATGTGTTTTATGATTGTACTTGCCTCTCCCGCCCCCCTCCTTTGTGGCCCTTCTGTTTTTAAGCGGCCCTCTCACCCACGTTCAGTGTCTTGGGCTGCAGGACCGTCTGCTGTCTGCTCCTTTGGCCCTGGCAAGAATGAATCCTTTGTCTTTACTTCACAAAGACCCAGAGTTTTATAGGGGATTTTGGAATAGCTCCTTAACAATACCATTAGACTGAGAGAGAGAACCCAGCAAGACCTGTCTGCTCAGTGTTGTCTGAGCCTTTCCGTGCAGAATTCCTTCATCTTGGAATGGGGAAGGGCCCTTCTGAAGGGGGTGGGGTGGTCTTATGATCAGCCGTCAGACAGGGTGGGAGAATTTCTCTATGCCTAACTCAAAGGCGGAAAGGCAGGGAAAGGTTAAAGTATGTTTTCAGTTTCTATGAAACACTTTGGGAAAGGGTAATTCTATCTCCATGACCTACCTGTGGGGAGAAAAGCAAGCCAGTGAAAAAAGGGCAGGAAAGGTGAGGGACAGTTTGGTTTTCTGAGGCCTAACTTGCCCCAACATTATAACAGAAGATGGTCTTTTACCTTTATCACTGTGCAGCTGTTCCAAAACCGCTTCTGAAACTAAGCATGGAAGGCCAAATACTCCAGTCTTGTTTTTCTAGTCATTTAGGAAATAACAAGAGCCTGTGAGAGTTATTACTATGAGCCAGGAACTGCGGACAAAACCACAAGTACACACACACACACACACACACACACACACACACTGTGATGGTTAAGCTTGAATCTATCTATCTCTCTTTTTATCTATCTATCTATCTATCTATCTATCTATCTATCTATCTATGGTGATGGCTAATATGGATTGTCAGCGTGATCAGATTGGGAGATGCCTGGGATTAAGAAACTTCTGGGTGTGTTGATGAGGGAGTTTCGAAAGATGATTACCATGTGGGGAAGAAAACTGAGGGAGGATACCCATCTCAAGTGTGGGCAGTACTGTCCTATAGTCTGCTGGCCCAGATGGAAGGACAGGCAGAAGAAGGAAGATACTAGCTGACCCAAGCTCTATTCTTCTTGAGCAGGTGTGACTGCTGCTGCTGCCGTGGCCTCAGGACATCCCACTCCTGTTCCTTCATTCTTCCAAGATAAACTCTGAGCAGTGACCTCCAGGGAGGATCTAAGCCTTCAGTCTCAGACTGGGACTACATCCTTGGTCACTCTTTTCTGAGGCTCTAGCTTATTTGAGCAGCTTCTGGTTCTTCCTGCTCTCTGTTGTGCAGCCACTGTGGAACTTCCAGCTTCTGAACATGAAAACCAATTTGATAAATCTCCTTTTATGATCACACACATACATTATCTGGTTGTTTCTGTTCTTCAGAAAACCCTAATAAATATATATGAACATATATACCTGTACATATGTATGTATGTATTTGTACATGTGTGGTGTGTATTAATGGTGTGCATGTACATACCTATATATATCATAATGTGTCTATACTTATGCAATATGTTTCTGTGAGGCACTACTCTCAGCCCTTAAGAAATAGTGATGAAATATGATAGAATTTCTGCCAGCAAGAGCACAGTGGTAAAGAGAGACTTGTTCAACATCACTTTCCTTCACTTGGCAAGTTCTCTATAAAATGCCACTTCTGTCTTCAATGCAGGGCTCTCTGCCTGTTCGTTGAAAGGGAGCTCACCACTCCTTGGCCTATACCCTAAAGACTTAAAAACAGCACACTACAGTAAAGCAGCCACTTCAATGTTTATAGCAGCACAATTCACAATTGCAAAACTGTGGAAGCAACCCAGATGTCCTTCAATAGATGAATGGATAAAGAAACTGTGGTACATATACACAATGGAATATTATTCAGCAATAAAAGAGAATAAAATTA
>CM053411.1:73150492-73191327 GCA_028644305.1 Xerus rutilus | reverse complement strand
TACATACTGTTCATTGAAAGTGCATATAAAGATGTTTAATATGAAGAAAAAAAAAAAAACAAAAATGAAGTAAAACAAATGAACACCGAAAAAAAAAAAAAAAAAAGAAAGGGAGCTCACCCAGTGAAAAAGAGTAAGAAGAGATGTCTGAATCAAGAATGCGTGCCACGTGGCGGCTGGGTGACGCATGGATATGCATGGGATCTGCACTGGAGATGATGGATGAGCCAAAGCAGAAGTGAGAAGGAGAAGCAGCATTTGAATATCAGGAAGAAGAGAGAGACCAGGTTTTCTTCAGCACAAGTCATGCACCGAGTCTATAGTGCAGGTCATGGGAGAAGGGCGAGTTGAACCTAAAGTACTAATGCAGGAACTTACGTGATGCAAAGACTTGCAGATTTTACTCTAAGGCTGCTGGAAAGGAACCAGTGTTTTTTGGTCAGAAATGGTATGAGGATATTTTTGTGTTTCCCTAGCTAGATGCATCTGTGCATGTAAATCACTTGGTTTACAAATGAGAAAACACTGACAAGATGGGGCACAAATCAATCATTTGGAGCCTGCTTATCTCTGGGTTTGCAGGCAGAAAAAAGGCATGTGTCTGATTGCCCTTCCCAAGGCTCTACCTGTCTTTGCCATCTCTGTTGCTATAAATTTGTAAGTTTCAAAATCATTCATTCATGTCAAAATTTTCTGCGTAGAAATGGGTAAGATCTGGCTGTTTATTAGAACAATTTGAAAGAAGGTTTAACATCAAATTTATCTGAGCAATGCCTTGGTCACTTTAATTAATTTTTTTTCTCATGAACAGTTGATGATCATACCTGTGTAAATAGATTGTTAAAATAACATTTTGTGTGTGTGTGTGTGGGGGGGGACAGCTTAACTTTAAGATCATTGTCAGACTAGCCAGTCCTGTGGAAATCTTATCAGTAGATCCCAGACATTGCCCTTTTTCACAAAAATATATAAATTAACAGATGAGTTGTGATTTACCTTTTCCATATGCTAGAAATAAGTTCTGCATTCTTCACATGTTACTGTCAAGTGAAAGACGTGGAAACAGCCCTCTGCTAGCTCTCATCAATTTCCCTGGGTCCTACAGTCCCTTGTTACGTGATTTCTTTTTTCCTTTGGTAGGCTCAGCAGAGCCTGGTCAGATCAGCTTGTCTCTGAGCTGGTGGCAAGAAGATGTCCTGGTGTGGAATCATGAGTTGAGCCACATCATCTTCATGGAGGGCTGGTGTCACCTCCTAACAGGAACTAGTGGGCCATCTGGCTGGCCAAGAGGATTCAGAGGGACCTGAGTCATCAAGGTCATCAGTTTTTCAAGTTTTTCCATCTAAGATGTCCTCATTTAAAGTCTCAGTCCAGCCCTCCACCACAAGCAAGGGTCATGAACACTTGCTGTGACTGTGAATTCAACTTTCTGTAGAGTTCTTCTAGTCAGGGAATGAAGGCCTGGGTCGCAGCCTCAGCTTTTCCCTCTCTCTGACATCAGCTCTCTCTGTATATTACAGTAAGGAGTTCCTCTGACTTCCACACTTGGCCTTCAATTAGTGAATAAATATCTTAGCTTTACCTTTTCTTTTTGAAGTGCATTTAATGGAACTCATTGATGACATGCAGCTGTCACTCTCCTTACAATGAATACTTCCTTTCATGTCTCAAATGCCTGAGATACCACACTGGTCAGTGCATTTCTTTCCACCTATGTCCTGGTGAAGTTCAGCACTGAGGAAAACTTACAATGCACCCTTATGGAGGGGATATCTAGTGCTATTTCAATCAGCAATTAGAGAATCCTTATTGTCTTGGCTGCTGGGTGATCTATCTTTAAAATACCACTTTAAAGTCTGCTTCCTTGGATGCATTCTAGAATCACACTACTTTCTGTTGGGTTTCCCGGGGAAAAGACATGGGTTGAAATTTGTGTAATGGAAATTTGTTGATTGTGAAAAAATCAAAGAAGTGGAATTGATAACAGAGATTGCACTGGATACATTGAAAGCATTGTCCACAGATGATTTTAGGGGCATACTGGAGCTTTGATTGACTTTTGAAGTTGTTCATTTATATTCCACCCCCTCCTTCGTCATGGACCAATCAATGGATGGAGTCAAGGAGCTTGCTCTTGGATGAGATGGTATTTTAGGGAGATGGAAATTCCCAGACAGGGTTTCAGTTGAGAGCAGACAGCCAGTCAACACACCCATCAGCAGAAGAATGAATGAGTGAAACAGTTTTGAAATGGAGATTTAAGTGGTTTACCATGACACTCTACAGCTTAACTAATTTTTTAACAATTCAACACACGCTGATAAACCTTTCAGTAGAGGAGGACGGAAACTATGTCATTGAAAATCTGGTAACAAGTACTATGTTGTCATTTTTTTAAGATAAATTAGTGTTTCCTTTTTGAGGGTTTCTGAAAGAGAATATTCAGTCTGAAATTAGAAGAATTAATTCTTGAAGGTAGATATATACACACACCCACACACATCCCTATGTGTGGATGTGGATGTGTGGTTGTGTGTAATTCCCATCTTTCATTCAATTGATCCAATTGTCTTTCCTAGAGAACCATTTTTCCCATTTGCAGCACTCAGTAAGTGAATATTCTGTTATCATTTAGCTGTTTGCCAAGCTATTTGTTTCATCAACAATTATCTTTCAATAATGTAAACTCATCCTTTTAAAAGTCCACTGCTTTTTCAAAGTCTTCAAGAATGTTATTGGCCTTCTGCATGCGATAAATGGCACCATAAAATTATTAGCATTCTCAAGATCAGTGGAATTCTGTGCTTTCTACATCTGTTTTTTCAGTCTGTCGTTAATTAGCATGGGGACATTTTATTGGATTGCCTTCACATAAAATAAAGCAATCTGGTCTCATGTTCTTCTCAAGCACAGATCCAGACCAGCTTTATGTTTTCCTCAGCCCATCCGACTCTTGGCTTCTTCCTGTCTCTGGGTCTCTGGGTCTCTGGTCTCATTTTTGCCCGGCTCTTATGGAACATAGATAGTCTCAGCACAGAAGTTTCTCTCCTTATTCTCAGATCATTTACTTTAGAAAATCTGTAATTATAAATTATCTCTGTCTCTCTGAGATACACATTGTTTTAAGAGCCTCTTGCTAATTTTAGAGCCCAGGCCTACTCACCTGGAAGGCTCTGGGAGCATCCTTTGGGCGCTGATCATTAGGGCAGCTGGAGTGCTTGTTCCAGTCTCCATGGGAGGGAGATATGAGTCCTTGGTGGAGCTTTCTTTCAAGCTGTGAAACAGCCTCCTGCTAGGAAGATTGGGAAAATTTTCTTTTCCTGTGAGGAGTACCAGACAGCAGGCCCATAGGGCCTACCTATGCAGGTTTCCTCCAGTCCAGCTCTTAAAATCCTCCTAGACCTTTATTCCAGGGGACTGAGCTCACACAGAACTCTGGTCTCTCTCCCTTGTTGCTATAGCCTTAAATAAAATATCATTTTCTTTACCTGTTTTATTTTGTCCAGTGCAATGCTTTCCTTCAGAATCTATAAAATTTCTAAGGTGTTTCCATTCTTTTCTATGGCTTCTCTATATTTTTATATTTTGTAAAGTTCAAATTAATTAAATAAGCTTTGAGTGATTAATTTAATTCAGTTGTATTCATTTCCTTTTTGAATGGGTACCAATATTAATAATTATTTATCTAATGGATTCAAACTCATTCATGGATTTTAACACAATTTTAATGAACGTTATGTTAGTAATCTTCTAATTTAATTTACTAATCATTTTATTCATCACATTATTCCTGCAGAATTGTAACATTTACACAGGGCTATAAGTTGATTGTTTTTACTCCTTTATTTATAAAATTTCTACCCAGATAGTTATCTGAAAAGAAAGCCTGGAATAAATATAACCATCAATTGCCTACAAGAAAGAATAGCATTAATGGATAAAACTCTGGTTTATTAAGGGTTGATTGAACTAGAAATAAAAATGATTCAAATCATAGAATTTTAATCTTGAAACAACATGGGAAATCTAATGAAAGACTCTTATTTAATTTTACCTGGAGAAACATTGAAATTGAAACCATATGAATATACTTATTCTAGTATTCATCCATTAATGATATTGATAGGAACAAAACTCTGACTCTGGAGCTTGTGATCCTAGTACCATACGATTTCCTCAGATTTACTGTCCTCTGTAAGCACAACCAATGAAGCAACTAACAGCACACTGAAAACCACATGCCTCCTGAAACCTGCAAACAAGGACCAAATTTGGACGAATAGGACCAACAAGCACAATGTGATTGTCAGCACTGCTCATTCTCCGTAAGGTTCAAGGTCATTCCCAGAGCACCCTTAATAAACAAGAGGATTGATCTGTGCATGGAGCTATTGCTTTTCTTAGAGATATCTGGAAGCTCCTCATCTTTTTTTTTAAATCTCTTTAATGTTCCCTTTTGTCAGTTCTTGACCCTATATTGAAATAGTTGCTTGTTTCTCTTTTTCTTTTTCCTCAAAAGCCACTATTAGGCACTCATTAGATGCAAAGCCAGCATGCTATGGGGTGCTGCATGCAGAAAGAGTGAATCAGAGAGAAACAGATCTTCCTCAGACTGGACCATTCCATGGAGAGAGAAGGATGCATGCAGAGATTCTGTAATCCAGCAGGCATGATTCTAATAAGGTGTACTCAACAAGAGCACACAGCAAGTCCAGCTTTTGTAACTTAGAGCTGGGTGCTGACTTAGTGAGCAGTGAAGGAAATACTGTGAAGCAATGGTATCTTGATTGAGAGTAGGACTGAGGAAGAGTGAAGGAGCAGCCTGAAAATGACAGGAGTTCCAAGGTCCTTGAGAGGAAAAGATCACCCCTGAGGCTCCAGAGGGAGGCGGCCACTGACATCAGAGCTCACCAGAGGAGCAGGTGGGGTGTGCTGAGTGAGAGGGACCCAAGGGAGGGAACAGAGTATGGAGCTTTTGGACTAAGTGAAATGCTCTGGATTTGATTTAAGAGCAGTTAAAATTTTTAATCCAGATAATATGTGAAGTTCTCGGCTGCAGAAGGCATGATCCTATTTTTCTTCTTTTAGTTTTTTTAAGTACCATTTTTTCCCTCAAACATGTTATAAATTAGAAGCCGGAAAAAAACAAATTGAATAATGCATTGGTCAGAGAGAAATTTTAATACTCTAGGTAAAATATGATCTGGTTCTAAAATAGGCAAAATGTTTAAATTATAGAAAACAAAAAAAATTACCTTTTAAAAAAATTCTTACTGAGTGATGTTTTTAAGCCTAAAGTCATTTTGCTACATACCTTTATAGTCTTCACATTCTCCTAAGCTTATTGTACTTATTTTACTTGTTCAATATACTAAGTATTTTGTAGTGTGACTAAATAAACACCACAATTATCATTTTGATAGCTCTGTAATTTCAGAATTTTATCTTTGTAGCTACATGTGTTTGCTGCTCATTGAACATTTCTATTTTAGATAGCCCTTTAAAAACAACTATATTCAAAACCAAACTATTGATTCTTTCCCTTATTGCCAACCTACTTTCCATAAAACTTTTCTCCACCCGAGAAAATGTCAATTCTATGCTAACCATTGCTCAGACTAAATCTAGACTCGAATAATTTCTCACCGCCACTACTGCTCCTACCTATATCTCTTGTCTGACTGGTTTATTGCAATATCCTTCTTCATAGTCTTTCTTTGAATGCAGATGAACAAATAGAACAATCACTTACTTACAAAAGGCAGCCACATATCATTCTTCTCCTGTCTCTCTTCTTTATTCACATTTCTTTTCATCAGAGGTTAACCAACTTGTTCATCATGCATATAGTTAGTATCAGGGTAAGACTGAAAAGAATCCTCTTTCTTGTTTCTGCTTTTGTATCTTAGGGCTTTATCATTTTCCCAAGTTTTCAAAAAGGCCTGGATACTTCATAGAACTACCTAGACATAGCGATATTAAATGTGCCATAGCCTAATGCTTATTTTTCAACCTAGTGAAATTCAAGATGGTGGAGAGTTATTATCTCCCTCTGTAATGTTTCTTTCTCAGCTGGCTGCACTATTCAGTTGGAGTAGATGGCTGATTAGAACTTTGCCATTTATTATAACTTTATGTGATTCACAGTAATTCTCAACTGCATGTGATCCATTGTACCTTGAAATTATAGATCAACAGAGTCCAAAATAATGTGGCATGTGAATTAAAGGGATGTATTCAAATTTTACAAAATCTTCCTAGACTTCAAAAGGAATTTTGTTTTTTTGCTTCCAAATAATTAGTCCTGTTTAGGATCTAAAAGAATGTAATTGTAGAGAAGTTAACTTTTCTCATAGTTTTGACAGCAAGGGAGAGACAATTTATGATATTCTGTGTCGTAATTCTATTAATTTCAAGTACCATAGTCTCTTACCTCTTGAATTGAATAGTGACATGTCTAAATGATTCAAGGTAAATATTTTTATGGGAAAATAGATAAAAATAAATAATATATCTCCAGACTAATGATCGGAGATTGAGAACACAGATTTTATCTCTGGGAGTTCTTAGTTTTCAAGCTTAACCTTTAGTAAAATTTCTTAAACCTAAATCACATTGTTTTTACGCAAAGCTTATAGCCTATAATATAGGATATGAAAGAAATAGACACCATAAGTAAATTAAAATGTATATTGTCTTGGAAAAAGTGATTGCTCACCCTACGAAAATTATTATGTTTTGGCCTTTGGACTGAAAATAGAACTGAAAGTTTCCAAAGACAATATTGAAAGGTATTTTTCTGTTTATCAAAACATTATAATGACTATAGTAGTGGGTTTTCCTTTTATCTATGCATTTAATTTTTGGTTACATTCTTTACTTTGGTCCTTGCTGTTTATTTTACTCAGAAGCCTTATTCAGAGGTGGAGCCCTGCACCTACCAAGTGCCTGTTACGTGGCAGGTGAACAAGAAATGTTTCTAAGTAGAAAGTCTTGACATGTACACCTTGCACTTCTGTTTACAGCTTTCTCCTCCTGCCACCCCCCTGGGGCCCGCCTGCACCCTGCGTGACATGACATGCACAGCACTCTGGTCCATTCTCCCTGGCATCCTTGCTTGCATTCTGCACTCTTGGTCACCCCCCTCTCCCCCCCCCATGGTGAACTGTGGTGACATGCATGATGGTTGATTTGCCTGGGCTCAAACCAACGAGTCTTCAAATGAAGGCCTTACCAAGTTCAAGTCCGGGAAAGTCACGTGATCCCTCAGTGTGGCAGTTTCCTCTTCCACAAATAAGAATGATAATTCTGTTCTTATTGTGGGTATGCTGTGAGAAGTAAATGCGTGTAAATTATTTTCTGTTCATAGTAACTTATATAAAAGAAGCACTGAATAAATTATAGTTCCTATTGCTATTTAATTTCACCACTGTAATATTTTACCACCTGAATCTTAATTTCTCTTAAAAATCCAATCTCATTAGCAATTCACCCTTTCTTCTTTCCGGAATATGTTGACTTATTACTCCTCATTTGCTGTTGTAGTGGGCACTGTGCTTACAGACATTAATGGTTCTCAATTACTCCCACTCCATAGTGTTTAGGCATGGGCAAATGAATTGAAAAGAAATAGACAAATCATGTCATAACCACTTTTTTCAAAAACAACAACAAAGATCGAATGAATTCAGAAAACTTAAATGAAAAACTTATGAAGTAATTGCAAAATTAATATACTAGAATTTTACATAGGTGTGGAATTATTTGTCATGCTTTTAAGTTAGTAGATTCCAATTTTTTCCTCATTTTTCATTTTTTCTCACTTCTCATTTATCATCAGAAATAAATTATCAAATCTACTCTTTATGATTCTTGCAGACCACTTACCTTTCCTTCCCTTCTCTCCCTTTGCCTCAAACACAAGGCATCTAACCTGAGGTTTTTGAAATATGTTCTCTGCACATGGAATCCTTCTTAAGCACTTTATTTTTCACTCTTCAAAATGCAAATCAGTGGTTTATCCTTTGCAGTCAATCTTTGGAGATTGGTTTTTTTGTTTTGTTTTGTTTTTTACCTTTTCACCCACTGTTATGGTTTTGATGTGGTGTCCACACAAAGCTCATGTTTGAAACAATGCAAGAAGGTTCATAGAAGAAATGATTGGGTTATGAGAGCCTTAATCCAATCGGTGAATCAATCCCCTGATAGAGACTGAGTGGTAACTAAAGGGCTAGGGTGTGGCTGGAGGAGGTGGGAATTGGGGTGTGGCTTTGGGTTATATGTTTGTATTTGTTTTATATATTCAGCCTGTCACATGGCATTGTATTTTCCTTTCTCTCTGCTTACTGATCAGCATGTGGGCTACTTCCCTCTGCGAAGGAAGGCAAGTGGACAATTTAACTATGAAGCTATTTATAGACTTTAGCTATTTAACTACACTCTTCCACCGTGATGTTTTGCCTTACCTCAGGACCTGGGGAATGGAGCTGGCCTTCTATGGACTGACACCTCTGAAACTGTGAGCCCTTAAGTAAGCTTGTTCTCCTCCACAGTTGTTCTGGTCAGATCTTTCAGTTGCAGCAGGGAAAAAGCTGACAAAACACCCACATAGTAACCATGTTTATTGAGAAATTATTTATCATTTTGAATAATTATTTTCAAGTTTTTAGCTCAATGAGATTGTAAAATCTACCCTGGACACTTCATAGTTAAATTGTCCACTTGTCCTCCTCTTTTCCCACCAGTTTTCATCTCAGAGTCCAGCAAAACTGGCATCTAGTAAATCTGTGTGGGTGAAAAACACAAAGGAAGAAAACAATTCATTACAGGCAAATGAAAGAAATCGTCACTGTGTTTCCATTTTGCTCTACAAAATCCTAGTCCTCTACTGCTCCCCATGGCAATGAGAGGGCAGAAGAGAGGGCAGAGAAGAACCCTCACCTCATTTCTGAGAGCACATTACATGGAATTCACGTCCTTGATGTTCATGGTGGATGCTGATTAGTGAAAGGCCCTGGACAAATTTTCCTCAAGCATTTAGGATTTAGTATATATTAAAAGAACCACTGTGAGAAATACTAGGATACTTATTTAAAATATATTTTACTGAGGTCTATTTTCATACTGGGGGCAAACCACAGAACAAAAAATCACAAGAGATAATATGTTCACTGTTAACATTTTTAAAAGATATATTTGAGCAATTACAGGCACATATGTGTATATATCCAACTAGACATGCATATGTGGATATGCAGGCCTGTGTATGTTCAAATATTTTATTTGTCATGCATATTTAGGTAAATAGATGTTAGATGTTGATAAGTAGATTGACAGATAGAAAATGTGGAAAACACAGAAGTGCACGGTCTGGGTCTGTATGATAAAGTGACAGTGTGGCTCAAACCACGAGCATGCAGAAGGTCATGCAAACTGTTCTTGCAGCTTTGACATTCAGATGATAAAGAATATCAGTAATTTCATTTTAAGCATGTACTTACAAAATATGGAAGTATTTTCATTTGTGCGAGTTCAAAATTGTACTTTGCTTCCCAATTGTATTGCATGAAGAATAAGAAAAATGTGATTTGGAAATATAGTTCTTCTAAGTGAAAAAAAAAAAGGTAGATGGGGCTTATTAAAGATTTTTGGCAAATGTGAAATGATTTGAGAGAAGGTTGAACAAAAAGCTTTACTCCTGATTGGATGTGTTCTGGAAGCCCAGACTATTTTACACCTATGCGTTTTATTAATCTTATTTCAAAGACAGGAGGAACACAGTAGTCTAGAGCTATACCTGTTTTGAAAAACAGCCTATGTTGTTCATATTACCCATGAAAAGGGACATTTGGCTATTTTGACTTTTAGGGTGATATTGTTTTTGTATTTGTCATGAGTGATTGTAGAATGGTCTCCTTTTGCTCCACCCTTTTGTGTCACCTGGTGGTCTTATTTTACTTACATACAACAATAACAACAACAATAAAAAAAAACAAAACAAAGCCAAGCTAATCACCAGAATGGACTCCAACAAGATCTAATGTGTCAAGATCTAGGTGTCATCTCTCTGATATCAAGGTCTGCTTTTATCATTAAATTAAATTTATTTTAATATGTAAAAACATAAAATGTTACATATTAGCAGGGTGCCATGTGGGGTTTGGATACTTGTATACGTGGTGCAATGTTTAGAGCAAGTTAAAAGTATTTCTTCAAGCATTTATCATTTCTTTAAACTTATTCAAATTTAAAGAAAGTTAAATAAGTTTTGAAAACTTATTCAAGATCTTTTCTTCTAGCTCCCTGAGATATGCAGTACACCACTGCTATCATAGGCACCCTACTGTGCAGTAGCCTATTGGTACCTCTCACCCCTACCTGACTACACCTTAGTCCCCATGGACCCAACTCTCCCCATCCCTCCCTCTCTCCTACTTTCCCCAGCCTCTGGTTACTACCATTCTACTTCCATCTTCTATGACTTTCTTTCCTTCTCTGGTTTTCCTTTTCAGCCTATCACACAACATCGTATTTTGCCTTGTGTACCGCCTTTTTCGTTAGCTCCTGAGATACTAGAGAAAAACCTTATATTGATTCTCCTTTATATCAAGAGAAACTTATAGGATGGACTTTCCAGACAGTAGGTAATGGGCAATTGTTGAATTAAATAAAGGTAAACTGAAAGCTGGTTCTTTGTATTGTGAACTTGCCAAAATGTAGGTCAACTGTGAGATTCAGACAGCTGTACAGTTTAGAGGGACCACAATCATCTCCATGAGATCTTGCTCACCCCTGATGCCAACGGCAGTGGCAGGGCTTACTAGAAGCACTCATGGGCTTGACAGTTAGCTATTCTCATAGAATTTGGTGAAAATTATAGTCAAGAGTTATAGTTTCTTACGGAGAAAGTACACAGACTAAAATCAGCCAAAGGAAGAAATTCATGGAGTAGAGTCAGGGAAGTATTAAAATACAGAACTGTTGGCCTCTCCCTGTTACTATCTTGATGTTATATGCCAACCAGGGATGCTCATTTGATCCTTGACTTTACATCTTTTATTAGGTATCCATTATATAAGGATTATTGATCGATAAATTGATTTTCAAGTGGTAGATCTCAGTTTTTAGAACAGTGGATACTTTATCATTCACCTCCCCTGCCCTAACATGTTGTAGTCTTTCCAACATTTTTGGTCTTCATCCTAAGATATGGGCAGGCCTCAATCTGAGTGATATAGTTACTATCTGCTAAGTCCAAGGCCTCTGGACAAAAACTACCTTCCAGGTGTCAAAGGAAAAGTCTAGACCTTTTTTGTGGGTCGCGTTAAATTCTTTACTTTCATGTTCAATAATTAGAATAAGTATTATTCTATCTGAACAGGTCCTTCCAAATCCTGAAGTATGACTAACCTAACAATATGAGAAAAGAATGGCTAGTTGCAGAAAAATAATAGTTAGTAGAGAAATGGATCATGGTTTGATATGAAAGGTATGCTCAGGTAAGAGCAAGAATGACAGAGTGAGATGAAGCCCACCATTATGAACAGTTTGAAGATTCCTCTGGCATTTCATCTTCTTTCTCACGTTTTCCTCAACTTCCCTTAATGTCAACTTTTTAGCCATTGTTTGCTTCCTTTCTTGAGTAAACTATTAAGAAAAGAATGTATCCATTATCAATAGTGCCCTTTTAAAAAGTCATGCTCTTTTGGAAACCACATGTGATCATTCCATAGCATTGAAACAGCCCAACTACGCTTAGGATTTTTCCTTTCTCTTCATCAAGCACATTTTGCTAGATTAATATGAATTTGAAGGCCTTCTTATTTATGCATTTTGCTATTTTCCTCTGTAGATCTCCATTAGGGCATTGTCAACATTGTGCAGGAAGTTCTTATTTAGCAGAACTGGATTGAGCTTTTGCACAGATCTGTGCACAATGCCTTGTCTCTCACTGACTAATGAGATAATGTTGTGTTTGCATGTGAGTGGGAATGCATGGAGTAGAATAAGAAAGCAGATGCTCCTGAGATCTAGAAGTCATGCATCTTCATTCATTCGTTGAGCTGTTGTTGATATCTACCAATTAGATGCTATTGGTGCTGCTATGGTTGAAATAAAAATATATAAAGCATAATCTTTGTATTCTCAGTTGTAGATGCTAAAGTTATACATCTACAATTTGAAAGTGTAATTATTTATTTAAAACCAAATTTCTCAGTTATCTTTTGGTGGCAATATTTTAATGCCATATGATGCAATCAAGTTTTAGAAGTTATTTTTTAAATCAATTGATTAGGAGGTTACAAAATTCAGTAGTGGAATCTCAGACTCTTTGTTATCTTTATTTTAAATGAGCACAGATTTTTAGATGAATCACCCTTTTCCTAGTCCAAATTAGAGTCTTCTTTTTAGCACCCAAGATTGCACAGTATCATACACTAATGGCAGTTCCTCTTAACTCTTTTTCAATTTCACATAGAAATGCTGCTCCACTTTGGCGATTTTAGAACTCTAATATGTACTTCATGTCAAATTATACCACTGCAATGAAGTTAGACACATTCATCAAAACTTTTAAGAATACGCAACATATAAAGATGAGTTATGAATTTAAATTTGTGATTAAATATTATCAGAGGAACCAAATGGAATTTCCACTTAACAATTCTTGGGCAGAATTTCCAATAGACAAGTTGTCTCTATGAGGCTGTATGGCGAATGAAAAGAGCAGAAGAGAGAACGTGGATCTGTTTAAGTTCAAGGTCCAACAATTATCAAGTATATGAATTGGGCAAATAAATCACTAGAGCCTTAAAGTTAACTCAAGTAGGAAATAATCTCTTCTTATAGTGCTTGTAGTGCTATTTTAAGGCTCATGATGAAAGGAATGAATGTTTGTGAAATACTTTGTAAATGTTAAATATTTTGAAACTGTTTTAACTATTTCACCATGAGTTTCCTTGACTTCCTGACGATGATTTACATGAACAAAGGTGGATTTATACTCTGGGTGTGTCTAATTGTTTCATTAGGATAGAATTATCATTGCTTATAAAACTAATATATCTTGTAGATGTTCACCGAAAGAAATGATGAATAATAATGAATGTGTTCTTTGATTGATTTTGTTACTGGCACAAGAACAAGCTTTTCAGAGTGTTTGGGGGTCCAAGTTCTTAGTGTCGCAAGCAAAGAACTGAGGGAGATGTGAGAGTTTGGCAGGCAAGGCAGAAGTTTATTGAAAGAAAACGCTCCAGGACAGCAGAGTGGGCCAAGCTGGAAGTAGTTCAAGGCCCTGTCTACACAGCAGAGTTCCCTTTTACTGGGCTGTGCTAGATCCTCCCTTCTCCCCTGGTGGATTTGGGGTTGATTGACACCTTAGTTGACCACTAAATCAACAGCCCATGCTTAAATTTCTTTTTCCTCCAGAAAAAAAGCACAGTGCAGGAGGGAGCTGCAATCGTAATCATATGTTAACTAGTAACTTAACTTTAGGTTAGTTCCTTGGGCTATTGTGTTTGCCCAAATTTGTGGATTTTTCCCTTCATGATCTTGAATTCTACTTGGGGTCATCTAGCTTCCTCCTTTTAGCCACAAGAGGGACCACTTTTTCCCTTAGAGGAAGGGGTTTCAGATGGAGTGTTCTGAGTATCATGGGTAGAGCTGAGAGTCCTCAGGGGTGGTCCTTTCCACCTGACCTATTTCCCACCTAACAATTGGATTTAATTATTCTCTATGTTACTACTGATCACAATGAAATAAATAAGAAATGGTTGTACGAAGCATTAATTTTGACCTTAATTATATGTTCCGAGGATACAAAAATTTTTGTAAGCCTTTGCATTTCAAATTCTAAAGCAAATTTCTGTGCGTTGTTCTATACGACAATAAAAGCATTAAAATGAAGAAAATTAACAAGTCGCTGGTGGTCGTGTTATTCCTTAAGAGTATAGCATTTCTGATGTTAATGGCAAGATGTACAGAATCAGATACTGACCTCTTATCATAATCTCACTGTGAAAAGCACTTCTGTTGAGGATTGGCCTTGAAAAGACCAATTATCATCAAAATATGAGCGAGGTGGAGAGCATTTAAACAATGCTACACACTGACAAGTGTTGGTCTTTGGGTAAAGAATACATTCAAAAGCCATATGGGGGGAATGAATAGTTGGAAGGGTAAAAGCAGGTCGGCAGAACAGAATTTGACTGTAAAAACAGGAGAAAGCACCACTTTCCTCATATGCGGCCTTCCCTTACATGCCTGTCCTAAAACACCACTTCTATGCCAATGAACCCACACCCTGGCCAAGTTCTCTAAGGTGCTCCTGATGCAGGCCTGGAACGGCTTGCTAGATGCCTATAACATAGAGCCACTGAATTGCTGTGTAAATTTCATCACTTATTCATTTAACAAGTACTTATTGATCAACTGAACTACGCTAACGACTATGGTAAACCTACAGATAGAGGACAGTGAGGCAAGTAACCATGTGCTGGCAGCGTGGGGTAATAAGGGACTTGGGAGGTCATAGGGAGCCACAAGTCAGGAAGTCATTTTATTTGCCTTATTACTTTCATCTCCAGATTTAATTAATCAACAGTCTTTATTAGTACTGTTAATTTAAAAATCACATAGATTTCTAGCTCCTTGTCCACTGAGCTTTCCATTGTTTCCTTGAGGTTGCCGCGGAATCTCATCGAGGTCGTTCCCATGCTCTACATTCCTGAATAATCTAGGACTGTTTATAAGAAATAATATGAGAGATATCTGAATCCAATAGTACACACGTTTCATCTTGATTACTTAATGGATTCTATGAAGAAGGAATAAAAATGACTACAATAAGCTGACTATCCATTGGAGTGCTAAGTCCCAAGCTTATCCATACCCAGAACCAAAAAATGTAGCATCAATCTTTATATCCTCAAAATATTAGATAAAAAATTAATATTTTCTCTCTCGAATGGGGCTCATCGAGGAGTAAGTGTGACAAGATCTACTGCTCTGTGCTTCACAAACTGGTCTTCTTGTCAATGAATAGTCACGGCCTCCTGCTTTGTGCCCAAGGCTACATGACAATCTTAGGGCACAAAAACAAAGAATCAAGACCTCTTCCCTCTGAGAAGCTGGCTGCTCAGTGACGAAAAGAGGAAGTTACAAGGAACTAAATCACAGTGTTAATGCAAAACAGGTAAATAAAGGTATTATGAAAACAAAAATCAGTAAACCCCTGGAATCATCTCTCACTAGGTACCCTGTTTTATTGGGCATCTTACATTGGTTTGCTTTAATCTTCACAACAAAATTCTGCAAGGTAAGTGTATTTACCTCAGTTTACAAAGAAGGAAGTGAGGGCTCAGTTTAAGTAGTTGGCATAAGATCATAGATAAAAGTGGGGAATCCTGGATGTGAAACCAATTCTATAGAGCTTCAGAAATTGATTTTTAAGGTGCCCTGCCTCTCAGGAGTTGATTCATGAGTCTTTGATTCTGCATAATATACTTTCCCACATATTACAATAGTATTCTTCAATTTTAGTGCTGCAATCATTTAATACCAACTCCTCCACTCTATGGCTTTGTAACTTTGGCCATGTCCCCAAACATTTCTACCCTTCTGCTTCCTTGTGTGTAATGTATGGGTAATAAGAGCAACCACCCGCCATGTTGCTGCAAAGCATAAGTGAGCTATGTGCTATAGATCAGAGGCTGGCAAACATTTTTTGTAAAGGTCCACACAGTAAATACTGTGGGTTTTGCAGGTGACAGCTTCTCTGTAACAACTTCTCAGTTCTGCTGTTGTAGCACAAAAGCAGCCTCACAGTTTGCAAATTAATGGGTGTTACTGTGTTGAAATAGAGCTTTAACTGAAAGAGAAAGTGATGGGCAGATTGAACCTGTGGGCCTTTTTTTGTCTTCTCCCATTATGAAGTGTACAAAAAATAAGTATTAGTAAATGTTATTATTAATATTATGAATTTTTAAGCTAGAAATGTGGTGATGCTAACTATCTTATCTGGAGTCAGCTATACAGTATATTTATGAGGGCTGAAGCTTGCCTCTGTCTTCTAAATTCATATCCAATGTTGTCTCCTTCAAATCCCTAAAAGGGTGTTGCATAGCTCCAGTGCCCTCTCTGATTCGATTGTTAAAAGAATCTTGTTGTCTTAGAATGTTTCAGGAGAAATAAGCGAACCTTTTCCATTCCAGGCTACAACTGCTTACTCACTGAGATAGCACAAGATTTACGGAAGGAAAGACTCCAATAGGTTGATTATGCAAGTAGGGTCCCTTATGTTGACTCTGGACGTAACTATACAGAGGAAATGTATAAAAACAAAATTGTTACCATAGCTCTGACTCCTACTTTCAATTAAATCTCAACTAATTTATCTTCCAGAATGCCATTTTCTGAGCATTCTCATCTTTCTCATTTCTTTGCCTCTCAACATAGAGAGCCTTTATACCCTGGTAGGAAATGCTTGAAACTTCCACTGATATTTTGCTACCTTATCTTCTCATGAGGTGTATTTCAAGCCCAGCTGTCAGTATGCCTGGCCCTCTCTGAGCCCCATCATGAATTATTGCTCTGATATTCTTGGCCTTAATCATCATTAATGTCTCATATTTCTTATTTCATTTTACTGCTCATAAACCCTAAGGTCTTTCAAGTGCTTCATCTCCTTGACATCACTTACTCTTCTGTGATTCTTTTGTGCAAATTCCATGGAAGTCGGGCCTCCCCTGATGGGATAAATAGATGCTGGATTTGCCTCTATTCAGATGTGGGTTCAAATCCAGACTCTGCATGCTACTAGTTCTGTGACCATGGACAAGTTGAAGACTTCCCTGATCTTGAATTAGTATCCATGTCTTAGTGTTCTCTTATGGATAGGCAAGATACATGCTAAAAACCCGTGCCACACCTGCAACCTAATCTTTTCTCCCCAGATATTTCCTTAACCCTACTTTAACTAATGCCATCTTCCAGAGTGGAGGCCATTGGTACTTGTTAACTGCTAGATGAATATATTATGAGAGAGTTGCGCATTAATTTTATGCTTGCCGACTTTCATTTAAAAAAGTAAAAATTATTTCCCTCTCAACCAAAAAATTATAATAATATGGTACTATAGTAGAAAATACTCAGAGTGTTATATATTGTATTTTGTGTCCTTTAGGAGACATTTTTAAATTCATTCTATTTTCCTCAAGCCATGCAATTTTATACACATCATTTTATTTACAGCAAAACTAAATAAATAGATCCCCTAAGTTTATCTACTCTTTTTATTTATTGTTGCACATTTTCCAAAGCAGTTTCACATGTGCCTTCATAAAGATCCACCGAAATAAGCGAAGGGAGGGGATTTATCAGTCTGATTCCCTCCTAAGGCAACACATGGATGGAATTATAGTGACTATACAAAGAAACAAAGTACAGGTAGAACATGAGAGTTCTCATTCTCAGTTCTTAAAATATGTATCCCTCTCTCTGTGGTCATTGTGGACACAGGGAAAGAAGAAGGGGAAGCAGGAGATACGCATGTCCAGAGAAGAGATGGGCTGGGTGTGCCATTCACACATTGAGCTGCTTGCCTTTCCCTGGGTGACTCGTTTGAGGAAAGCCAAAGATAGAAATCTTTGGAGAAGAAACAACTAAGCAACACAGATTGACAGGCAGACTTTTTTTTTCTCTTTTCTTTTTTGCTACAAAATACTCAATTATTTTATTTAGAAATAGATATCAAAATCATAAATACTTGAGAGATATTCCCTACATTAGCAAATATTTGTATGATGTAAATTATATACCAATATTGCATTGCTCTTTGAGGAGGTGTTATCCTTATTATCCCTTCTTTAGAAATAGTGTAATTGAGGCATTGCAGGTTAAATGACTTTCCCCAGATTACAGCCGGTTTGGACCCAAGATTTCTCTCTCTGGGAACCACAATCTTAACTACTCTAACATTCTGATTCTCTAATGAGGGCCTTTGTTATTCATAACTCCTAGTTCTTAGTTGCTAGATTTGACTTGTTAATTTTCTGCGTAGGCGGTGAGTCTCTGAGCTTTGGTCTCCAGGGCCTCCTGGTTTCCCCTGGTTTCTGGGGAGGAAGTAGTGAACTCTCACAGAGAAAATAGGGCTGGTTGTAATTAAACTAGAATTTACCATCAGAGGGAACGTGTTCTATTGTCTCTATATTCGTGTTCTAAAACTAATTAAATTGGTTGACAGTATATGCCTGAAGTCACTAAAACAGGAATGGCAGATAAGGAGGGAAGCTACTGACCTCCACTAAGCAGCCTTTCCCCCCCAGGGGTTCTGCATGTGTGGCATCACTAAGCATCCTGCTGCTGGTACTGAGACGGATGCAGCCATCGAAGAGGATTGGACAGGCATCCACCCTGGCTTTAAGTTCTTTCTGTTTTGGTTCCAAAAAGTTGACATGATCATATGGTTTATTTGTATGTATGCATAACGGGAATAATAATGGAGTCTTAGAACTAATAACAGAAAGTAGCCTTTTGCTATGCCTGGCAATTATTGGGCACCTAGAAATGGTCTATATGAGTTAGGTGTGGTAGGGTACACCTGTAATACCAGCAGCTCTGGAGGTTGAGACAGGAAGATTGCAAATTCAAGGTCAGCCTGGACAACTTAATGAGCTCCTGTCTCAAAATAAAGTAAAATGGGCTGGAAATGTTGCTCAGTGTTAAAGCACCCTTAGTTCAATCACCAATAACTCCCCCAGGAAAAAAGAAAAAAGAAATGATCTATGTGCATGCATACATTGAAAGTTTTCCTAGCTGGTAAGTGTGTCACTCAATTTATCTGGGTGGTAACAAAGGCAAAAATAGAAACACTGGGGTCTGATTTGCCTGGGTTTGTAGTTTGTTTGTTCCATTACCTAACTGCAGGATCTAAGGTAGCTATTCATCCACTCTTAGTTTGAAATGAAGAAATCAGCGTTGCACACCACTGTCAACACCCAGTGAGAATATTCATAAAGGTTTCATAGGTGATGATCTACCTATTTATAAACTGTCACACTAGACCTACCATTGACTTGTATTTTCCCCATATTTCTTTCCCAGGTACTTCTGAACATCCCCAGATGCTGTGGGATCTCTGGCGGTGCAGGAAGGGAGAGAGGGTGTGCTAAAGCCCACCCAAGCACAATCCGCTTCTGCAGGAGGGTTGCAACATCCTCGCCCCCACCCAGCCCTTTCCTGAGGAGCTGTGAAGTCTCTTCTGTCTTCCTGGGCTACTTTGTTCATTTTCTTCACACCCTTCTTATCTCTGGGTCTTTTATGGCCCCTGTCTGTGCCTCTGCTGAATCCCTGATTTAATTTATCACTTTATCCAGGGAAGATAGTCTCAAGCTGTCTATGGCAAAGAACCAGCAAATGTTTGTTTTCCAATTTGTGTGCACAATAGAGTGCTTTCCTTTGCTTCTCATGCTATAGAGGATAGAAGGCTGTCCAAGTGAGGCCAGGGCCATGTGTTCCCTGAAACAGAGGGGGACTTTGCCTGCCTCTTCCAGCTCCTGGGGACCCGCCCAGACCACATGCCCTGGTTCATGGCTGCAGTGCTCCAGTCTCTGCCTCCAGCATCCACCTCTGTCTCCACGTGTCTGCATGGGCGCTCTTCTCTGTACACTCTGGTGTTCAGTTTTTCCTGTTCGTGTCCAGACGTCAGTCACACTGGACGAGGCCCACCCTAATGACCTCATCTTAATTTGATTCCATCTTCAAAGACTCTATTTCTAAATAAGGACATATTTTGTGATGGGATTAGAACTTGAACAAACCTTTTCAAGGAGCATAATTTAACATGTAAGTAACAAAAAATGTTTTTCCATTTTTTTCTGTATTATTTCCAAGGAGATAAGGCCAGTGAAAAGGCACTAAAATATCACAATAAAATGCAAATGGCATTAAAATCCTAAACGTTGTCTACATCACCACTACTCACTAACAGTGTGTGGACTGACATCTCATCCAGTCTTCAGGAAGCCTGCGCTGAGGGGTGAACTGATAGGAATGTGGGGGCTAGCTGTTGACTTCGCATCAAGCTATGAGGTCGGAAGGGGTGTGTGCTAGAATGAGTGTTGGCCTCTGAAGAGTCCTCAGACCTGGCTCTTTCATCTCCAGATCGCTCTTCCTCTAATTTTCGTCTAGAAAACTCTTGTTAAATTTCATAGCTCAAATTAGATTTCCCTTATGTCTTATCCAGTCTCATTTAGATGTATATCCTCTGCACTCCCAGAGCAACCTGGTATCTTCTGTTCTAGCACTTAACTATTGACCATCATGTCCATATTTTCTTTAAAACATGAGCTAGTGGCCCGTGAAGGGGACATTCAGGTCCTCAGTGTTCTCGTGGTGCCTGGCACATGGTGTATTTGTCCCCACTGATGAATGGGTTAACAACTGCCTAGCACACTGGAGAGCTTATGTCACCCTTGTGCCTGATGTTGAAGCCATCAAGACAGAAGCTAAGGTTAGGATATTCATTTTTACACTTCTAAAGGAAAGAAACAAGTCTTTCTGCAAAACAACAGTGACCACTGAAATCTTGTCACATTATGTTTGAGTAGAACATATTTCTGAAGACGTCATCACTAGGCCATGAAACACACATGCTCAATTACATATCATGCTAACAGCCACTTATTTCATGTCTTTTATTCACTATTCAATCATTCACTGTTGTGGGAAAGTGATGATTTCTAACTTTGTCCTCCAGTTTGGAAGGTATGTATTACTGAGGTATTCATTCTTGGGACACTGACTCAAGATAAACTCATCTTTGTCACAGGAAGTAAACCAAAAGCCCTACTGGCTTTCTGAATTAGTTTACAGATATGATGGCATCTTATACTGCTGAGTCTTACCACCCGGGCTGCTGGAGAATTGTCTGTAAGGATAAGGTGCCTTCAAAGCACATGCCCTTCCGTGGACATTGAGGAAACTGCATTGTGCTGGAGGGAAACAGCTTGCCTGCTTTATCATTAAGCTTTCCTTTTCCTAAAACCAATTCGTCATCACTTTTTATGAAGAGATTCTTTTCAGGAAGCCGCATTCTAAATTTGTACATTACCAAAATCATTCTATTTATTCTTCTCCAGGGGCAATTATAGGCCTTTAAGAGACTGAAGAATGCACCATTAATCAGGTCAGGGATTGCATGCTGCATTAGTTGCAGGTTCACTTTGATCAAGTTTTCCTTTCAAAGTCACTGGAAAGACTTAGTAAACTTCCCCCCACCCACAATCTTGTGGTTGAAAGAGGCACAGTAAAGGTTTTGCCTAGGGATAAGGGGAATTGTCTTGTGCTCATTGGTTTCATCTTAGCAGGGCATGTAACTGGCAGGTCTGAGCACCTACATTTGGCTTTCAGGTCCAATCATCTCAACAGTGGACAGGGATTAGAGAAAAGGGGGCTTTGTATTGGAGGAAGGAGAGTGAAACTAAGTGAAACTATTAAGAAGCCTACTCTTTCTGAAAGTGCCTGTAGTTCCGTGTTGCTTTTCAAGTGTTTCTTGCTTACTACTTTTAATTTGATGTAATAATATTGTCAAAGAAAATGATTTGGGCTGGGCGCAATGGCACACACCTGTAATTCCAGCCACTCTGGAGGCTGAGGCAGGAGGATTGCGAGTTCAAAGCCAGCTTCAGCAAAAGTGAGGCACTAAGCAGCTCAGTGAGACCCTGTCTCTAAATAAAATACAAAATAGGGTTGGGGATTTGGCTCAGTAATTGAGTGCCCCTGAGTTCAATCCTTGGTACCCTCCCCTAAAAAGAAAATGATTTGAAATTCACAGAAATTTTAGCTCACTTTTGCATCCTAATGCCATTTGTGAATTATTTGAAAATTTTTTTTAATAGATGAAAACAAGTTTTGAAACCATAAGTTAAATGATTGGTGTCTATTTTCAGAATTTTTCATAAACTCTTTACTTATCTTTTTCTTTTATTTATTTTTTCTCATTTATCTGCAAGTCTGAAGACCAAATGCTTCTTTCTTCTAATAGTTTATATAGTGGCAGTAAAGTAGTATTCTGCTGAGTAGCAGGGGATCGTTTTGCAATCCACTTAACTCTGGGTTAAGAGGATTTCAAGAAAGCAATCATGAGAAAAGGGGAGAGGATAAGTAATGCAGTTCTGTTAAACCTTTCTTTCTATCTCCACTTCTAAAATGCTCCTCAGTGTCTAATCATCTCTCATTTCCAATAGCGTGACCTTTGCTTCGCTAGCCCAAGTTTCTGCCAATTCTGACTTTCTTTTCCCTTGAACATTGCCATGTGAAAATCAACTTTTATCGCTGCAAATTCAAGCGCACATGCACTTGTATGTGTACGTGTGGATTTTGGATTCATTCCGGCTCCCCCTACCCAGTCTAATACTATTTCTCCGGGATTGTTCCCATCTGTTTTCTGTTTTGTTTTATTTTTTTGTTTTTTACTTTTTCTGTCTCTTCTGTTGGAATAGATAGAAAAGAACAATATGAGTGGAAATTTTAGACTCAGGTCCTGTGTGACCCACACAGTATACAGCAGGCGGCTTCCACAGGAGGACTTGGTCAGGAGGGCAAGAGTGGCTTAAATTCAACCTACATTTCTCTTTTCAAACCTTACACCTGGGGTTGTATGGCAGGTGTGTGTGTGTGCGTGTGTGTGTGTGTGTGTGTGTGAAAGAGGGAGAGAAAGAGAGTTCTAATTTGTATAAAGTAACCTGTAAACTAGCACTGCCCCTCAGTGAGTTCCTTGGGTAAAGTTTTAGATGAATCAAGCTAAATTCTTTCAAATCACCTTCATTATATTTGTAAAATGTTTCAGATTCAAAGAGTCTGCGCTTGTATTCTACTAATAAATATTTTTTGTGTGATGGGAAAACATTTATTTGTATTATTTATTAATAAACTGATATAATTCATGTTTTCATTCTATTTGAATTATTTTTATAATTCAGTAACAGACTATTAGAATTTGGTACACAGATACATCATCTGGAGTAAACTAACAGTGCTGTGGGCTAGGCGCATCTCTAGGCTATGTTCTGGTTTTGTTTATGAAGGTGCTCCTCTTTCTATGACCTCAAATATAAAAATTGCTTTGACTATGCTTCCAGATACATTTACTAGGAACAGTATTGATTTGATTTGTCCTTTCTAAATATATGACAGTACTAAATTCAGTTGATTCTGTAGGAAAATGCCATTAAATATCTCTTGAAAGAGTGAAGATGTTTGGGTTTTAACATCATGCAATTCTATACATCCACTGTGCATGTATGGAGGAGTACAGATACAATTAACTACAAGAGGTGTTTTTTGTGTGTTAGTGTGAAATCTTTGTTTAGCTTAACATAAATAGTCTTCCTCCATCTTTGCCTCACACACAGCAAAATTCAAATTCAGGTTCTCTCTCTTCTAAATTGTGTGATGTTGAGTAATTAATTTCACCAGGCCTCCATTTCATCATTTAATTTGTGGTCTATACAAAATACCTCCCAGTTTGTGCTGAGAATTATATAAAACAATGCAGATAGAAATTGCTACCCTACATCATAGTAGGCGCTTAATAAAAGGAGCTATTAACGTGTAAGCTTTAATATTTTTAAATTTTTACATCTTAGTTGACAAATAGGGTGTCACTTTTAGCAAATGAAAATGGAACAAGCCTAGTTCAAATTCAAATTTAAACTAGGCTTGTTTCATTTTCAGACCCAAATTTCATGAATAGGCAAAAATCAGTTTCTTCTTTTCTCTTTTCCAGCATGGCCTCACGGCACCTTCAATGTACCGTTTGAGTATTCCTGTTTCTGCATGTTCCCATATTTTCATTTACTTTATGCAACTCTGATAGATAAGTGTCATGACATATTCATGGTTATCCATTCTCTGGATGGAGTTTCCCTTTTTGTGCCTGCTCAAATCAATGAATTGAGTCATGGGCTTACATTCACTCATTTTTCCTACTAAAGTGAATTATTTCCAAAAAACGGTTATGAAAATATGTTGGTTTTTGAGTACTAATATACTCTGCTAATTAAAAATTTCATAAATCTGAATTTACAAAATCCATGATATGAGTTTCAGTTTGTATCACAAAGGGGTTCTTTGCATTATAAAAAATTATTTATTTAAAAGGCTATTCCATGGTTAATTAAAAATAGTTTAATTCATGAAAACTGAATGTACTTTCACTTTCCAACCTCAGAATGAAGTGAAATGCAGCTAGCTTCCTTTGCACAGAGATCATTTACATTCACATGTAGTATCTACTAAAACAAGATGCTTTTCAATTCAAGCAACACATGTCCCTAAAGATTTCCAAAACAAAGTAATATATATGTTAGGATGCATCACTAGCTGAGATAAATTATTTTTAAAAAATTCTTTGGTTGTTAGTCAACTTTTCATCATTGTTACCAAAACATCTGACAAAAACAAATTAAAGGAGGAAATGTTTATTTGGGACTCATGGTTTCAGATGTTCAGTGCATGGTTGGCTGACTCAACTTCTGTGAGTCTGAGATGAGGCAGAACATCATGGTGGAAATGGATAACAAAAAAATTTGCTTAGTTCATGGCAGCCCAGAAGCAGAGTGCAGGTGAGGGGGAGAGGAAGAGAGAAGGAGAGAGAGAGAGCAGGGAAGGGGCTAGGGACAAGATATGGTCCACCAAGGAATGCTCCAAGAGACTGGTTTCCTCTAGATACACCCTATATACCTACAGTCACCACCCAGTTAGTTCATTCAAACTATTAATCTATCAAATGTATTAACCCACTAATTAGGTATAGCTTTCACAATCTAATTATTTTAGCCCTGAATATTCCTGCATTTACAAGGGAGTTTTGGGGGAAATCTCATATCCAAACCATAACATTCTGCCCCTAGCCCCCAAAAGTTTGTGTTCATCTTCCAATGTCAAGTCATTTAGTTCACTTCTGAGAGTCCCCATAGGCTTAAATTGCTAGCATTATCTAAATATTCAAGTTCAAAGTCTCTGAGATTTAACGCAAACTTTTGGCTATGAGCTCCTCAAAAAATCAAAAGCAAGTTACATATATTCAATATATAGTAGCAAAGAGTAAACATTCCCATTATAAAGGGGGGCAGAGAGAGATGTAGAAAGAAGGGATGGATTCAAGTAAGACTGAAATCCAGATAGGCAAATGAATCCTATAGCTTCATGCCCAATATCTGGAGCACATGACAGCTGAGATGATCTCCCAAAGAACTGCATTGCCCCGCTCCTTGGGCCTTGCTCTTTGCAACCCATATGACTTCTCCCTCAGGCTGGCTTTATGCACAGCCAGCAGTTTTCTTTGGCAGTTGTTCCACATTACTTACATCTCTTAATCTGGGAGGTTTCCACTGAAGCTTCAACTTCTTTCTCAAGCATCACCCTCTTGGGCTAGCTGCAGGGGTTCCAACCCTTGAACACTTTGCCTGGCCTCCCAGGCCTTCCTTTAAAATCTCATTGGAAACCACCTGTTACCTCGAGCATCCTGCATTCCTGCAGGACTAGCACCACATGGTTAATGCCAAGGCCAGCCACTTGCTTGAATGCTAGTCAGGCCTCCTTGGACCATGACTGGAGGAGCTTCACAGTTCCTGGGTGGATCCTGGGTAAGCAACTTACCAAGCAGTCCTGTGAAAGCTGGATGCTCCCAAGGATATTTAAATGAGTTTTCATTTCTACACCCTTGGGTCTAAAATGGATGTGGTCCTGTTGATTCTTGAGGTGACCTCAAGGCTTCATTTCATTGCCTCTGTGCATAGCACTTAGCTTTCCTCAAGAGGTAGTAATCTCTTCAGCAATTACGCCTTCCTTGGCCCCAATTTTACAAGTACTTTTGAATAAACTGCAAGTTTTAACAATCCATACTGTCTGTTTTTTGCTCCCAATTCTTACATTAAAACTGGCTAAAAGCTGCCAGCAACTCACATGCCACTGCCTAAATGCTGTGCTGCCTTGAAGTTTCCGCTATTGGATTACTTAATCCTCTGCATTTAAATATGGCTTCATATAGTCTCAAGATTTGGCCAAAATGCGGAAAAGATTCTTGGGCAGAATGTAGCACATGTGGCCTCTAGTCTCACTGCCTGTGGAGTCCTTGTTCCCCTCTGAAATCTCATGAGTACAGACTTGCATCTCATTCCTATTGCCATTCTGGGCTTCTGATTTCCTACAAGAATCACCTATTAATATTTCTTACAGCATTCTAAGGCTTCTTCATCCTACATCTCCAAACTTTTCCAAACTCCTTCCACAAACCAGTTCCGATGACCTTTGAACCACATTGTCAGGTTAATCACAGCAGCAACACCACATCTGGATAAAAATTTCTGTGTTAGTTAGCTTTTTGCTACAGTAATCAAATACCTGATAAGGACATCCTAAAAGACAAGAACTTTCTTTTGGGCTTAGGGTTTCAGAGGTTCAGTTCATGGCCAACAGACTATTGCTCTGGGCCTGAGGTAAGACAGTATATTATGCAGAAAGGCATGGTGGAGGAAAGTCACTAATCTCACAGTAGCTAGGAAGCAAAGAAAGAACCAGTCAAGTGCCTGGGAAATAATATAAACCCAAAAGGCACACTTCCAGGGACCTACTTCCTCCATCCACACCCTACCTGCCTACAGTTACCACAGAGTTAGTTCATTCAGAGTTCTCATAAGTCAACTATTTTACCTCTTAACATTCCTCCATTAACACAGAAGATTTTAGAGGACATATCACATTCAAACCATATGAGTTGGAGTAGTCTTTAAAAAAAAATCAAGAAAAAGAAAAGTTTAAGGAGGCCTATTCCTTTCTGTGACAATTCTTTACCAGTGTGTCTGACTCAGTTCTCTCTCTTTTCCTCAGGTATAGATAGCAGCTATCTTTCCAAGCCTCCAAAATTGGTAAACAACACTCCACATATAAATTTTCGAAGGCTCTTTATTGACTATGTTTCTATTTTAGTTTAAGTTTGAAAACTATTTCAATAAGTCAAATCTTACAAAATTAATTTTATATGGACTTTTATTTTTAGGTTTTATCAAATTAGTTGTTGAAAAATCATTGAATTTTCCAATTTCCTTTTACACCTATATAGAATACAAGTTTAACTATTAAAAATAAGAGTTCTACCAGAAGATTTTTTTCTAACAGTCAATATATTTAAAAATCTAATTATAAAATTAAATATTTTGTGACATTTTTTCTCATAAAATTTATTCAACTTATCACTTGCTTTGGTGGAGAGGATTTTTAATGTATTCTTGTTTTTAAGCTTTATTTTCAATCATTGAAATTTTTAAAAAGCATAGAACTTAAATATTTGCCTCTTCAAGTCAATGTTTTCTTCATCATTTAAAACTAATCTCAACTCAGTTGGTCTCTCTTGCTTTTTCAATGTTCCTTAATAATTTTCTTGTGGTTATTTGTGTTAATTAACTCCATTATCTATATTTTTTAAGACATAGAGTAAACAAAAATAAATGTTAATGCTTTTAATTTCTGCGATTGATACAGCAAAAATAACTGGACAGCTTTAGCTAATGTCTGACTGTCACAAAACTAAAGGTAAATTCAAAGATTTCTTTCTTCCTGAAATTTCTTAATTTTCTCTATAATTCAAAGAATACAGTTAGAAGAATGAATTTATTTAAATATATAATTTTTAATCTAAATAATTCTGAAATCGGGTAATGAAATATTTTTGCAGGCACATGATGAGACTTGAATAACATTTACAACATGATGTTTGAGAAGCTGGAATTACTTTTAGATATTATACAACCCCACATCTTATAGACAAAAATATTGAGGATGTGAATAGGAATGAATCAAATGTGTGGATTCCCTTTCAAAAACAGGGATACTTTTAATTTGTTAATAGAGTGAGATGATAATTGTGAGAAAGAATGTAATAAGGGAAACAAAAGTAGTCTTTGAGGAAATATGAAAACGTATTCAAAAGTCTTCAACTTTAGTCCATTTCACCAGTTCCTTGGCCTTTGACCAGTCATCTAAATATTTCACAACTTTTTCTAATAAAAATTGGTCATAAATTTCAAACAAATTAACACCATTGGTCCCATGCCAGGTATTTCAGATCACTTCACTGAAGCATTTTTTAATAAACTAATGTTTGTAGCATTTATGGGGAGCTAGAATTGAGAACTGAAAAGGAGATATGGAGATAAATAAAATAAACTTTAATTCTTCCATTATTTTTGCAGCTTCATGAAAAAGTGCTGATCTGCTTAAGTTAGTAACAAAATGCTGAAGAAAAGCTGAGCAATCTGAAGAACTAGGACATGCATGTCCACAGGGAATCTTGGAGTTAATACAGAGCTCGTAGTTTTTAAGAAATTCAAATAAGTTCTATATGTTGAGAACACATTAGGAAAAGGTCCCACCCTCCTAAAGTGAATTGTGGCATAGGTTGTAATTATAGCAAGAAATAAAATATACATGATGTCTTAGGTGGAGGAATTGAGTTGTACTCTGAGGTGATATTAGAAGAAGGGCCCCATTAGTGTCCTGGACTTGCATTTCCTTGACATACCCCTTTGACATGTTACTGAGTGCCACTTTCTTGGCTCACTTGAGTGGCCTCAGCTGGAGCCTTGACAGCACCTAAAATGCTCGCAGTCTGGAGCATAAAGACATGTTGGTCTCTCCTTCCACTGTTCTCACTCAACTGCAAATATCACATCTGCTTTTCAATGTTAAGACCTTTGGCCCTACAACTTTCTTTAGCCAATTCCCTACATTCCATTCCCACTCTGCTGGAATTACAGAGACTATTAAAAGTGCTCTGTATAGTAACTACATATCACAATTATTTGAATTATAATGACGTACTTTCCTGAAACTCTTTTCTCTTAGGGGCAGGACCTCCTCCACAAGGTGCATCACAGTGTGGGTGCAGCTACTCTAGTGGGTATTTGTGGATATATCCAGCAAATACTTTATTCTGTATTTCACTCCATCTTTCATTTTTCTCTCCTTATCACAGATTCTTAAATGTCTGATGAAGTCTCCTGTTTAACTGCTCCAGTAAACCTGATTTCCAGTCCTTATAATAGTTTCCCCTCAGTGGCATTTCTCCTGGCAGATCCCAGGGTTTCTCTACAAATCTTACTAGCCCCTAGGGTGCCACTTTTTCTTGTCCCTTCCATTCCTGGTCCTGCTCTCATGTCCATGCATCTCTTATTCTGTGCAGTGTTTAAATCAGCATCTCTCAGAATACAATTTCAGGATCTCTCTCATCTTTCTCTACCTCTCCTTCTTCTCACATCACATTGTGATCAAGTTGATTGAGTCTACATTAAATAAAGAAATATGATTTCTCTAGGGCCACAAATATTCATGATTTCTTTACTCATGATTTAGTTTCATAGTAACTAGCAGACAGTCTACTACACTGCAAATATTCAATAAATGGTTGTTTAATAATATTGGAGTAAATGAATGAGTGTACATTTTGGATAAAATGAAGCTACCTTATTTACTATATTTTTGGATTTACTTTTATTTCCTGATTGTCAAATTCTCCTCCTATAAATTTCCCTGGGTTCTTTAAACCCTTCCAAGTTTTTCATAAAGTTTAAATGAGACACTTTTTGTTGTTTGTGCTTAGCATAGACTAGAAGTAGAACTAATCCTGTTCAGTTTCCACAATTCCTTAACTCACAAAAACTGACAGCAGTCAAGTATAGTCATGTTAAGTTTCTTGGATTTACTGAGCAGAAGGAAAGACCACAAGGGAAGGAAGTGAACAAGTCCTGAAGGGAAAGGACGGTAGAGGTTCTGTTGGAGCCATTCCTCCTTTATATGAAAGAAAAAAATAATAAGTTTGCAGAAGTACCACATCCTTCATTCTACAGTACAGAATATAAACCTTCATTTGTTTTGGACATGTACTGAATAGCTTTTCTTATAAAACCTGGCCTGTTTTATGGAGAAATTTGGAAAGGACATTAACTATTGATGAGGTATTTAGAGATGGAGAAAAGTGAATAGGATAATATATTGCTGATAAGAAGCAGCAGCTGAGTATACTGCTTCTTTTCCTCAAGTAAAAAAGAAACCAATAACAGAAAAACTCAGAAATCCATATGAATCGAAACTAGACTCAATTTTAAGATAAAAAAATGTCTTAGCAGGCAGAGCTATTGTTCTTTGTATATCTTCCTATGGGGCAATAGAAATTAAAGAGGAAATACCACTGCTCTGGAAGCGAGGAACTAGTCTAAGGTTTCTCTGAACTTGTCTCTTGTTATGTAAAACACAGAGTTTGCATCACATATTTCCAAAGAACACTTAAGGCTCTGAAGTCATACTCCTCTGCTGCTGCACTTTGCCCCTCTCTATCACATAATTCTTGATAAGATTGTTGCAGCACTGTCCTTCACCTATGTTATTAGAAAGGAAATCAATGACATGGCTGTATGTTAGACATCTCATTATGAATGGCTAGATGTATAGCTCCTAACTATACCAATTAACTCAACATATGAGCCATTTCTCCCTATATTTCTGACAGCATGTGCATTAACTTTTTCAACTCTAGCTCTTTTAATGGCTTCTGAATGTAACAGTTTAAGTGAATACATGTGAGCAGTTCTTTTTTTCTAAGTATCTTAGTCCACACACAAAATTGTTAACTTTTAAAAATTTATTCTTCGATTGTTATTACTTTTATTTTCTCTGGCAATGGATCTATAGGATTTTCAACTCACTTTCCAAAGAGGAGGTCCAAGGGAAATGGATTAATGATGATGAGTAGATTAAGTATTTCAGTTGCATGAGAAGCACAGAACACAAATGACTGATATATTTCACTCAGCTTTGGAAAGATGGATCCTATCCAAAGGATATCTTAGAGCTTCATACCACAATTTCAGTGAGAAAGACACCTGGGGGAGCAACATACTTTATTCTAAATCCTAAATAGTGGTTTTAACTTCTCTTGTCTCCCATATCTAATAGGATTCTGTTCAATATTTATTTTGCCTCATGTTAGCACATTTTATACCTAGTTACATTTGTTTCTTGCTAGACATCGTAAACTTCTAATGGGCCAGGACAGAACCTAGTTCATTTTATAGATACTCTACATCCAAGGGGCCAATAAAACATTGACCCTGGGGAGATTCAAGATGGTGGAGTAGAATAAGTCTGCATTCCTTGTTTTTCCATTGCTGGAGATTCAAGCAGCAGGAGTATTGCATCTCAGTGAGATGTGTGAAAGATAAATTTCACTAAAATTCAATATTGGACAGTTAGAATGTCTTAGAGACTCAGAAATACGCTTGCACGAAACAAAGAAGAAATAGTACATTGGAGCAAAGCTGATTTTGGCACCAGTATCATTAGCAGAACTGGTTCACCACAAAAGGGAGGGATAACACAGAAAAACAGTGGAAAAATTTGGAATGCAACAAAACTTGACATCAGAAAAGCAGTCCAAATTTAGCTGATCTAGAGGCTGCACCACAAAATGGTGCTTGAAAAGTGTTCTGTGTTTCTCAACTGGCCATAGAGAGCTGAGACAGGAGCCATCCTGATGCAGCCATGCTGGGTCTGCTGCTGCAGGAGCCAGAACATCATAGTAAACACTGCCACAGTGTCCTGACAAGAGTGTACCATGTTTCCTGGGGTATGCCTAGCAGAATATGAGTGAAATAGACAAAAAGAAGATTGTACCCAGAAGATTAAGAGATTCAATCTTCAGATATACTTTAATACAAAGAATACAAGAGATAAAACTCAAACTAATGACCAGACTAGAAATACAAATGGCTAGTGGGGGAGACTCAGGTCTCTCTAATGAATATTCACTGTTGCAGCAAAGAATTAACACAATGGCTATGGATACCACACCTAGGAGGGAGTCTCAATCCAGATCACTCTAGGACACTTTGGCAAGAGAAGATTATGCCCTAGAAAAATCCACATGTAAGAGTGGAAGAAAAATCTCTCCTGTCAGATGCATGAAATACAACAGGAATACAATAAATATGAAAAAATAGGGTACATGATATCCCTTAAAGTTCATAAGTCACCAGCAATTGACCCCAAAGATATAAAAATGAATGAAGTATGAGATGAAGAATTCTGAAGAATGATTATAAAAATGATCAATGATTTCTAAAAGGACACAGAAAAAAAACTAAATAAATTAACGTGGTCAGTAAAGGATCTGAATGAGAAATTCAAGAAGGAAATAGAGATATTAAAGAAAAGCCAAACAAATTTTGGAAATTAAAGACAATAAATCAGATATAATATTCTGTTTTAAGTCCCTCTAATAGAGCATGTCATTGTGAAGACAGGATCTTAGAGCTAGAAGACAAAGAGGCCAGGCTTGAATATTCAGACAGTGTTAAAGGAAATAATATAAGTAATGATCAGAATATAAAAGAACTCTGGGACAATACTAAGAAACCAAATTTATGAATCACTGGGATTGAGGAGGGTTGTGAGATACACCCTAATGAAATGGATAACTTCTTCAGAGAAATAATGGCAGAAAAATTTTCAAACCTACAGAAAGAGATGGAAATCCAGATACAAGATGCATTCAGAATTCAAAATAGTCAAGATCAAAAAGGAACCACTCCATAACAAATTATAATTACAAGACCTAACACATGAGACAAGAATAGAACTTTAAAAGCCTCAAGAGGAAAGTGTCACATTACATTTAGAGGCAAGCCAATTAAAATTACTTATGATTTCTAAGAACAAACTTCAAACCAGGAGTGCTCAAATGATGTGTTCCAATTCCTGAAAGAAAGTAACTGTCAATCAAGAATGCTATATAAAGCAAAGCTATTTTTTCAAAATCGAAAGGGAAATAAAAACTTTTCAAGATAAGAAGAAACTAAAAGAATTCATGACTACTATTCCCACACTAGAGAACTTACTTTAAGAAATACTCCACATAAAAGAAATAGAAAGCAAATCCCAGAGTTCACAAAAGAACAGATCTCATTTGAAGAGTAGCTAAGTTGAATGAGAAACAAGACCAAATAAAACATGGTCAATAAATCAAAATGACAGGCATTAATAAATATCTTTCTATAATGACATTGAATGTAAATGGTTTATAATCTCTAATTAAAAGGCATAGGCTGAGCCGGGCGTGGTGCTCAAGCCTGTAATCCCAGAATTTAGGGAGGCTGAGACAGGAGAATCGTGAGTTCAAAGCCAGCCTCAGCAATGGCGAGGTGCTAAGCAACTCAGTGAGACCTTGTCTCTACATAAAACACAAAATAGGACTGGGGATATGGCTCAGTGGTCGAGTGCCCCTGAGTTCAATCCCCAGTACCACACACACACACACAAAAAGGCATAGGCTGGAAGAATGGATTAACAAACAAGACCCTGATAAATGTCATTTGCAACAGGTGTATCTTACAAAGAGAGCCATAGGCTAAAAGTGACAAGAAGGAAACTGATGTGAATGGAGCCTCAAATCAAGCAGTAGTTACTCATATCTGGCAAAGCTGATTCCAAACCAAAACTAATCAGAACAGACAAAGAAGGTCATTTTATATTCATAAAGGGAAAAATCCAATAAGAATATAAAATAATAATAAATATTTATGCCCCAAACATGGGTGCAATGAATTACATAAAGGACACTACTCAAATTAAAGCCTCAGGTAGACTCTGGGGCTATATAATATAATATGATAATTATATTATAATTATAATAATGGTGGTTCATTTCAATACACCTCTCTCACCATTATACAGGTGATCTAGTCATAAACTTGGTAAAGACTCTTTGGACTTGAAAAATATTACAAATCAAATGGGCTTAATAGGTATCTGTAGAATATTTCATCCAAAACCATCTAAACACAGTCTTCTCAGAGGTTCATAGAACCTTCTCCAAAGTGGACCATATTTGATGCCAAAAGAAATTCTTAGCAAATACAAAAACTTGATAGAATTCTTTGCCTTTTATTAGATAATAATGGAATGAAATTAGAAATCAATACAACAAAATACTATAGAAACTATAAAAAACATGGCAATTGAAAACTTCACTTTTTAATGATGAATGGATGATAGAAGAAAGCAAGGGAGAAATTTAAAAAATTGGAACTCAAATAAGAATAGTGATAGAACATGCCAGAACCTCTAGGTCACTATGAAGGGAGTTCTAAGAGAAAACTATAAAGCTATGCGTGCCTACATGAGCAAATCTGAAAGATCTCAAATAAAAAATCAAACAATTCATATTTAGGCCCTTGAGAAAGAAGAACAAACCAATTCCAAAACCAGTAGAAGAAAGGAAATAATCAAGATCAGAGCCAAAATCAATTAATTTGAAAATAAAAAAATACAAAGGATTGATGTAACAACAATGGGGTCTTTGAAAAGAAATAAGACCGATAAGTCCTGAAACTAACCTAAAGATAAAGAGAGAAGATCCAAATTAATAAAATCAAAGATGGAAAAAGGAGAAATCACCACAAACATAACAGAAATCCAGCAGATCATTAAGGACTAGTTTAAAAACTTATACTCCAATAAATTGGAAAATATAGAAGGAATGGATACATTTCTAAACAAATATGATCTGCCAAAACTGAATCAAAAGGACATAGAAAACCTAAACAGATTCATAACTTATGATGAGATAAAAATAAGTCTTTCCAACAAAGAAAAACCCAGGACCAGATGGCTTCTTAGCTGAGTTCTACCAAAACTTTACATAACTAATATCAATACTCCTCAAATTATTTCACAAAGTAGAAATGAATGTAGCACTTTCAAATTTGTTCTATGAAGCCAGTATCACACTTGTACCAAAAACCACATCAATGAAAGGAAACTACACACCAGTATCTCTGATGAACTTAGAGTCCAAAACACTAAGTAAAATATTAGCAAATCATGTTCAATAATGTATGAAGAAGATTGCACACCATGGTCAAGTTGGTTTTATTCCAGAGATGCTAGGATGGTTTAATGTGTACAAATCAATAAATGTAATTCATGAAATAAATAATATTGAAGACAAAAATTACTTAGTCATCATGATAGATGCAGAGAAGGCCTTCTATAAAATTCAGCATCCATTTATGATTAAAATCATGAAGAAACTAGGTATAAAAGAAAAAAAAACCTCAACATCCTGAAGCTATATATGAAAAACCCAAGGCCAACCTCATAGCAAATGGGGTAAAACTGAAAACATTTTCTTTAAAATCTATAACAAGACAAGGGTGTCCATTCTCGCCATGCCTATTTAATATAGTGCTAGAAATTCTACCTACAGCAACTAGGCAAGAGAAGGAAATATAAGGGATAAAAACAAGAAAGGAAGATGTCAAATCAACACTGTTTGCAGAAGATATGGCACTAAGCCTAGAAGATCCAAAAACTCTACCAGAAGTTGGCTACGTCTAATAAATAAATTTGGCAAAGTAACAGGTCACAAAATCAACTGCAAAAATCAATAGCTTTTCTATATATCAACAATAAATCTGCTGAGAAAAAAATTCCGAAAAACAATTCGACTCAAAATAGTTTTTAAAAATATGTAGGAATAAATCTAACCAAGGAAGTGAAAGTCTTCTACAATCAAAGCTATAGAACAGTAAAGGAAGAAATTGTGGAGGACCTCAGAAAGTGGACCTCCATGTTCTTGGATAGGCAAAATTAATATTGGTAAAATGGCCATACTACAAAAAGCAATATACAGATGTATTGGAATCTCTTTCAAAATATCAATGACATTTTTCACAGGTTTAGAAAACTGTCCTAGAATTCATTTGGAAGAACAGATGATCCAGAATAGCCAAAGAAATTCCAATCCAAACAAACAAACAAACAAATGAATGAATAAATAAGCAACGCTGGAGGCATCACAATACCTGTCTTCAAATTAGACTACAGACCTATAGTAACAAAAACTGCATGGTACTGGCATAAAAACACAGAGACAATGGTACAGAAGACACAGAGACAAATGCACACATTGATCCTTCACAATAGTCTCAACAACATACATTGTAGAAAAGACAGCCATTTTAATCAACGGTGCTGGGGAAATTAATTATCTATATATGGAATAATGAAATTAGAACCTTATCTCGCACCCTGCACAAAAGCCAACTCAGAATGGATCAGAGAGCTGGGAATTAGACCATAAATTATGCAAATCATAGAAGATAATATAGGATCCACACTCCAACATATGGCATAGACAATAACTTTCTCAGTTGGACCCCCGAAGCTCATGAAATAATGTCAAGAGTTAATATATGGGACAGCATCAATTACAAAGCTTCTGCACAACAAAGGAAGCAATTCGGAATGTGATGAGAGAACCTCAGAATAGAAGAAAATCTTTGCTAGCTACTCTCCTGAAAGAAATAATATCTAGATGATATAAAGAACTCAAAGAGTTTATGTCAAAAAGCTCAACCCAATGAATAAATAGACAAATGAATTCAACAAACACTTCTCAAAAGAAAAAAAACACACAAATGGCTAACAGATATATGAAAAAAAAAAGTTCAGCATCATTATCAATTAGGAAAATGCAAATCAAAAGTATGCTGAGACTTCCTTTCACACAATTCAGAATGGAAGTCATCAAGAATACAAATAATAGTAAATGTTGGATGGACTGGGGTTATGGCTCAGTGGCAGAGCGCTTGTGAGGCACTGGGTTCAATGCTCAGCACCACATAAAAATAAATAAACAAAATAAAGATTCTGTATCCATCTATAACTAAAAAAAATATTTTTAAGAAAAGTAAATGCTGGAGAAAAAGGAACACGTTTATACTGTTGGTGGAATTGTAAGAGAATCACTATGGAAATGAGTATGAAGATTTTTCAAAACACTAAGGTTGGATCCAGCTTTACCATTCCCTGGTATTTATGCTGAAGAATCAAAGTCCTCATATTACATTGATACATGCACACCCATGTTTATAGCAGCACAATTCACAATAACCAAACTATGAAACTCTCCTAGGTGTCCATAAATGAATGGATGGATAAAGAAAATGCAGCATATATACACAATGGAGTTTTATTCAGTCATAAAGAAAATGAAATTATGTTATTGCAGGAAAATGGATGGAACTTGAAAACATTATATTAAGTAAAATAAGCCAATCTCAGAAGGTCCAAGGGCATATTCTTTCTCTCATATGTGGAAACTGGAGAAGAAAAAGGAAAAGAAACCTGGGGGTGGGACAAATCTCATGAAAATAAAAGTAAGATCAGTAAAGGAAAGGGACCAGAGGGTGAGAAGTGGGGACGGAGGAGAGAGATGCTAAGGATTGATAGTGACCTAATTATATTGTTACATCGTGTGCATGTAGGAATATGTAAAAACAAATCCCATCATTATGTACAACTATAATGTACAAATAAAATATGTGAAAAAATTAAAACAAAACATTGAACTGTGTTTCTGTATGTGAGTCCAATGAGGAAGACTTAATTTTAGAGGAACAACTCCCTGTAAGTGAAAGCATTGTTTTAGTTTTTTTTTCTTTTTAAGAGATATCACAAAGAATTACATATTAATTTCGAGGAGAAAGAAGAAACTTCTAGGTATTGAATAAACTGTGTTCTTTCCAACTACAGCCTGTAATATAACATCGGCTCAGTGCATTTTAGTTTGGTATATGAAATACCCATTTCAGGTTATGTGACAGATTAAATTTGTGGAAAAGTAAGTTAAAGGTGAGGAAAATGTATTTCAAATGACATATTCTACACTAAAACATTAGAGACTGTATTAGTTAGAGTCCAGCAGAAAACACATACCACAATCCTAATATGTGTGTGTGTGTGTGTGTGTATAAATTTAGTTTTAATATACATATATATATATTCCAGTGGATTTTGTTTTTATTTTAAAATTAAGTTTTTGTTAGTTATCAGCGATTCTATTAGACAAATCTGGAAATGATGATTATTTAACAATAAACTTTTATTTAAATATGAATACATATACATGAATGTATATAAATTATTTAGTTGAGTGTGCAGGAATCCACTGTTGCCCTCCTTGGTCCGTCTTTTTTATTTTTTCAGGAATTCTTGAAATCCATGGAGATATGAAAAGACACACAATTTCTGTATTCTTCAGATCTCTTCAAGTGATGCTAAATTTTTTGATTTAACCTGAGATGTGATTGATACTGTTTTTTTGTTTTTGTTTTTGTTTTAATCTTGACATAGAGAGGCCATGATGATACTTTGGTCAATTTTATTTCTGTATTCAACAGTACTGGAAACTTTAGAGTTAATTCTCCTTTACCCCATTTATAGTTAATCAAGTAAAATGGCCATAGCCCCCTGTAGGCAAGAAGCATAGCATGTGTGCCTATAGTATTTTGGGCTCTCTCATCCTGGTTACCCAGCCTCTTCTTTAATCTATCAGTTTTGAGTTTGTAAATATATTCAGATTTTAAAACTGAGAAAGATACAATAGCATTTTATTTGGATGATGGCTTCCAGCCTCTTGATTATCCACTCTTGGTATATTAAGATTGTGTAGATGTGGTAGTACCACTGTACTGCCTGTGTATTTTTCTCCTAAAAAGGCCATATTTCATTTACCATCTCTGTAACTTTTCAGAGGTCAGGCCTTCTGGCCGCCCTTCCATTTCTGCCATTTGCTGTGATTAGTGTGGCGTCTGCTTCTGATGTCCGAGTCATATCTCCTGTATTCGATTACTGTGGAAGTTCTGTCATGCCCACAGCCAACTGTGGCCCAGTTCTGTGGTAGCATCTACTATCATAAGCCCTGATTTGCAGAGCAGAGCCTCCATTGAACTAGTGAGTGATGCCATTGACCTAGTCACCAGTGTACCAGACATTGCTCTGACACATGGCATGTCCTTTGTGACCTCCCTTGGAAGTTACTCTTCTAGGGCTCTGCAGACTGACATGCCCGGTTCACTGTAATCCATCACTTCTCTAAGTGCTTCAGTCCTTTCCGCTACCATCTTTCAGAGCAATTATGATGGTTCTACCACACTTGGCACGTGCCATAGTGCCTCCATATTTCTCTAAGTCACTAAAACTCTAGTCTTATCCTGGGGACTTAAATCCTGTATCCCGAAAGAGTTGATCTCTTATCCATCATGACCTCAAATTCGGGTCTGCATCCCTTCATGGCAGCCCATGTTATGGCCTGAAATCCTTTTATTCCCTTATCAGGCCTAGAATACCCCACTTGGGTTGTGTTCTAATGGAACCCCAACTATTGTCCTGTTGGATGTGTGCTGAGGGAAGAACAGATCCTAAGAAGGGGCCATACCATCTTGTGAGGAAATAGAATCAGAATCTTGCAAATATAAGTGAAAGGGTGCCTTAATTTTCTCAATCCACTGTGGCTTGAGAAATGCAATTTATTGTGTGCCGGTTCTGCAAGTTAGGAAGTGCAAGATCAAGCTTCCGGCAGAGTTTGGGTTTGGGAGATAGCCCTCTTCCCACATGTGCGGCTTTCTTGCTGATACCTCACACGGTAGGAAGCGATGTCTCAGGTATCCCTTCTTTTCTTAAGGACAACAGTTCTACCAGAATGGGGCTCCACCCCTATGAGCTCATTTAACCTGAATCACTTTTCAAGACCCTTGTTCCAATATAGTTGTCTGTAAGTGAGGAACTTCTATATATGCATTTGGAAAGGAGTTCACAATTCAGTCCAGACCCAAAGGCCAGTCTGTGATACTCCCACATCGGTCAGTCATTGGCTGGAGGCCACCTGGGAGTGTGTGGTGCCCATGGGCCCATGCCTTGGCTGAGGCCATCTACCTGATAGCTGAGGGGCACAACCCCTGGCAGTCTGAGCAGCAACCACCGCATGCTGCTACAGGTAATTGCCCGCAGCCCAAGGGAATCCCCTCACACAGGTCGTAGTGCCTTCCTAGAGATAGCCACGTCCAGTACCTGGTTGAGGGGTGGACCTTCTCCCAGTTCAGAACAATGCAGCAGGCTCTCCCAGCTCCTGGGCCTCCACAGGGCCTTCTGATTCCTTGTTGTTACTGCCCCACAGACAAACCTCTTACTGCTAGTCCTGCTCTTTCACTGCCTCCTGCAGATATGGATCGCTAGAGCACTCTCCAGGAAACTTCACCTTAGAGGTTGTTCCCCTGGACCCCCACCAGTGCTGTAGGAAATCAATATAAGCATTACAGATTGCAAGGATTTGGAAACAAGGAACTTCTTGGCAATGCTGAAGTTTTATGTATCAGAAAATTTCATGAGACTGTAAGTGTAGCCTTAAGAGATATACTCAGAAGATTTACATTAAATAGGATCCTAAAATACTATAAATATATAATCCCAATTTCTACTCTATATATTATAAAACAGAACCATTTCTGAAATAGAAATTTTTATGAACCTTCAATTTGCTGTTGGAAATACAAAGTCAGTAAACTGTAATTCAATGAATCAGAAACTTAAAAATTGAAATTCAAAATAAGTACGTTCTTTTTTTTCATATTTAATTTATTTATTTGTTCTATTTAGGCTTACATGATAACAGAGTGCAATTTGATTCATTGTACATAGAGGATAACATATCAATTCTCTAATTGTAAGTTGTATACAATCACAACATATATGCAGTCATACATGAAGTTAGGGCTATGATGACCATCATATTCCACCACCTTTACTGTCCCCATGCCCCCTCCCCCCTTATACCCCTGTGAACAGAGTTCCACCATTGTTCCCATGACCTTCTCCACATTATCGATCAGCATTCACTTATCAACGAGTACATTTGGCATTTGGTTTTCTGAGATTGGCTTACT
>CM053411.1:73111274-73149992 GCA_028644305.1 Xerus rutilus | reverse complement strand
TATATATATATATATATATATATATATTTTATCAACCATCTTTACTATACCCATTCCCCTTTATCAGCATCCATGACATCAGTCCATGCTATACAAATATTTGGAGTCTTTCAAATGTTTTCTATATGTAGAAAGAGAAAAGCAGAAATATCATCTAAGTGGCTCAAAATCAGCATCACATATGTGAAACTCATGTTCTGTTTCAATTCAGCTGGATTTTTCAACTGATAGTACTGTTTCATGCTTACAAATTCAGACTCTGATGTCAGAAATGAGATGTTGAATGCTATCTTGGCAGTGGCTAGTGACCTTTGGCAAGCTAACCTCTCTAAGCCTCAGTGTCTAGCTCTAAATCAGGACTAGTCATGACAATGGTTATGAGAGGGTTGTGCGATGGATTTGAAGTGAGCATTTGAGAGCCTCTTGCACAGCCAAGTGAGCTGCTGTTATTGTGAATTTGACCTCTCCTAAGCTAGAAACTAAGTCATTATGTAGAAGTATAGGTCTAGTGAACTGCTACTAGTCAAGTCAGAGCTCCATGATTAACAATGAGAGCTAGTACTAGTCACTGTGCTTACATTAGTATAATTAAACATTATTAATCCTCATGACAGAATTTTCTTCTTCATTTTCATTTTCTCCTTTATATAAAAGACTTGAAAATTAGAGATTTTCAAATGATTTGTCTGATATTCAACATCTGGCATAGAATGGAATCAAGGGCCAGATTTAGATTTTTCTGAATTCCAATATGTAGCTCTTTCCTTCTACTGCATTAGCTTTTTAAAGAAAATGGTGAGAATAATGTCAATTAATTGCAATATTCATCCTCTAAAATCTCTTTCAATGTCAACATTTAAGGATGCTTTAATTGGTGAATGTCTCATGTCTTATGTTCTCACTTAATCTCAGAAATTTTCTACAAAAGAAGTCATAGTTCACTGGCTTTGTGAGTTTTTATGTAGTCCAATTTATAGTGTTTATGTTCTTAATCTCAAAATTGATGGAAATTTTATGGCCCATAATAGGGCACTAAAACATTACTGGAAAGAAAGTGGGGTGTTCGTGTGTCTCTTTCTCAACAGAGAAATTGTTATAATGCCACATGACATTATGGTTGGCTTGTGACATAGCCAATTAAAATCACAAATCAGTCATTAAGAGATGACCTTTCTTGGTTCATTGAAATAATAAATAAAGAATACCTATTTTTTAAGAAGGAAGGCACAGATAGGAACCTAGGAAGATGAAATGCTTTGAGAACCATGGAAAAGTCAAGCTCAGTGTGACCCAGGCACAGAGGGAGTGGCAGCTCGCTTGGGGAGGGGTGGGGCAGAGCAGACACGGCACCTGTTGAAGAGCCATGTACTCATACTTTATAAAATGATAGCACTTTATAGACACAATGACCTGGGTGGTTGTACAGTTCTTACTTTTTAAGAACTACATAGGCTAAAATATATTAATAATACTTTTTGGAAACAAAAATAAAGTTTTAATTGAGCAAGTCTTCTCTCTCTCTCTCTCTTCCTTCACCCCTCTCCCATGGTACACATTCTAGATACATTTTTATTCTAAAACTAGTAACTATTTCCGTGATTGTATATCTGTATCTGCTCTACTTATTTGAAACAGTCATTGAAACCATTGAAATTAACTTCTCTTAGACTCTTTAGATATTATAAAAAATTAAGTTTTATCTACACTTTAACTTTGAAAAACTGGTATGGTTAAGCAGCATCACATTGGAAAAAAAACTCAACAGAAAATAAAAATTTGATTATATGTATGTTTATACACACACACACACCCACACACATGTATGAAAACCAGGGACCCCTCTAACCCTTATTTTCTTCAGAGATATGTTTCAAGATCCCCAGGGGATGCTAGAGATCACAAATAAAACCAAACCCTAAGTATACTGTGTTTACTCTTACATGTCCTGACTCACAGTGCTGTCTCGTACTACAAGAGTGAATCGGTCCTTGAATGTTTTATGACCAGTGCAGCCTTTGCATCACTGTTCTTGTATTTTTGAGGCATTATCAAATGAAATAAGAGTCACTTGAACACAAGCCATACTACTATAGTCATCAGATAATTAAGACAGCTTCTGAGTGACTAATAGTCATGTAGCATATACCACATGGACACACTGCACAAAGAGATGACTCATGTCCTGGGAAGGATGAAGCAGGACTTTGCAAGCCTTCATTTTTCCACTTAGTGTGAAAAATTCAAAACTTATGAATTGTTTATTTATGGATTTTTCTATTTAATATTTTCACACTGCCATTTAATGCAGGCAACTGATATTGCAGAATTGAAAATCATGGCTTAGGAGAACAAATGTACATATGAAATACATACATACACATATATGTATAACTTATTGTAAATGAGTTTGTATATGTATGTCTACATATGTATAATACATATGAGTGTGTATGTGTGTGTATACATATGTATCTATCTATATAAAATATATAATCTCCAGATGCTCATCAACCTACAATTGGATTGCATCCTGATAAACCCATCCTACTTTGAAAATAACATACACTAAAAATACACCTGACACATTTGCCCTACTAAGTATCTTAGCTTAGTAGCACTGTATACTTTACAGCATTGGTTGTTTCCCCTCATGATTTCTGGAAGCAGTGGCTAGCTACTGCTGCTCCTAGACATCACAAGAGCATATCTTTATCAACTATGACTGGCCTAGGAAAAGATTAAAATTCAAAGTACAATTTCTAGCGAGTGTATATTGATTTTACACTGTCACAGGGTTCAAAAATTGTAAGTTACATCATGGCAAGTTGGGAACCACCTATATATTTGTATATACATGTATAATACATAGGATGTCCTGTTAATTGCTCAACACTACTCATCAAGGCCATGGTGAAACTATTACCTAGCAGTTGGTAGTGTTTCTGTCTCACGATTTCCACTTGAAGCAATTTAATCTTAGTTCTGAGCCTATACTATATCTTCTCTGTTGGGCCCTAACACTTGGACACAGATTGGTCCTTCGCTTTTTGCTAATACACTATTTTATAAATTAAGTCAACTTATAGTCTCGGAAACTGTTAGTCTTTGAAAACTAAGCATCAGCCTTTCACCTGAGTCCAGTAACTATATCACTAGATTCTCTTTTTTCCAGCTGTTTCCATTGAACCATGCCTCTTCCTGGTTCAACTCCGGTCACTTGAGGCACTTATGATTAAGCAAGCAATATGACAGAGATGGTACATCCATCATGAGGTGGATCTCAGTTAGGGATTTGCCATAGGACTGAGGATAGGCCTGTCCTCTCATTTTATTCCCCTTTGGCAAGAGTGACTGAACTTCTCTTGGCTTTATTTATCATCATTCCTATTTCTTTTTGGTACTGGGTATTGAACCCAGGCTCACTTCATTGAGTCTGATCCTCAGACATTTTATTATATTTTATTTAGGGCCTTGCTAAATTTCTGAGGCTGGCTTTGAACTCACAATTCTCCTGCCTCAGCCTCCTGAGCAGCTGGGATTACAGGTGTGCACCACCGTGCCCAACATCATTGTTTCTTAGTAGGCCTTTTCTCATATTGGGACTAACATTTCTTGACTTCAGTTTGTCTTCATCACCTAGAACGGCAAATGCCTATCTTTAATCATCTCAGTTATCTGCACATTTTGCTGTCTAGAGGCAGGGCCAACATGTTCAGCCAGTTACAGAGCCATCAAATTGTGAACTTGAATATCTGTTGCCCTAAGTCTACAACCACGTCTCTCTCATGCACCCCGTGGAGGAGAATATTTATCCTTGAATGTCAGGTTAGATCATGGCTACACTAAACTTTTGGGCAAATTTTTTGGATTTCTGGTTCTTAGTTTGGTACTAATCCCAAATGCTCATTAAATTCCATAGTTAAATTCCATTTTTGCTCATTTCTTCCCATTCTGTGTGATTTGTACTGCCATGTTAGGAACACATTTAGGGGAATGAGCTGATGATACAGCTTTTACCATCCACATCTACTCTATTTTGATTTCTGATTCTATCACAGAAATTTTTGAAATAGAGGTTTTTTTTTTCCTGAGTGCCTCCATTCAAAACAATAACTCTTTGCTCTGCACCATGCAGGGAACAATGATCAATACTCTCTGATTTTGGTGAGAAAATAGATGTTTGTTAAGACTTACTCTCTTTAGCAGTGAAACCCATTCGCCATTATGTGGACAGGCATCTGGAAATGAGTATTAGCAGGGGTTATCGGTGATTGTGCCCTTTAGTACTAAGTCCTTGTAGGGTCAGTGGCAAATTCATCTTGTCCAGTAAGGCAATCGGAAGATTAGACCCTGTTTCCCCATGTTTAGCTTTTTACCTGGGACTCAGGACCCACAGCTTCCCTCGAAATCTTCTCTGTGCTACCCACCCGGAGATCTCAGAATCCTCTAGCTCACAGCAGGTCAGGCTTTGGGCATCTCTTGTCTCTTTACAGAATCCCACTGAGGCCTCAGTGCACTTTCTAGACCTCATGTCCATGAGGGAGGTTAGCAAAGGAAGAGGTGCTCCTCACATCCCCAGGGTCGCACACAGCCCTCACACGGGCTTATGAATTCACTGACTTTCTGTGAATTCATTTCTGTGACTGCTGTGTGCCCTGGAGAAGACAGCAGCGGGCACAGGTGAGAAAAGCTTCCTTCACGGGATTTGCAGTCTAATGTAGGGACATAAAACAAGCAAATGACAGAGGTTAAGGTGACAGAGCTTTGACTATTTACCACAGGAGGCTTTTGACAATTAACGTACAAATATGAACTATTCCAGGAAAAAAAAAAACACAAAAGTGTGGTCCCTTCGCACAAATTAGGACAGTGCAGATCAGGCCAAGAGGACAGTGGAAGAGAGGGAGGGGCAGGGGAGCTGCAAAGAAACACAGCATGTGCAAGAGGGGCTTTTCAACCACATCTGAAGGTGGTGACAAGGCTTGAGGACTTCAGGGAAAGGCAGCTTCAAACCACAGGTGCCAAAAAAGGAAGTCCTTGGGGAGGAGGGTGAAAAGTGAGTTCAGCAATGGGTCAGGAAACTCTCTAAGCCCCACATTCAAATCTCATCCCTCCTGTCACCTTCACCTGGATGTCACTAGCGTTATGAGCAAAACCTCCTATACTGTCCCCTTGTGTCTGCCTGCACCACCCTCCTGTTCTCAGCTCAGCACCCTTGGCTGCACAGAACCCTGGCCTTCCTTTCTCCAGGGCAACGATTAGACAGATACTCTGTTGAGCACTGTAAACTCCACCCGCTGACACCAGGCACCCGTGGTTCTCTTCGCCCTTGTCTATTTGTCTTTGTCTCGTAGAAGCAGGGGTGCACGAGTGCAGAGCGAGGCACAGCTCCTGACTTGCATTTCAGTGAACTGAACATGCCCTGGCCCAGGAAGTGGTTCTCTTACTGGTATCCAGAAGCTTAAATCCACAGCTCAATATTTGGTTCCTAGGTGAGAAATATTTTCTGTTCATTACCACTTAGGACTTCAGCTCCAACTACCGACCTAGTCTCAAGGTATGGTAATTAGACCACATTATGTAGGAAAGCATGAAACTCATCTAGAGTCCTCTTAGAACCAGATCTAATTTAGGAGTGAGCAGGAAAAACCTAGTCTACCCTTTTCCACCGGGCTTACCAAGATGCAGAACTCTCTATTCCATTAGTGAGAGGATAAAGAGACAAACATACAGCATACATGCTTAGAGCAAAGACAACAGAATCAAATGTGCATGCATTTAGAAATGTAGATAAATGACAGATGCATAAAATTGTTTTATCTAGGGTCCATGAGAAAGTCCGTGTAGAGACCGTAAATGAAAAAAGTAACATCACTTCTATCTTTTGTAACTGTATTCCAAAAAGTCACTCCTTCCTTTCATGAATCTGGTCAGTATTTTTCTTATCATTTCCTTCTGAAACACAGCCAAGATTTTTTTTTTTGAGATGGAATGATTATCAGAACTTTGAAATTCTCCTGGAGAAATTCAAACTAACATATGAAGAATACAGGAAAAGAAAAGGAGAGCTGCCTGGTTTTCAGAAAAATTAAGATCTAGTTAAATAGCGGAGAGTAAAAGTGTAATTTTCACTAGTCCCAGTTACACTTTAGATTTTCCCAATTATCACTTACTCACTACTAATTTTATGTATATCCATTTGTCCTTAATCCACAGGTAACAGGATCGACCTGACAGGTCAATTATCCCCAATTGGTATTCTAATAAGTGGAAATCTATAGTTGAGAGTCAAAATATGAGTCTCCTCTCATATTTTGAAAGTTTGAAATTCACAGAATTTAATTGTAAAGGTTATCCAATCTGACTCCCACCTATAGGTAAGTTTCTAATTTGCAATTGGTGGTTAAATAAGTAAAGGAAATAAAATGGAAAAGTTTTATCTTAAAAACTGCAGGACACCAGAGTGAGAAAGGAGCTATGAACAACTTATAGAATCAGCCTTTTTAAGGTTGCAGAACCTTAGACGCATGATCATGATTGATTTTTGGGGGGGACCACCTTCTGTCTGATCACTTTAAGGAGCACAAGTAGCTGACTGCATACTTTATAATATTGTATCGTTTTCTTCCTGTAATCTCTCTCCCTTACTTCACGTGAGATTTATGGGATGACATGGCACATGCTATTTTCTTATCCACTCAACAGCCATTTGGAGATTTGAAAGCATATCTAATGCCTTCCTGGAGCTGATGTACACCCAAATATCCTAGTCCTGTGGTGGCCTCCTCCATCACGTCACCATCCTAGGCAGTCCCTGGCAGTTTGTCAGAGTTTCTGCTTTTGTAGTATTTTACCACTCATTCATGTCTGAGATTTAACCATCAAGACAGATATTTGTGATCACACACGTTATTTTTGCGTGTGTTCATTTTGATAGTGTAAAGCAATGTGGAAACATTTGTTCTTGGGAGATAATGTCAGCAATAGGTCTGTATGCTTGTATCCAAATGGGCTCATCTTTCTCATCTAGCTCATTTATTACACTGGAGCATAAGGAGGTAGAAAAATAAAATTCTTACAGTTGTTGAAAAACTGATGCTATCTCCAAGCAGAAATAATTTGTTTTAGCCATACCACACAGCATGAGAAAAAACTGCTACTGATTTAAGTGAATTGGGTCACAAACTACACTATCTATTGCACTTCAAACCTGCTAGCATGATACACATATTTTTTTGAGGTGTAATAATTAAGAGTCTACAACTTAGAGTGCAGCAAAGTGACCAGCATAAGTTATAAAGTCAGAAAAGACTGAGGTTGAATTTCTGCAGCAGCATTTTTGGCTGTGTGGCCACAGTATAGTTAATCAGCCTTTCTGAGTTTCACATATGTAAATACCTCTAGCTCAATAAGACTGAAATGAATAATCTCAATATTTAAATGAATTACACAGTAAAGATGGCATAGTAAGTTTCTACTATATGTGATACAATTATTGTCATGATAAAAATATTGTATATATATATATGTTTGATATGCCTTTGAATATTCATATGCATGTATATGCAGATAGACCTAGAAGTTTTGCATGGTGCTACCATATAGCATACATATATCAATGCCATTAATGTCTAAAATGAAAGATCTTGCATATAACTCCCAAAATGTGGTTAATAAGACTTTGCTTTAGAAAAGAATTTGAAGCACATTAACTCACTACTAATTACCATTAAATAAATTAATTTGAAAACAGCAGCCATAAGCATATTAGGGAACTGGGTTGGTTATCCGAGTAACAAAAATATTCAGTTATAAGGTCATATAATGAAGAGATATAAAATAAAAAGTATGGTAAATAAAGAGGTAAAAATGGATCAAAAAAGCCTTTCAACTCAGAAAGGCTGTTTAACTAGACTGTGGCCACACAGCCAAAAATGCTGCTGCAGAAATTCAACCTCAGTCTTTTCTGACTTTATAACTTATGCTGGTCACTTTACTGCACTCTAAGGTTGTAGACTCTTAATTATTACACCTTGGTTAAACACAAGTCTTGGGAATAAATTTCTTTGATCAAGGGAGGAATGTTTCCTACTTGTAAGGGCTGGCCACATTTTTAAACAGTTTTATATTAAAGGAAAAAATACTTAATCAATGTAATTAGGGGAAAGAATTCTAGAAAACAATAGAATACTATATTCCAATCCAAATTCTGCCATATGAATTATGCATCCAAGTTAGTCATTTAATTCAGTATATTAGAAGAGTAACTATGATAATCCTGTAGTTCTTCAGATATTTTATGTAGCAAATAAACTTACCAGGATAACAGCACCTCACTTAGATTTACTTAAATAATATGATAAATATATACAAGTGTCCATTGTGGATTTAACTATATTTATTTATAAAATACCAGGCACCAATGTGATAATGAGAATGGGATATTTAATAAATGTGTTTTGATCATTGCTCATTCATATTGAAGAATTATGTTAGATTCCTGCTTCACATCATTAACAAAAATAAATTTTAGTAAAGTTAAAAGAATAAAAGAGGTTTAAAATTTTGTGCAATAGAGGGAGATTAAATATTCCCCTCCAGGCAAGATGAAGCAATAGGGACCTGATCAACACGGGGAACACACACACACAACACAAAATAAGATGTGATCATTTTCAACATATTGGACAGCAGGTGATACAGGAAATTGATCTTTGAAAGATGGCAAGGTGAATCCTATGAATGTTCTACCTTGTTGCTTTAAGAGAGTTTTCAGAGCATGGTACAGAGAAGAAAAATGCAGGAATGTCAGACTCCCAGAGCTGAAGAGATGAAGGAGCAAGTCTAGGAAGACCATGGTGGCTAGAGCTGGTAGTACCGAAAGGCCAGGACTGCAGGAACAGAGAGCTCCACAGAGGAGAGGCTTGCTAACTTATATGCGAAGAATCTAGAAACAAAAATAAGAACGGAAAATTTAATCCAACAATACACCAAAAGTTAATAATTCCTTTTGTGCAGTTATAGCAGCATTAGTCAAAATATGCAAAAAGTGGAAGTGACCCAAGAGTTCATTGACAAGTGAATGGTTAAACCAAAAGTGGCCTGAATCACAATGAAGTATTGTTCATTCTTAGAAAAGGAAGAACATTCTGAGCCATGCCAGAGGATGGGTGAACCTTGAGAACATAAAGCTAATATGTTATATAGGGGTAAACAGTGTCTGATTCCACTTAGTAAGTTTACTAGTGTAGTCAAATCCGCACAAATGGAAAGTAGAATGGCAGTTCCCAGGGTCTGTGGGGAAAAAGCAATGAGGCCTCAGTACTTCATGGCTCAGAGTTGCAGCTGGGGAACATGGGAAAACTGTGGCAATGGACAGAGTCAGGGCTCCATGTGCTTAGCACCACAGAACTGTCCACGTAAAGATGGTCAATAAGCAAAGTTTAGATTATTTGTGCTTGACCATAATAAAAATAGAACAACAAAAGTAAGCAAAACGACATAAAACATTATCCTTTCTTAGTATTTCCATGAAGCAAATTTGGTGGAACTAAGAAACAATCAAGACATTCACACACACACACACACACACACGTGCGCACACACACACGAATCAGTTAACCACATTCATAAACTAAAAACAACAGCAACAAAAACAGTAGAACAAGAAACCTTAAAAAGTTGACAATACTCAACATTCATTGTCAATATTCAGCAAACTAGGAATAGAATGAAATTTCTTCAACCTGATACAAGGCACCAATGAAAAGTCTATACCTAATATCATACTCCATGGTAAAAGCCTGATTTTCATTTATCTAATTAAGATTTTGTTTAGAATACATAAAAATACTTCAACAATAAAATAAAATAAAACTAAAATTATGGGTAAAATTTTACCAGATGCTTCACTTAATCAGACACAAGGATGGCAAACACAGCAGAGGAGTTCAGCTTCTTAGTCACTGGGGAAATGCAACTTCAATTACAGTGATGTGCCACTGCATACCTACTAAAGTGACAAGAATTCAAGACTGAATATTCTACATGCTGGCAATGATACAGTACAACTGAAACATTTATACACTGCTGATTGTGTGTACAATGTTTCCACTACCCTAAAAACACTTTGGGGATCAAAAAAAATTAAATGTACTTCATTCTTGATTGCATTGAATAGAAGTTCATATATAAAAATTAACATAGAAAAAGTCTGAAGCAAGGACTCAGACAATGCTATAAAGCACTGCTATAAAGCACTAAAAGAACAATATGACATACATTCTCACCTCCGACCCTGGTTCCTGAACCTTTCTATTCTTGCTATGAGAGGAACAGAGCCATGTAGTATTTGGTGTTTTTGTTTTGTTTTGTTTTTGTTTGTTTGTTTTGGTACTGGAGATTGAACTCAGGGGTACTCGACCACTGAGCCACCTCCCCAGTCCTATTTTGTGTTTTATGTAGAGACAGGGTCTCACTGAGTTGCTTAGCGCCTTGCCGTTGCTGAGGCTGGCTTTGAACTCGTGATTCTCCTCTCTCAGCCTCCCAAAGTGCTGGGATTACAGGCATGAGCCACCGTGCTCTTCTAGTATTTGGTGTTTCACAGCATAGTTTATGTCCTCTGAGATGGATCCCATTTTTCCATGATGTTATCTCCAAATTGGTATATAAGTGTGTTTTGGAGGGGGAAGGGCCTTCCAAACTTTTCTGAGTTACGTCATAATTGAGGTGACCAGGACCTCTTCTTCATGCAACTGCACTGAGACTCCCCTGTGCTCTCTTCTCAACCAGGTCTCAACCCTGGCCACCGACCTTCCTGGCTTGTGTAGCCCACTTTTAGGAATAATCCTGCTAAGCTAATTTAGAGAGAATTCCTACTCCTGAAACTAACTGCCCTGGTTCTCTGGTTGAGCATCTCCACCCTCAGTGTCCTCCAGTTTGTCTGCAGCCGTGTCCTGACTCCAGCAGAAAGCCTGTTCAGTGGATTTGGTTGGAATCCTTCACCCTTGATGTGTCCTCTAAGTAACTTTCCATCTACTGAGCCCTTGTTCTCTTTACTAGCTGTAAATGCCCACTTTTCCTTGAATTCAATGTTGAGTCTGATTTCTCTCCCCTGTTTTAACAATAGTTCTGGATAAAATCTTCCTTGTCATTTGAACAGGCGTCAAAATTTTTCTTTCCTTTAACAAGGGTGATCATGAAAATTTTTCTTTCCTTTAACAAGGGTGATCATGAATCCTACGCTACTTTGAATCTGCCTGCAATTCACTCCTCGCTTTATTAAGTAGTAGGGAATTGTGAGTAGAAGTTAGGCAGGAAACAAGAAACACTGTAACCTCTGTTGTTCACTTTGTGTCCATGCCCAGATAAATAGATCTATTTTCATGGCTGGTGGAAAGAGAACAATTAGATAAAAACCTGGGATGAAGCCATTCTGACCATCTGTAAGTTACATTCACTTTTCAATTTATGTAACCAAGAATCCAAAAATTTAGCTAGCCCTACATGGCCACAGAGAACGGAAACACATCTGGCTGGTCCAGTGTTGCTTCCCAAGGATCCCCAGAATCCACAAGGGAGCCAGGCAGCTGGCATAAACTGTCTCTGCGAGGATGATCTCCCTGCTTCCAAGATTCTTCATTTTTGCTGTGCCACATTCTTTTCATGCTTAAAGCATGTGTTATCCCTCAGGAGGGCTCCTACCAACTAAGTATGCATTTATTTTTCTATTTAAGGAAATGCCTACAAATAGCCAAGCTCACACTAAAGAAAAGCAAAGTCTTAAGTGTGCACAAAAAAAAAAAAAAAAAAAAAAGGTCACTAATTTGATGTACCTAAATCAGACTGGGTCTTGAATTTTTGTACAATAGTGATTTTCTATTACCCTGTTCCAATTATGCTGTCTTGAGAGAGCTAGGGAACATTTGATTAAGGTAGTCAACAGGAAAATTTAAACTGCAATTATATGCTGATTTTATGAGATGCAGTTAAAATAGTCCTAAAATTAAATAAAAAGAGTAGGACAATGACATATCAGGTAAAACCAAAAAGAAAACTTCAGTGATAATCTTTAAATCGTAAAATAGAAGTAAAGATGAAAATATGGGATAGGTCATCCTATATTGATAATATGTTTTAATATACATATTGATATTTGACAAAAATTAATGTTTTATTTTCTAATAATCTACTAGAAAGGTAAAGAGAAATGATCAAAAACCAAACTGATTTTGTAAATATTAATGTTTTTAATTTTTGTTATGTTAAATAGAAACAATAAAAACAAATTTTAAAAAAGTAGAGAGACTCCTAAGCCATCAAGAAAAAGAAATTACCAATAGTTTCTTTTCTTCTACCAAGGAGAAGAAAAGAGACTATCTGAAAAGAAAAAAATAATTATTTAGGGAATTCTATGCCAGATTTTAGCAACATGTACAGAGGTTTTAGAGAAATACTTTGTGTTCCAAGAATGCTACACCCTGCCAAGTTGCCATTCACATGTGTGAAGGCATCAAAAAAGACATTCTCTGCTCTCTGTGGGCTTGGACCATTTTCCTAATGTCTGCTTTTTAGACGATAGACTGAATTTGCCTGTTTATCACCAAAAACCAGGAAAAGAACATGAAGTGACTGTAAGTGTGAGGTAATGAGTGCTTGGCAGCTGCTGAATGCGTGACAATTCTCGGTGATCCTTACAAAAAGGAGAGGGAAAAATCTCTACCTTAGGAAGTTAAATACAAAATATCGACAATTAATGGAGTACAAGGAAATAAAAAGGAAAATGGTAATACTACTGAATTCAACAACGTTGATACTCCACAGTCTGAACTTACACAATGGAGCCAAGTGGTACATGATGGCTACAAGGGGAAATGTGCTCTCTTTAGGGCATTACCTCAAAGAGTATGTCGGCAAGAGAGAAACTTCAAGTTTAAGGAGTTGGTAGCAAATCTAGGAATAGAATTCAGGTCTCCCAACTCTTAGTTCAGGGACTTTCTCTCATATCCCACTAATTCAAAGGGACTTAAGTCCATGAAATGGAGACTTACCGCTTAACAGAAATCTGCTTCACAAGTGTGACCAAATGCCTCACAAATAGTCATTTAAAAGTCATGTCAGTGAGACTTTTATTTGAAGATGGATTACCAAACATATGCATTTAGCTCTGCTACTACCAGAACACAAACCAATAAAGGTGGAACAGAAGAGGGCACAGCAACAACTCTGGAAGGCAGTGAGTAAAGAGGCTGGTGTCAACAGACTGGGCAAAGCTCCATCCTAAACTAGGGAAGCCAACAGCAATTTCATTTACTTGCAAACCCTCAAGCCTGAGGCACTGGCAACACAGGCTCCTCTGGAAACAGAAATCAAAGTGAAAGATGGCAGGAGAACAAGTTCCAAGTCTGTTTAAGAAGTAGTTCTTCCTTCCCCATTCTCAGCATGCAAACAGTGGGCCCTCCATCCCAGATCCCACTCAGGAGAAGACTGGGAATGTATTCTACAGGAGATCTCTGCACTGAAAGATACCAGACCCAGCTGACAATGAGATTCCACATTGTAAAAACAGATTACACAAAAAATGACTGCTGGTGTTATCTCTTAGATGTCTACTTAGCTTTCTGATTGGTTATATTTTCTATTGGCAATCTGATTAGTTCCAAGTTTAAAGGAAAAAAAAAGGCCTAAAAATACTAACATCAGGGTTTCCTAAAAGCAAACACATAGAGCTGGATGTGGTGGAGCACACCTGTAATCCCAACTATTTAGGAGGAGTGAGGTAGGAGGACTGCAAGTTTGAAGCCAGCCTCAGTAACATAGTGAGAATGGTCTCCAATGTTTTAAAAAATTAAAAGATATGGGGATGTAATTTAGTGGTACAGCATCCCTGGGTTCAATCCTCAATACTAGAAATTAAAAATTAAACAGTTCAGTCAGATCACCCTAGAATTACAGAAAAGTATGGCAAGGCTTCCTAGATGTTAAGAACATCATGTACCAGAGAAACAGCAAAGCAACTTGGAAAAGACAGAAAGGTCATGGAATTGAAATAGATAATTTCAAGGTCTGCTTTTACGCATAGATTTATTTACTTGTTTGTTCGTTTATTTACTATTGGTATCAGGGATTGAACCCAGGTATACCTAACCACTGAACAACATTCTTATTCCTTTTCATTTTGAGACAGGGTCTTGCCAAGTTGCTTAGAGCCTCGCTAAGTTGCTGAGGCTGGCTTTGAACCTATGATCTTCCTGCCTCAGCCTCCTGAACTACTGGATTTATAGGCATGCACCACCACACCCAGCAGGGAGTAGGGGGAGGGGTGGAGAATTGGAATAGGAAAGACATTAGAATGAATCAGGCATAAGTTTCCTATTACATGAATACACGACTAGTAAAACTCCACATCATGTTCAGCCACAAGAATGGTAAGTTATACTCCATACATGTATGCTATCAGAATACACACTGTCATGTATATCTGAAAAGAACAAACAAAAAATTAAAAAAGAAAAAAAAGTATATTGGCATCAGAATTTATGCATGTCAGCTCATGTGTATAAAAATATAAATCCCTTAGTTCTCTCTTACTAGCCTCATCTTCCCTTGTAGTCTCATTCCTCTCTGTTGTAAGAATGTGGAACTGGGAGACATCATTCAAGTTTGCAACTAAACTCTCTCATGTCCTAATTGTGTGATTTTAAGACATATCCCCATGTCTCTGTTGCTTTCTCCATAAAGCAAGGATAACCACACTGGACCTATCTAGTGGGCAAATTGTCAGGACTGATGAATTTGCATAGGTCAAACTCTTAGCACGACCTCTGCTCTATAGCAAGTGCTCTGTACCTGTTCATGACTTACTTTCATTTTTATTTACTAATTTTTCAGGTTTTATATTAGAGGACAAATATTCTTAGATTTCCCAATTAAATGTTGGGAAAGTCCTGTTTTAAATCACTTTCTGCTGGGATAACTGGCGTCAAAAACTAACTTATCTCCATAGTCACAAGACTTGTGATTTTTTAAAAAATTAAATCTCTTTTAAATTGGTAATAGAAACCTAAAAGCTGTATCTATTAATGGGATAATTTGTGAAGTTTCTATGCAAGTATATTTTATGAAAGGTTAAAATCAACTTAAACATACCTGTCTCCACAACATTTGTCATTTCTTTATGATGAAACATTTTTGTGTGCCAATGAACTTATTTACATATTATATCTAGAAGAAGATACATGAACTCTTATACAATTAATTTCCAAAAATGTGCAAGAAATTACTATAATTTCTTTATAAACCAAAGCACATATTAAAATCAGTTGACTTTGGATGGATCATTCTGTGGTGTTCTCAGTATAAATGGCATACACTTGATTTGAAACCCAGAGAAAGTATAAGCTACAGCAATCTGGATAGAAAGTATTAATTTCATGACACTCTAACAATTACAAAATTTAATTTAATGTTTTTATTAGAATTTATAGTTGTACATAGCAGTTGGGTTCATCCTAAGAAACTCATACAGGCATGGAATTTGATTTCATCTCATGATTCTCCCTTTTTCCTCCCTTTTTCCCTCCTGTGCTCTCTACCCTCCCTCTCCTGTTCTCCTTCCTCTACTAGATTCCCTTTCTCTTGTCGATTTACACGTATTTGATTGGTTCTTTTTACTTATATGTAAAGGTGAAATTCCCTGTGGTCTTTTATACATGCACATAACATGATTTTCTAGGAAGTCATTCTGCACTGCAATGCAAAGACTTAATTGGTTTTAAAGGGTAAACGAAGGTCTCAAATAAATAAACTTTTTACTCTTGTTTAGCATGCCAAGATTAATCACAGATTTTCCAGTAAATTATCTCTTACTCATCTCTCCACTCTGCCTCTTGATCTCCATCTACATTACTGATTTTCCTTTTATCTTTACCAAGAATATAAAAGAAATGTACACTAAAGACTACAACGCAGTGTCAGGGGAATTTGAGGAAGACAAAGAAAACACAGGGAGAAAGTCTGGTCTTGACAGTGCTTTTCATTTGCTCCCAAATCCACAAGCAATAAAAGGCCATGTTTTTTGAGTCCCTATAGGATTTTCACTTGGTGTGATGATAGACTTAAAGAATGAGTTAACAAATATGAATTAACAAATATGCTCCGGCTTTCACTTTCTGGAAAAAACCATGGAAAACTGGTGTTAATTATTTTTGAAATGCTACATAAAATTCACCAGTGAAGCCCTCTGGGTCTTCGCTAGCTTTTTGGAAATGTTCTTAATTATTGATTTAATTTCTTTTACATATATATATATATAGGGCTACTCAAATATCTATTTCTTTTTGCATTTTGGTAGTTTGTGTCTCTTAAGGAATTGACCTAATTAGTCTGTTATAAAATTTATGGACATAATTTATTTATTGTCCTTCAGACCACATAGAATCAGTAGTAATGCCCCATTTATTTCTGATATATATTTTTTTGCATCTTTGTTTTTTGATTAGCCTGGCTAAAAGCTTAACAGTTCTGTGGTTTTTCTTAAAAGAACTAGATTCGGCATCAAATGTTTTCATTCTATTATTTTTCTGAAAACTCATTCATGTTATAAGAAATATTTTCCCATTTTAAATTTGTAGACAGCTAGTTTAACTATATTTTAATTTCAATCTTTCTTGCTTTATAGCATTTCTATTCATAATTTATTCATTGAAGTTTTCTGATAACTATTTCTTTAAGTTTTGATTATTCCAAATTCTGACATCATTTGCTGGTCATTTAAAATATTAATTTTGTCTATTTTTATTTCTGTGACAATGACTTGCCTATTTAAATGTTTGGTAATATAAATTTAAATAGAAGGCCTCCCTCTCCCTTTATCCCCCTTCTTTCATGACTTGTGGAAAAAATGCGAAGACTTAATTGGTTTTAAGGGGTAAAGAAAGGTCCCAAATAAACTAAACATTTTACTCTTGTTTAGCATGCCAAGATTAATCATAGATTTTCCAGTAAATTATCTACCCTGATTTACAGCTTTCTAAAACCTTCATTTCCAGATTATAATGCTAATCTAGGCAATTGTTCTCAGTTCAGTCTGAGGTCTCTCCCTTCCTGACTCATTCCTCCTGTTTCCCCTGCAGCTGTCCTTGGCTGTCTGCAGATTCGCTTTATTTCTTATAAGCTGAAGAATGCATTGAAATGTTTTTGTAGGATGCCTTAAGGTATGTTTCTTAGATAATTCCATAAACAAAGTCTCATCTAGGAAAAAATATATGTAATTCAGAAAATAATGTTAAAGAATACTTTAGTATAAGATATTGTAGGGAATGGACAAAATGGAATTAGAAAACAGAGAAGAAAGAAAAATCATAAAATGGCATGTTTACCGCATCCATGTTTAACTTACATATACAGCAAATCACCAGAATTTAAATGATAACTCTTATTATGTCACAAGCCATAAATCACTTACAATGAACATCATTTTATTTAAGCACAAATTTATTGTTATTATTGTTGAAATAACTTTCAAAAATTGGACTTTAGCTCTGAATATTCCTTTGTTCTTATTACTCTGACAGCTCCTCTCTTTTTACTATTTAATGAGAATAAGTTTAACATGACTGTGCAAACTAAAAGCAAATTTTAAGGTAAAATCATCTACATTTTCTGGTGTTGGCCCAACACCAGAAAGAATTAGTCAATATTACACATGGGTACACACATATGCACAGATTTTGTAGAATATGCATTTTTTGTCATTGGAGAATGATTGTATTGTTGAGGATGGAGACTATGAAACCTTTAATGTTATATTTCTATCACAGGACTCTGCACATTAAAGGATATTAATGTTAATTACTAAATAAAGTGATGCCATAGTTAATGCTCTGTAAATTCAAATAATGAACTGTTACAATTTCTGTTTTTTTTGTTTCCTTATTCCAAGTAGTTGAAGGTACTGACAAAAGAGAACAAGGAAGACTTGAATTATAAAAAATGATATGCAAATTTTTAGTATGAAGAATACCTAAAAGTATAAAGTAATAATACTATATGGCCTAGGATTGGGAGACACTGAGCTGAATATCAGGCTAGTGTGATTAAGAACAAAAGTGGAGATCTTATGAAGTAGATATTTCATGCCATAGGAAAAGGTCATATAAAAACTAGAACATGTTACTAGAGCATTATACTAGTAATATGCATAGATGGCTACACTAGTCACATAAATACTAGAACATGTATATTAAAGTCTATAAGAGTTTATATAATTTAAAAAATCCTAAATAACAACCAAGCTTATATTAATAAAAAACAAACTGGTAACTATGTTCTATGTGCTATCAAAATTACCTGGAAAAAAATGACAAGCTTTTCAATCCTATTAATTTTCCAAATGACAAAATAAATTATAAAATGTATGATTTAAAGGAAAATATTGAATTACATTTTTAGAAAAGTTCAAAAATTATCCTTTGTATTAAATTTAGATTTAAAATATATTTTAGGTGCTTTTTTATCTACAATGCCTGTTCTCAGCACCTCTGTGTAAAGTCTGGGACTGAAATGCAAGAGCTTACCTCGAAGCTTCTGTTCTCTTCATTGCTCTTGTGTCTGTGTTGTGTCAATATCATACTGTTTTGATTACTACAGTTGTGAAATATATTTTGAAGTCAGGTACTATAATACCTCCTGATTTGTTCTTTTTTCTGTTATTGCATTTATGCAATTTGATGTGTCATACATAAATGAAGTATAATTTCTCATTTTTCTGATTGTACATGGTATAGAATCACATTAGTCACGCAGTCATATATGTAGATAAAGTAATAATGTGTTTTATTCTACTGTTCTTCATATCCCCACATCCCCTCCCCTCCCTTCACTGCCCTCTACCTAATCTAAAGTAACTCTATTCTGATTTGTTCTTTTTGCTGAACATTAGTTTACAACTCACAGTTCTTTGTTGGCCTATGAAGATTTTATGATTACTTTTATAGTTCTGTGAATACCATTGCTATTTTGGTAGAGATTTCATTGATGCTTTCAGTAATATGAAAAGTTTAACGGTAATGATATTTTCGATCCATGAACTTGGGATTTCTTTAGATTTTTTCTGTGTCCTCTTCAATTTCTTTCAGCCATGTTTTACTCTTCTCATTGTAGAAATATTTCACCTCTAGTTATATTACTGTATCTTTTTTTGGTAGCTTTTATAAACAGATTATTTTATAATTCCTATTTTTTGTAATTTGCTACTGTTATATAAAAATTTCTTGATTTTTATATCTTGATCTTGGACCTGGCAAATTTTCTGAATTCACTTTTTAACTTTAATAGTTTTTTTGTGGAGTCTTCAACAATTTCTATTTAAAGAAACATACTACCTGAAAGCAGTGACAATTTGACTTCTGCTTTACCCATTTAGTGTTCTCATATTATTATTAATCTATTACTATTATTATTATTATTAATATTAATCTTTTATTACTTTCTTTTGCCTAATTGCTCTAGCTAGAACTTCTGGTACAATGTTTTTTTATTTTTTTATTTTTTTATTTTTATTTTTTGGTTCTGAGGATTGAACTCAGGGGCACTCAACCACTAAGCCACATCCCCAGCCCTATTTTGAGTTTTATGTAGAGACAGGGTCTCACTGAGTTGCTTAGTGCCTCGCCATTGCTGAGGCTGGCTTTGAACTCGAGATTCTCCTGTCTCAGACTCCCTAAGTGCTGGGATTACAGGCGTGAGCCACCGCGCCCGGCTCAATGTTTTTTTAATTAATTGATTTATTTATTCTACTTAGGTATACATGACAGCAGAATGCATTTTGATCCATTGTACACAAATGGAGCACAACTTTTCATTTCTCTGGTTGTACACGAAATAGTGTTGCACCATATGAGCAGTCATACGTGTACCTAGGGTAATAATGTCCATCTCATTCCACCATTTTTCCTGTTTCCATGTCCCTCTCTCCTTCCCTTTGCCCAAAAATCCTCCATTCTTCCTTTGCCCATCCTCCCATTATGGATCAGCATTCACTTATCAGAGAGAGCATTCGGCCTTTGGTTTTTTGGAAATGGCTTACTTCACTTAGCATGCTATTCTCCAACTTTATCCATTTACCTGCAAATGCCATTATTTTATTCTCTTTTAATGCTAAGTAATATTCCATTATGTATATATACACCACAGTTTCTTTATCCATTCGTCTATTGAGGGGCAACTAGGTTGCTTCCACAGTTTAGCAATTGTGAATTTTGCTGCTGTAAACATTGAAGTGGCTGTGTTACTGTATGTAGTATGCTATTTTTAAGACATTAGGGTATAGACTGAGGAGTGGGATAGCTGGGCCAATGTGGTTCTATTCTAAGTTTTCTAAATAAATTCCAAACTGCCTTCCAGATTGGTTGCACCAATTTGCAGTCCAACCAGCAATGTATGAGTGTGCTTTTCCTCCACATTCTCACCTATTGTTGTTTGTATTCTTGATAATTGCCATTCTGACTGGAGTGAGATGAAATCTTAGAGTAGTTTTAATTTGCATTTCTCTAATTACTAGAGAAGTTGAACACTTTTTCATATATTTGTTGATCAATTGTATTTCTTCTTCTAAGAAGTGTCTGTTCAGCTCTTTAGCCCATTTGTTGATTGGGTTGTTTGTGTTTTTGGTGTTAATTTTTTTGAATTCTTTATATATCTCGGAGATGAGTGCTCTATCTCATGTGCATGTGGCAAAAATTTGCTCCCAAAATATGTTTTCCCTTCACCTAATTGATCTTTTCTTTTGCTGAAAAGAAGCTTTTTAGTTTGAATCCATCCCATCGATTGATTCTTGCTTTTATTTCTTGCACTTTAGGAGTCTTGTTAAGGAAGTTGGGGCCTACTTTTTCTTCTATTAGGCATAGGATCTCTAGTCTAATTCCTAGGTTCTTGATCCACTTTGACTTGAGTTTTGTGCATGGTGAGAGAGAGGGGTTTAGTTTCATTTTTCTGCATATGGATTTCCAGCTTTTCCAGCACCATTTGTTGAAGAGGCTGTCTTTTCTCTAATGTATATTTTTGGTGCCTTTGTCTAGTATGATTACTTTTTCTATTTCTATAAGGAATGACATTAGGATTTTAATTGGAATGGCATTGAATCTGTATAATACTTTGAGTAGTATGCCATTTTGACAATATTGATTCTGCCTATCCAAGAGTATGAGAGAGGGCTGGGGATATAGCTCAGTTGGCAGAGTGCTTGCCTTGCATGCACAAGGCCCTGGGTTCAATCCCCAGCACTACAAAAACAAAACAACCAAACCAAGAGCATGGGAGATCTTTTCATCTTCTAAGGTCTTCAATTTCTTTCTTTCATGTTCTTTAGTTTTCATTGTAGAGGTCTTTTACCTCTCTTGTTAAATTGATTTCCAAGTATTTTATTTTTTATTTTTTGAGGCTATTGTGAATGGGGTAGTTTCCTAATTTCTCTTTCAGAGAATTCATCATTGATGTACAGAAATGCTTTTGATTTATGCATATTGATTTTATATTCTGTTACTTTGCTGAATTTATTTATTAATTCTAGAAATTTTTTGGTGGAACTTTTTGGATCCTCTAAGTATAATATCAAGTCATTGGCAAATAATGATAGTTTGAGTTCTTCTTTTCCTATTCATATTCCATATGTTGAACCAACCTTGCATCCCTGGAATGAATCCCACCCGATCATGGTGCACTATTGCTATTAATATGCTTTTGTATGCAATTTGCCAAAAATTTATTGAGAATTTTTGCCTCTATATTCCTCAGGGATATTTGTCTGAAATTTTCTTTCTTTGATGTATCCCTGTCTTGTTTTGGTATCAGGGTATAGAATGAGTTTGGTAGGGTTTACTCCTTTTCTATTTTATGGAATAATTTGAGGAATATTGTTATTAATTCTTTTTAGGTTTTGCAGAACTCAGCTAAGAATCTGTCTGGTTCTGGGCTTCTCTTAATTGGAAGGCTTTTGATGGTGTATTGTTGTTCCTTGCTTGAAATTGATCCATTTAAGTTGTATCTGACCTCCTGGTTCAGTTTGGGGAGGTCATATCCCTCTAGAAATTTGTTGGTGTCTTTGAGATTATCTATTTTACTGGAGTATAAATTTTCAAAATAATTTCTAATTATCCTCTGTATTTCAATAGTGTCTGTTGTGATATTTCCCTTTTCATCACAAATTTTAGTAATTTGGTTTTTCTTTCTTCTTATTTTCATTAAGGTGGCTAAGTGTTTGTCAGTTTTATTTATTTTTTCAAAGAACTAGCTTTTTGTTTTGTCAATGTTTTGAATTGTTTTTTGTTTCAATTTCATTGATTTCAGCCCTAATTTTAATTATTTTTGTTTTCTACTTCTATTGTTGTTGGTTTGTTCCTCTTTTTCTAGAACTTTGAGTTGTAATGTCAGGTCGTTTATTTGTTGACTTCTTATTTTAATGAGTGACCTTAATGCAATGAACTTTCCTCTGAGTACTACCTTCATAGTGTCCCAGACATTTTGATATGTTGTATCAGAGTTCTCATTTACTTCTAAGAATTTTTTTAATCTCCTGATGTCTTCTGTTATCCATGCATCATTTAATTGTGTATTACTTAGTCTCCAGGTGGTGGAATAGCTTCTATTTTTTAATTTGCCACTGATTTCTAAGTTTATTCTATTACAGTCAGATAGAATGCCGGGTAGTATCTCTATTTTTTTGTATTTGATAAGACTTGCTTTGTGCCATAACATGGTACAATGTTAAGTAAATGTGAAAAATCAATATTCTTGTCTTGTTCCAGCTTTAAGAGAAGGAGCTTTCTGCTTTTCCCCATTTAGTATGATGCTAACTGTGGGATTATGATATGTGGTCTTATAATATTGAAGTATATTCCTGCCATACTTAATTTGTCAAAGCTTTTAGTATGAAAGGGTGCTGAACTTTATTATATACCTTTTGCACTCTGTTGAGATGATAGTATAGTTTTTGTCCTTGTGCTCTTAAAGCAGTGTGCCAATTTTATTGATTTGTCTGTGTTGTATCCATCTTTGTATCCCTGGGACGAATCCTACTTGATCATGGTGGAAAATGTTCAATGTGCTGTTGGATTTACTCTGTTTGGATTTCATTGAGGGTCCTTTCATTTGTTTCACCAAACATATTGGATATTTTGAGAGAGAGAGAGAGAGTTTCTCCTTTCCTATTTTTGGTATCAGGGTAACATTGGTCTCTTAGAATTTGTTTGGAAAAATCCACTCATCTTTAATATTTTGAAGTAATTAATGAAAAACTGATATCTATTTTTCTTTAGATTATTGGTAGAACTCAGCCCTGAATCCATCTGTTCCTGGAAGGTTTTTGTTACTGATTCGATTTTGTTACTTCTTACTGATCTAGTTTTCTTTTCCTTCATGATTGAATCTTGGTAAAATCTATGTATCCATGAAGTTCTTTTGGATATTAAATTTGTTGATATATAATTTTTATTACAATTATCTTTATTTTTACATTATCAGCTATAAGTTCTCTCTTTTCATAAATGTGGGGAATTTTTGATGTCTACATGTAGAAAGAGGAAACTAGATGCTTACTTTTTACTAATTACAAAAGACAACTCAAAATGGACCAAAGGCTTCCATGTGAGACCTGAAACTGTGAAAATGTAGAAGAAAATATAAGGTAAATGCTTACAGCCATCAATGTGGGCAAGTACTTTTTTTGACAAGACCCCTAAAGAACAGGAAAAAAACAGACAAAAATAGATTATATAAACTAAAATCTGCTCAACAAAGAAGACAATCAGCAGATTTAAGAGACAACCTATAGAAGGAAAATATTTGTAAATTATACATATATATATATATATATACACACATACACACACATACATACACACATATATATGTATGGGTGGCTAAGGGTTTGTCAATTTTATTTATTTTTTCAAAGAACTAGTTTTTTGTTTTGTCAATTTTTTGAATTGTCTCTTTTGTTTCAAAATTTCATTGATTTCAGCCCTAATTTTAATTATTTTCTGTTTTCTGCTTCTATTGGTGTTGGTATGTTCCTCTTTTTCTAGGCTTTTTACACACACACACACACACACACACACACACACACATACATACACACATCACATATACATATACACATTTGCCATGAAATACTACTCATTCATAAAAAAGAATTAAATCCTGTCATTTGCAACAGCAAGAATGAGACTGAAGATCATTAATTGGGACAATCCAGGTACAGAAAGATAAGTACCATGTGATTTCAGTTATGTACAATTTTGAAAATCTGACCTCATAGAAGCTGAGGGAAGAATGGTGGTTATCCAAGACTGGTTACTCAGGGAAAAGGAAGTTTGGCAAGAGGTTAACAAATAGGTGCTAAATTATGTTTAGATAGGAGTAAGGCATTCTGTTGTGCTATTACATAGTAGGATCATTAATGATAAGGACAATGTACTATCTATCCAAAAAAGCTAGAAGAAAGGATTATGAAGCTTTTATCACAAACAAAAGAAAAATGTTTGAGGAGATAGACATGTTCAAAGAGATTTAACATTACACAATCTATTCGTTTATCAAAACACAATAGTATGTTCCATAAATATGTATGGTTTTTATGTTGTTTTAAAAATAAATTAAAAATAAGATACTTGCTTAGTTATGAAGATTAAGAAATATGACATAGTTTTGTCCTTCATATTTTCTAGCAATAGAAACTCTTGCTAAAGATAAATGAGTTTAAGCTGGGTGCAGTGGCACATTCCTGTAATCCCAGTGGCTCAGGAGGCTGAGGCAGGAAGATCAATAGTTCAAAGCCAGTTTAGCAGAAGCTAGGCACTAAGCAACTCAGTGAGTCCTTGTCTCTAAATAAAATAAAGAAACAATAGGTGTGAGGAAATGGCTCAGTGGTGAAGTACCTCTGAGTTCAAACCCCAGTACCTCACCCCTCCAAAAAATATATACAATTTAACTCTTTTGTTGAAAGCATGTGATCATTTTTGAAACATATCTGAATAAATATTGATGTAGACCTTACCAAAAATGTTCCAACTTTCCACTCCAGTTATTTCTTCATCTCAATGTTTTTTTTTTTCACTTGAAATGTTAGCATTATTTGTATTTTTCCTTTTGAAGGAAGCCATCTCAATATGGTTAATAAAGTTTGGTGTGGTTAGACAGGTATTAAGCATTGGTGTGGCATGATGAAATTGAAACATCAATCAATTCTGCACTAAGGACTCACCAGTTAGTCTGAAGTGTTCATTGCCTGACCTGTTACTTTCCTCTATTGAGTCACCTCCTGAGCTGCTTTTCTCTTCAATAGCATAGGAAGAATGTACACAGATGGAGTTCTGGGGTCTGTTTCAGCTTAAAATCTGCACTGAAATTAATCTTTTTCCATCCAATGAGTTAATAGAATTATGCAAAGAAAGAATATTGGTATAAATTTCAGGTTTGTTTGAATGTGCTCTATCCATGCAAATTAATATTATGAGTGAACTGTTTATAAATAATGCATTAATGCTAAAAACATTTTATATTAACTTTAAATTCATGAAACTTCTCATAAATATTCTGAGCTAACATACTTGTGTAGATTTTTAAAATATTATGTAATGACAAATCATTCATATTATACTGTGATGTTATGTTTCATAAAAAATGCCACATAGGACAAATCTAGGGGTCTACTTGTTAAATATGTTTCCTCTAAAAAAAGACAAAGGACAATTTTGAGAGAGGATAATCAGAGTTACATTTTCAATTCACTTATTTCAACTCTGTAATATAAAGAATATATAGTGTGTCAGTCAAGGATTTTAAAAACATTATAAATCCAAGAGTGAAACATAAAAGCATTTACATACAAAAAGCATCTAATGAATTTACTAGGAACAGTTCCAACTTCCAGGAAGGTAAAATGATCAGATAAAAGCCACAGCCTACAGAAACACCATGTGTTAGAGTAGGAGACCGGCACAACACTTCAACACCAGGAGAGCTTTCAGCAACAGCGAACGCTGGAGCATTAGGAAGAGCAGAGAGATCAGCGCCATTCCTGTGGGCGGTGAGCACACACCAAGCAAGAAGCAAGCTGGAAGAGCTGGCTACCAAGTGCTTCTCCAAGGACTGGTACACAGACATGAAATAAGGTAGCATTCAGGAAGAAGCTCAGCCAAATTTATGAGCGAGTATGGGCAAAATATGAATAATAGTGAAAGACTTCAAGGACTAGTATTGCAAATTATATCACAATGTTAAGAAACAAATATAGGTTATTAAAACATAGATTCATCAAATACATAAACAGAGTCCTAGAATTTAAGTATGTACCAAAACATCAACAGTAATTTGCACATAGAAGGCACCAAATAATTAGTATATAAAAAATAAATTAATAATTTAGTTGCTATTATATGATTATGTGACTATTCTCTTGTGCCAATGTGCTTTAGAGGAAGTGACTGAGAATTATTTATTTCATATATCTAGCAACTAATAATGTTCCTGAAACATAAGAGTCCTTCAATAAGTGTTTGTAGCAGCTTGTTAAATTGATTAAATTTTGTGCTTGAATTAATAAGGAAGCAATTGTAGTTAGGCGAATGTAAGATCAAATGGTGAATAGGTTCTATATAAATAAATCAATGAATCTTTTGTAGATATTGACTGAAAAATATACTCACTCTATGTTCCAGAACATTTTTTTACTACCTTTTTAAAGAGTACATCATTTGGGGCAGAAAGTACTGTTAAATCTTTTACCACAGTAAGTTTAAAGATGGCATTTCCATTGTGGGCTTCTGGAACACTGGGCAATAATGTTGATCGTTAGAGAAGACGGCTCTGGTCTTCGTCCTCAGAAGCTATCTACATTCTACTCTTCTTTTGACTCTGTGTGCGTACGCAGGTGCATTGCATTTATACTGCCTGGCCTATAATTGCTTATCCCTGCCATAATTACTTTATTAGTGTGTCTATACCATGGGGAAGATTGTGCCCCATTGTGGTTCTACAAATTTGTTTACAAGCCTACATAACTAGAATTTAAATTATGTGGCTGTGTTAAAAATAGTCATGGGGCTCTTTTCATGGACTCCTTTAGAGAGTTGCTAAAATGATTAATCCGTGTGCCCAGGGGAAATAAGAGAAAGTTTGTCCTTCAGTACTTTTTATGTGCAATCCTCAAATGCTTCAAAAGTTTACCTCTTTATATGAGATGATTAAAGGCAGATTTAGAAACAGGAACAACATCAACAATAGCACCTTATTTTTGTGTATGGTTAATGCAGCCATCATGTACTAGAGGCTTCCAGAGGCAGGGAAAGATAATGTCTAGAGAATAGAAATAAGAAAATTCATGGGGCTTTTATTCAACAGTGACACAGCTTTTTGCCTTGAAGTGCAATGTATGAAACTATTGAATGCCACAATTTAGATGAAACTGTGCATTTATGGGAGATAATAAAATAGATTTGGTAAGATAGTTTTCAATAGTACAAAACAAAGAACATACACAAAAAGAAACAAATAGAAACCTAAATTAAAGTTCTTTTTTAGCTCCCCCAACTCACTCCCTTATTATTTCTAATTATAGGTGACTCCATTTAGAGGAAAGCAAAAATCTGAAAGAAATCAGCAGAAGGCACACATTGTAAAATCCAGGGCCGGGGTGATAGGCCAGGTGGGGAGGAGGTGATTGATGGAGGTGAGAAAGGTCAGTAATCAACAAGCTATGAGGAAAATTCCTGGAGAAGCAAAGGAGATATTTGTGCAAATCTTCTCTCATGGTTAGAAGGAAAATAAATATCACAATAGTTTAAACTGGACAAAAATGTTCGAAAGAAGAAATGATAAGTAAAAGACAAAGAATGACAAGTAAATTTGAAAAGGTGGTGGCCAAAACAAATTATCACCACTGGAGTGGTGATAAAAGCCACATGAGTCAGCTGCAGAAAGTAACAGACGGAGATTGCAAGGCCTAAGGAAAGGTGTGTACCCAATTAAAGAAAGAGAAAATGTACAAAATCGAGCAGTGTGCCAATTTTCTATTATTGCAAAATAAATTACCACATATGCAAAGCTTTAAAACAACACCATGCAAAACAAGACAAAAATCACTGCTTCTGTGGGTCAGGAGTCCTGGTCTGGTTCCCTAGGTCCTCTGTGCATGGTCTCACTGGGCTGCAGTCAAGGCATAGATGGACCGTGGGCCTACCTTGTTCTTGGTAGAATTTGGTTCTTAGAGTTATGAGACTGAGGTCCTGATTTTGTAGCCTACTGATGGCTGGAGCTGCACTTGGCTCCAATTCCACCCTTTTAAAGCATGGCAACTTTCATAAACGAGGCCAGGAAGGAGTCTTATAGCTCTTGTGCAATCATGGAGAGGAGGTCCCCATGGCCTTATGGGCCCTGTCCACCCTTGAGGCCTGGAGCTTACAGAGGGCACACACAGTGGGGGAAGGGATCTCCAAGGCTGTCTTAAAATTCTGTCTGGCACCAATAACCAAATGAAGAGAGATGGCAAACCAAGAAAAGAAACATATGCCATAAATTTTATGCTTCTGATGAAACCACAAAACAAATAAAATAGGGATTTCTGACTTTAAGATGGCAAAGATCTCCAGGTCCTTTTTTTTTCTCAAAAAATCCATGGTGCAGAAAGAAGACACAATAATCAGATAGCTTGAAAACACAATCTCTAGTTTATAAATGGAGAAGCCGATGGGACAATCCTAATTGATGTACCAGATAAGAGGGCCATCAACCTCATAGGCCTGTGGGAAGAAAGCAACTCAGCTCTGCAGGACCAGGGAGGCACTGCAGTTGGCGGTGTGTGGTGTGAAAGTCAACCCTAAGGAGCACAGAGATCTTCTTCTGCCCATCGCCACCCCAGGAACCCATGGTCTTCCGAATGAAGCAAAGTGTATGTCTAGATGCTTTTTATTGTCTTTTTTTGTACTGGGGATTGAACCCTGGGGCACTGAGCCACGTCTCCAGCCCTTTTTTCATATTTTATTAAAGACAGGATCTCACTGAGTTGCTTGGTGCCTCGCCAAGTTGCTGAGGCTGGTTTTGAACTTGCCATGCTCCTGCCTCAGCCTCCCAAACTGCTGGGACTATGTGTGCCACCATGCCCGGCTTAGATGTTTATTTTGAAGAGAGCAATTTAACAAAGGAAGGGCCAGGTTTTTGGGGGATATGACTCTCAGAGCAGAGGAATAGGGAACTAGACTACAAAACAGAAGAATGAGAAGTGCAATCCATCTCCTAACCTTCTCTGTTCAGATAAATCTGTACATGGTCAGACTATAGAGAAAGTTCACCAGCCCACACACATCTCCAATGGGCACTGTAGTCCCATGTAGTCTCTTAAAAACGAACAGATCCAAGATTTGACAACCTAAGCTGGTGAAAGGATAATGGGCTCTGGTGCAGTCAGCTAATGGAATGCTATTTGGCATGAAAACAAAGTGAGCTATTGCACTATGGAAAGGCATGGCAGAATCTTAAATGCATATTAAAAAGTGACAGGAGCCAATCCCAAAAGGCTGTGTACTGTAGGATTCCAACCAAGTGACATTCTGGAAAAGGCAAAACTATGCATGCTGCAAGAAGTTCAGCAGGCAGAGCGTTGGGAGGCAGTGGTTGGAATGAGTGGGGCGGGGGTGGGGGGGTGGGGAGAGAGTAGGACAGTGAAAGCTCTCATCGTGGTACTGTAATGGTGGACACGTGCCATTACATATTGTCCAGATGCACAGACAACACAGCACCTGGAGTGAACCTTCGTGTAAAGTATGGACTCTGAATGATTATGATGTATCCATGAATGCTAGTAAATTGTAACAAATGTAACAGTCGTGGGAGATGTTAATCATGGGCCGGGCTATGCAGGTGTGGAGACCGAGTAATCTCGCTGTGAACCTGAAACTGCTCTAAACACACACACACACACACACACACACACACACACACACACACACACACATCAAAATCTTTAGAAACAAAAGAAGGCAAGCAAATTGACAGAGAGATATAAGAGTTGAAGCTATAAAGATTGTGGCAGAGATAATGCAGTTCTGTCTTGTTTAAAATAATCAGCAAGTTGCAGAGTATCTTCAGCTAACCTTACAGTGTTAGGTAGCTAGTGATTTGTGATGTAAACTGAAATATAAAGCTGTGTAGAAAATATCTGATGAAGGGCTAGGGTTGTGGCTCAGTGGTAGAGCGCTTGCCTTGCATGCGTGAGGCACTGGGTTCTATCCTCAGCACCACATATAAATAAATTAATAAAATAAAGGTCCATCAACAACTAAAAAAATTTTTAAAAAATTAAAAAAAAGAAAGTCTCTGATGAAAAACTAGTGCTTAAATACTGAACCTTATACAAGTACATGGAATTGAAAGACTTGGAATAAGATCTAATTATCCAGGTAAGAAAGCATGAGGTAAGGACACGCAGCTTATAGAACAGGCACCTCCCCAGCACAGACCCATTCCTCAGCCACTCCGGGCAACAACTCTTGTTTCTTAGCTAGGAACTCATTCTAGTCACGTGATACACAGAATATCTATACGTAACTCTCATTCCAGAATGTGGATTCTGTTATTCCCCAAATCTCCTTTAGTTCTTTAATGAAACACAGAGTCAAAAGAGCCTCTGTTGCTGTTTAATTGACAGCCAACTCAGGGTTTTGAAGTCTCCCAGAGTGGTACCCAAGGTAGGCAATTGAGAAAAGTAGCCCAGTGCAGGAAATCATATTAGCCAGGGCTTAACTTTGACAGAGTGTTACACGTTCTTCATTATTGCAAGATATTTTTCCTGTGGATGACTTTTCCTTCCTTCCTTTCTTTCTTTCTTTTCTTTTTTTTAAGAAAAAATAAATCAGTATGTGGTCAATTCACTTTTCAACAATTCTTCCTCTGGGGACAGGCTGAAGTGATTTCACATTAAGGGGAAATGAGTTTTGCTGCTCTTCATAAATTGCTAATGAGCTTCTGAAACAATTGTAGCTCTAACCTGATTCACAAAAGAACCTTCTCAGATTTGTCGTTAATATTCTTGTAACAATAAAGGGAGAGAAAAATACCAGGGAAGTTGATGCCACTTGATGAGAACTAATTTACTCTTTTCTTTCAGCTGTTAGATTATTTCTCTCCATGACACTGCCAAGTAGCCTGGATGGAGTTTGACAGTCTGGCCTTCAGAGGTCCCTACTGCTGCCTCATCTTTCTTTGCAAAGGGAGTTTGCAGCAGGTAGCATGTCAGCAAAAATAGAGTTTATTTTCAGCCCTGCCACTCACGGGCTTCTGTGACGCCAAGCAATTCATTCCCCCACTCTGGACTGGTATGTAATGTGTCAGATGTGTACAAATGGACCTGTTTCCAAAAAGCTAGAAGATCTCCCAGGTTCCTTTCATTATTCATTTACAATGATGCCAGTAAATGCCTAATATCGAAAACACTCGCCTTTAAATTCATGGAATGATTTCTCCTAGATGTTTTCTTCTATTACTTCTATTTTCTTCAGATAAACCAACATGAAATTTAGGAGTGATATTAGAATAGATGGAGGCAATGTGGTGAATAGAAAGGATGATGGCTCCTTCAGCCGATCTCACCCCCAGCTCACTTCTTACCTTTTTTAACACAGGCAGATTAAAGAAGCGAGTTGGTATATGCACCACTCTGTGTCTGGAAATTTCCTTAGCTAGACTCACAGATTTGTTAGATCATTTTTTTAAAATTTATTTTTATTTTTATTTTGTTATTTTCCACATAACTATATGTGATATCCTTGCTAATCTTGTTGCCAGGATGTCATTAAGGTTCTTTATTTACCCCTCTATCTCCTACAGCTGATTTTCTCAACACTCTTTATTTAGATCCTGATCCCAAGGACAGCGCTAATATCCTTACTTTTTATTTTTTCAGGACCCCTCTTCTAGACATCAATCTATCTTTTGAAAGTTTTCTTCCACATAACAAATCCTTCTCAAAATAGAGTGGCTTAAGACAGTGATGACTCTGAGGGTCAGGATTCCACGCGTGTCTTGAGCTTATTATGTCTGTTAACCACGATGCCTGCTGGGGCTGGAAAGTCTGCTTGTTTGACCCTCTCCCTAGCACCTTTAGGAAGGACACTTGAGGGGCTGAGGTCTGGATAGAAAGCGAGATTGGAGTTGAGTCTGGCTCTTACCAGGCCTCTTTCAGGGCTTCTCAAAGTCGTCCCTTTCCACATGGCCTCTTCACATTTGGTTTTCACATAGTCTCCTCTGCAGTTATTTTTCCTTGATGGTTTTGTTAGTGCATTACAGATATACATAATAGTGGAGCTCATTTCATACAACAGTAGATTATAATTTGCTCCATTTCAGTTCCCGGTACTTCCTCTTCCCCTTCTCTCCTCTCTTCCCCTCTTACTCTTTCTCTTTTTTTACTAGTCTTCCTTCTATTTATTTGTTGATTTTTACTTGGTGTTTTATAGCTACAAGTAAAGGCGGGATTCACTGTGGTGTATTCATGTATATATACAGCAGAATTTGGTTAATTTTGTTGAACAGTTCTAGTCCTTTTCCCACATCCCTCCCTCCCTCTGTTTCACTGATCTCTCCTCTATTTTTGTAGACTCCACCCCACTCTGCTCTTATTTCCTTATTTTTCTCTGATTGTACACATGAGAGAGAATATCCCACCTTGACCGTCTTTGTCTGGCTTATTTCATTTAGCAGAATGTTCTTCAGTTCCATTCATTTATCAGAACATTTTTATAAATTTATTCTTATTTATGACAGAGAAGCACTCCATTATGTATTTATACCAAATTTCCTTTATTCATTCATCTGCTAATAGGCACCTGGACTGGTTCCATAACTTGGCTGTTGTGAATTGCACTGGTATAAACATTGGTGTTCCTGTATCACTATGGCAGAGTCAAACACTTGACTTGGGATGAAACCACCATATTAACCAGCAACCCGACTCCTTGGTACTTATAAGAAAAAAAAGAGTTAAAATCATAATACTCTAGTGAAACAGCCACATTAATGTTTGTAGCAGCACAATTCACAATAGCCAAGTTATAGAACCAGTCCAGGTACTCATCATCTGGAATTCTTACCTGAGATTTTAGAATTCTTCCGAGCTCAGAAATGCAATCTTTACAGTTTTTGAATGTTAATCTAGGGTTGCCACAGTGATATTTTTGCTGTTTCATATTCCTAAAGTAAGTCATAAGCCGAGCATGGATTCTGGAGGTGATGACAGCAGGGGGGTGTGAGCACAGAATCACCTGCATGGGTCCAACCTCTGCAGCCAACTTCCTCAAGGATGGGGAAGAAATCAGCAAAAGCAAGCGATGGCTTTCCAAAAATCAGTGTAATTGGTAAATCTCCTGAAAATTGAATTTCAAAATCCTAAAGAAAAGATGGTTGTTTTGTACCAGAGAACGAGACTAGAGATTGAGGAAATGGAAAGTGTTGTGAGACTACGAAGAAGCGTAGCTTGTAGGGCTTGGTGATTCCCTGGATGTTGGAATGAGAGAAAGATTAGGTGAGGGCATGTCATCAAAGGCCATAGTTGAGTCAAGAGGATCTAAACAGAGATGGAAAACAACAACGACCACACAGAAAGTGAATGGCCTGCATTGTCACTTAAGTGTCCCCCAAATATGGCTCTGGTAGGGGTTGGAAGTCCACACAAAGTGAGTCACACATGACACTCTAAAGGCTCTTAGATTAGAAACTAGACACATCAGTGCATGTACTTCATGGAAAAACGAGGCAGAGGGGCCACCCCATGTAAGCTTCTAATGAACTGTATTTCACTGAAGGAGATGAAAGAGAAGGTGCCTCCAGGGGAGGTGTCTGGTATGTGGGCAAATGTCGAGCGTGGTTGGGGCCAGGAGTGTCACTTTCCACCAAACTGGGGAGGGACAGCTAGTGGCAGATGTATAGTGACTTAAGCTAAACTTGCCTAATTGGTCACCCTTCAGAAAGTAATGATCCACGTGTGCAATAGCTTACACAATACAGTTTGTGAACCTGAGATTTCCGAGAGCTGGTGATTCATAACATGTTACAACTGAAAGAGCTGTGATTTAATTACTATATATAAAAAAGGGAGAGACAAAAGGAGGCAGAGACAGAGATAGACAGACAAGCCCAGGAAGGAACCTTGACCTCATGGGATACAAAATTTCTCATATTCAAGTATGAGAACCACTAATGCAAATTGAAATTTCTGGGAGACTCATTCAACCATGTTAATGTATAGACTTATTTGGATTCATATTTACACAACAAAAACAAAAAAATAAAAGTGCAAAATTAACAATATAGTTGAGCAAATAAAAATGACCAGAATTACTACCTTATGGTATTAAGAAATCACCATTGTTTGTTTCTGGTTAGAAGTAAAACAATGCTGTGATGGTATGAATATTAAAAATTTTTAGCTGTTAATATAACACAAACACATTTATAAATGAAAGCATAAGATGCATGAAGTATCAAAATAATACAGTTACACAGGGTCAAATTAGGTCAGAATATAGATACAAATACAAAGATCATTATAATTTGATAGTTGTTTTAGGGTTAAAACTATGAAAGCTATGTATTTTTATTGCTTCTTTTTAGGTATACATATCAATAGAATTCATTGTGACAGAATTATAAAAGCATGGAATGTAATTTGCTATAATTCAGTTCCCAGTCTTCCCCATTCCCTCTCCTCCCACCACCTGTCCTGATGTGGTGATTTTTCTGCTATTTACTTGTCATTTTTTTAACCTCATAAGAAAAAGTAAAATCAGAAAATGAAAATAATAAATTATAAAATCAGGAATGAGAAATGAATCGTTACCATAATCTTAACATTACTAAATGTATACTGAGATAATATTATGAGTACTTTAGGGCAATTTGTCCTTTTAGATGACATATGCATAATTGTTGAAGAGAAAGAAGAGTCTGAACTTATAGAAGATAAGACAGAAGGCCTCAGTAACAAAACAATAAATCCATTAATGCCCAAACACAGTACAAAGTTGAGCACACAAGGTCAACAGAATGGATTATATTAAATGTCTGGAGATGGAATAACACTGATATAACAAAAAGTCTTTCAAAAGATATAAAAAACATCAGTCTTTCAAAAGATATAAAACACATGCTTCCTGATTTCCTTTATATGATGGCCTTTATAGTTAGATCTGGCAAGAATATTGAAAGGAAAAATATTAAAAGAAAGGAAAATTCAAAAAGAATGTTTTACTGACAGAAACATTGTACTGACTCATTCATGAACAATGATAATGCATCACTTCCAACTAGGATTTATTGCAGAGGTGCAGTGGAGGTTTGACTTACTTGAATCAATTGATGTATAATTTATCACATGTAAAATGTGTAGAATAAGCAAATCCATTGAGACAGAAAGCACAAAGATTTCCATAAGGTGAGAGAAAGGAGAAAGGAGGAGATGTTGATCAGCAGGTCCAAATTTTCTGTTTAGTTCATACACAATTTTAGAAAAAGATAGTAGTTATGCTAGCACAACACTAGCACGGCCATTAATACAGTGAATTGTACATATAAATGTGGTTGAGAACAGCGAACTTTATGCTATATGCGTACACACATACATATGCATATATGAGTATAAAACTTAATTTGCTGGAAATTTCAATTGAAAAAACTACTTTGGAGCACTTCTTGGTAATAGTTGTTGAACTTGTTATATCCCATTTATCAGTAATTATGCTCTCACCAAACATACATGCATTCATACCTTCAACGAAGAACATGGTTTAGAACTGTCATCTTAAGTCCTGCCCCTGATGGAACAAATGTGTGAGTTGTGGCATATTTACACTGTAGTGAAATGAGAATGAACAAATACAACTCTGCTCATAAAGTTGTATGAAATTCATAAATATATATTTGAATGAAATAAGCCAGAGGCAAAAAGAATGCATATTTTATGATTCCAGGACCATAATGTCAAGGACAAGCAAAGTCAGTTGATGCCTCCAGCTGGCAGGGAGGTCCTGGAAGGAATCAAGGGGGATTCTGCACGCGATGATGTTCATTCTGTATTGTAAGCTGTTAGTGAAGTCTTCATATCTGCATTACTACTTCAACAAAAATGTATAAAATTAAACTAAAAACAAAATGTACAATGTAAATGAGCAAAAATATTATTTTCATTTATTGAAATATTGCGCCAGGAAGGCAGATGTGATTACATTGGCAAGTAGCAGCTCCGTGAATTGCCACTGCCAGTTTTCTTGGGAACGTTCGAGTCAACTCATTGCAAACCTAATATAAGGCTTACTTCAAAATAATCTGAAAAATAAGCCGAGAGAAACAGGATTATAAAGTGACTAGTAAATAGTGGGAGTTAATGGGCAGGGGGAAAGGCACAAATATCTCTGTCTAGCAACCCATTCGTGGGCTCAGGTCTGTGATGATGTACCAACCTCCTGAGCTACAACCTGAGGCACTCGGTGCTTGTAGCTGAGCATCAGAGATGTGGATTGCGTCCTCTTAACAGGATAGCTAGATACTCATGCTTCATTCCACCTAAACAGTATCCAGAAATGCTTTGAGTCTTTAGGGAGATCCCTAGGGTGTACAAGTTTGTTTCTCTGAGTGACTCAAATGGTGACAACTTGCAAAAGTGGCTGACAGGGAAGAAGACGAGCTGGTCGCATAGTGGGCGTGTTGTGTGTTTTGCTCACTAAAAAACAAGTGCAATTTTTCACTGACATATGATTTTTAAAGTCATTTGGCAACATGAAGAGCCTTCAAAAGACTATTCTTCCTGATTCAGTAATAGAGAGTTGAATCTAAAGAAACAGTCTCTGAAGAAATGATGAACGGAGATCTTCATATTGATACAAATTGCAGAAGTAAATGAAAGTGGAAGTTTCATACTATGGGTTTCTAACAACAGGACGATGTTTGAAAAAATATGAAGAAATTGATTACTTGATAGAATTATTTCTTCTGTCATCAAAAATAATAAATCATTATGTAAGATGGAAAGTTTACCTATATTAAAACAAAATCAATATTAACATTAGGACAGAGTTAATTCAGATTATACATTTATTTTTGTAATTGAAATAAGATACAAACTATTATTAATATATGCCACTTAATAGAAGGTATTAAATTATAAAATGTAAAAATATGCTTATAGTTTTTATTAACATGAGAAATACTTAAGATAAGGTTCATCATGTAAAATGAAACAACATTTCATAATAAAGTGTCATCCACATGAAACAGATATTTAGGAAGTTGAATCAGTAGGACAAGTAATTGATTGTAACACATTAAAAGGGAGAACTCTAACGCCATTTATAGATTTATAACTTATACAACTTCTTTATGTAGGAAGAGAAGGAGTTCAAGGCCAATGTCAGTTTGGGTTCTATGTGTTATGAATATTACATGTCTGCGGTAAATTTAGGTGGACTTCTTTAGTCATTGCAATTTTAAGAAAAAATCCAATACCTTGTTAGAAGACTTTATCTGAGATCTGGTACTTGACTCCCTGATACCCATTTCATCTGCACCTACAATTTTCTGTAACTACTTTGTCTTCTTAAACAAAATATGGACTCTTATTTTACTACCACTACCCTATTATTTTAGAAACAATTCTTACATCCTGACTTGGCTGCAATTTGTGTTTTTTCTTCCTAATGTTTCCTCCCATTTGGAGAAAGAAAAAAGTACTTTCTAGTACTTTCTAGGCTGACTATCCACAGGGTCATCATCAGATGTAAGAGTCGAAGAGCAGACAAATGAGGCTCAGCCTTTTGGACAATGGAGAATCACTGTCATTTAAGCAAATAGCTGCTCCGTACTTAACGTTTTGTTTACCCCACATGATCCATCAAATAAATGACAAGTTGATGCTTGAACTAAGTGCTTAGGTGAAAAAAACTAATGTCCTACTTGAATTGTGAACAAATTTGACCTGGAGAAGAAAGAAAGAGAGGAGGAGGAGCATTCAGGAGATGTGAAAGGATTGACCAGTGACATGCGTAGACAACAGAGAAGGAGTGGAGTGGACTTCCCATTACAGTTGGATGAAATGTGAGCAGATGTGGATGGAAATGAAGATGATATGCATCGATGGCTTCCCTGAGAAATCAGGTTCTAAAAACACAGGAGAAGGTGATGTGCATATGAAAAGGTGATTATAATAAAATAATTTAAGGGTTGAGAAAAAACTAAACAGTACCGTAGGTACATGGGAAATCACTGTGAGAGGATCAACTGATGAAAAGTGGGATTGGCTTACTTCACTAAGCATAGTGTTCTCCAATTCCATCCATTTGCCTACAAATGCCATAATTTTATTCTCTCTTATTGCTGAATAATATTCCATTGTGTATATGCTTAGTGAAGTAAGCCAATCCCAAAAAACTAAATGCCGAATGTTCTCTCTGATTAGTGGATAAGAATACATAAGGGGGGGTGGAAACGGGAAACATAGGAGAAATGCAGGAACTCTAAAAGTGGTTGGGGGAGGGGGGGAGGATGGAAAGGGAAATGGGCATAGTAATGATGGTTATTTGAGATGGTCTTTACTACCCCTGGCACATCTATGAAGACTCTAATGGGATGACTTTATTTGGTTTGCAATCAGAGAAATGGAAAAACAGAGATCTGGGTATGTAC
>CM053411.1:72983421-73110774 GCA_028644305.1 Xerus rutilus | reverse complement strand
TCTAAAAGTGGTTGGGGGAGGGGGGGAGGATGGAAAGGGAAATGGGCATAGTAATGATGGTTATTTGAGATGGTCTTTACTACCCCTGGCACATCTATGAAGACTCTAATGGGATGACTTTATTTGGTTTGCAATCAGAGAAATGGAAAAACAGAGATCTGGGTATGTACTATGACTTGAAATGCATTTAAATAAAAAATAAATAAATAAAATAAAATAAAATAAATATCTATGATTAAAGGTAAAAAAAAAAAAAAAAAAAAAGAAAAGTGGGGAGACTTAGTCCTACTTTCAATAAGGTTTCTCGTTGCCAGGTTGACACAGACTTTAAAGGTGTCTTTTGCACATCTACAATTGTTTTTCTTTGTACTTTTCCATACAGACAAATTTATGAACAGAAAATTTACCCTAATTCAGATGCATTAAAACTGGCATTGTATACAAATTTTATAATATTATTACTTGGACTCATAATAGCAGATAGATGCATTATCCAGGCTTTTTAGGATATTGTGGGATTTATAATTAAAAACTTTATGATAGAACTACTTTTAAGAAAGCATTCATGGGCATTGGTGGTTTTTCAAAGCAAAAGTCCAGGAAATCAGTCCTGATTAGTCTAAGTGTCTACCACCTCCTTCTGTGCTTCTCATACCTGCCTAAGTATAATGGCTAACTTGATTCCTGTCACATTGGTAAATGTAGAACAGCACCAGAGGAGCACAACCAGACAGCACAGGTTTGCTTATTAACTCCTCTTGAGTTAGACTAGGTCTCTACCCTAAGCAACTGCAACTTACCCTGATGGGCCTAATTCATCATGTAAAATGGATTCCTAACACCTTCCCGAAGGCTTTTTTTGTGAAGCAGAGTTTATGTACAAGTAATTTATAGGTGTGCGTGCGTTAGTGTGCATCTTGTGCACACATATAATGCTCAGCCTGGGAAAACAAATGTACATTGAGGAAGTCCTTATAATTTTGATTAAGCTGGGAAAAGGCAGAAAACAATTTTCCAGCTCACAAAGAGTTCAATTCATTGCCCCATCTTTTAGGTAAAACTTGATAGATATCTTAATTTACATATAAACTTACACAAAATATGCTGTACTTTAAATTCCTAAGAAAAATTTATTTTGAATGGCAAATATCAATTATTAACTGACTCCAGACCCCAATTTTAATGCAAATTTGTTTTTCTAAGGTAATTGGATTGCAGATAAATTGTTTGCTTCTAGAGATATATGCAATAAAATCCTCTTGGAAAGTCACAGATGATTCATTGGTTCTACTTGCATAAATTTTTCAGTTTTAATGAAACTGTCTTATTAATAAGGTATGATTTAATTTGATAGGATATCAACATACTACTAAAGCATTGGGGAATTTGGCTTAAGTTTATTTATGACTTGGTAGCACTTGGGATGGTGGCCTCTCACGCCCTATGCTTCCACTCGCTGTCAACTTCCATGGCTTGTCTCACCCTTACACCTCTCTTAGCAGATTGACTTCTCTGCATTCTAATGTAACCAGGGAAGAGACACTGTCATTTTGGTAACTATGTCCTACCCATATTTTGGCTTTCAAAAATATGCAGACACCCTCAGTCTCATACTGACATGCAATCATCTCCAAAATGGGTCATTTCCTCCAGTAGTGCTGGCAATACTTTAAGACAGTATAAAAGCACTAATTAAACAATATGCATTGTGTTATTGTCCCAGAAAAGAAATAATAGAAAAGAAATTCCTGACTTGAAAATATCCATTTAGATAAAAATAAGTCTTCATCTCTTGATAGGCAATGTTAGAAATGCTATTCCTTGGGTATATAAATCAAAGCATGCAGGAGATAAACTCAATACTCATCTGGAAGCAAGATTTGTATGATAGAGTGGAATTGGGAAAGTTATGTTTCACATTGTGTCTTCCTTCAAAAACTCACAATATGAACAACTTAATTTGAATGGAGAGAGGGGTATAAATGAGCCCACGAGCAGCAATCGACAATAAAAGACAACCACCCACATACGCAGAGCACTCCAAGCACCCACAAGACAGACTGCACAATGCTTGTGCTGCTTAGCTGAACACTGATAAGAAGTATTATGAAGGGAAGAAGGGCGAAAGGAGGGAGAGAGGGCACGTGCAAGAGCTGCAATCTATTAAAATCTTTTTCAGTAAAAATCTGAACACCACCAGATACAGAAAACCACAACTGGAATGAGCTATGTTTGATAAAATCTGGATTTAGGTTTTGGTTTCAATAAGGAATTTAGCCAAGGTAAATTTTAAAGAGAAAATAAAATAGAGGAAGATGTAGTAGAGACCAAGTTTCAGACACTCCAAAGAACCAAAGAGCTACCAGCATAAGAATTTATTTATGAGTAGTAATGTACATTTTTTTCCTAAAATAAAATTCAGGTTATAAAGGAAAAGGGCACAGTGGAATGATTCTTTTTTTTTTTTTTTTTTTTTTTGGTACTGGGGATTGAACTCAGGGGCACTCGACCACTGAGCCACATCTCCAGCCCTATTTTGTGTTTTTATGTAGAGACAAGGTCTCACTGAGTTGCTTAGCACCTCGCCATTGCTGAGGCTGGCTTTGAACTCGCGATTCTCCTGTCTCAGCCTCCCTAAGTGCTGGGATTACAGGCTTGAGCCACCGCGCCCGGCTAGTGGAATGATTCTTGAATTATCTCACACACGAGTTTTTTAGAGACACCTCATAACTATACTATGATATTCATGATTATGGAAGTATATTAAAATAACTATGAGATACCACTTTAAACTTCTTCAAATACTGTCAAAAAGATGAAAGACAAATGGTGAGGATGTGAAGAAAAGAGAGTCCTTGTGCAATACTACTGGGAATGTAAGTTGGTAGAGCCATGAGGGAAAACAGCGCAGGTGTTGGATACTTAGGTTGTTTTTACATCTTGGCTATCACAAAGGACCACAGTGAATAGGAAGGGGTGGGATCTCTTCAGCATGTTGTTTTCAATTATCTTGGATATATACCCAGTAGGGTGATTGCTGGATCATATGCCAATTATATTTTTAGCTGTTTTTGCATCCAGCAATAAATAAATGGATGCAGAAGATGTGCTATAAATACATAGAGGAATACAACGCAGCCTAAAAGAAGATGGAATTTCTTTCCTTTGAAACAACATGGGTAAATCCAGAGTAATTTATGCTAAGTGAAATAAGCCAAACCTGGGAAGACAAACAAAACAACAACAACAACAAAAACATGATCTGATTTCCATGTGGAAACCAAAAAAGTGGACCTCATAGAAGTGGAATAGAACACAGATCAGGGCCTAGGAGACTGGGCTGGTAGAGCCGGATGATATAGTTCAGCAGAAAATCTTAAACATTCTACAAAAATAATAATAACTAGTAGAACAAGTAAAGAAGTTTAGCAACATTGGAGGACATAAGAGCAATCGAGTATATCTATGTAATAGTAACATGTAGTTCAAATATGGAATTATTTTAAAATATTAAATATAAAATGTTAAACATGAAATTATTTAATAAACCCATAAATCATACAGAACTTAGTAACACATTTAACTAAACAATGTTAAGACATATTCAATTAAAATAATTGTTGCTGAAGAAAGCTTTTTCAAGTAAATGCTGGCCATGTCATTTTCATCAAGTGGAACACTTAATTTGTTAAGATGACAATTTTCTTCCAAATTAATCTGTATAGATTCAACTTAATGTCTTTCATAATCCCAGGATTTGTTTGTTGTTGTTGAAAATGAAACTCATTTAAAACTTACTTGAAAATGCAAAGCACTTTGAATAGTCAAAAGTTGTTTTGGAAAAGAAGAACAATACTAGAGGGCACAGACTCTCTGATTTTAAAACTCACTCTTAAACCTGCCATAATCTGTGGAGTGTGGTATTGGCATAAGTATAAACATATAGATCAACAAAATCGAGCTGAGAATCCTGAAATAAATCTTTGCATTTCCAGTCTATTGGTTTTCAAAAAGAAACTTAAGGTATTCATTGTGGAAAAAATAGCTTTTTAAAATATTGTGCGAGAACACTGGATATCAGTTCTAAGGTGAGGCACATTTTTATTGTCCACCTGAAGATACAAACTGGTGTTCATTGATGTAGTGGGCTCTCACACCAGAGTCAGGCTTTCCTGACTTCCAAAATGGAAATGTGCCTGGTCAAACTTACAGACACCAAATAACATGAAAGACAAAGCTTAACCTGTGGGGACCTGAATGGGCTTCATCAATTGTAACATTGTTAGTTCCCCGTGCTTTACTATTACAAACATCTGTCAGAGATTTTGACCAAAGGTACAAATTGGCAGAGGGAAATCATTTAACTGTATTCTAGGTGGTGGTGACAAGATTTGGATTGGTTACAAGATGTAAAAATTTCTATTAAGTATACACGCAAGCACAAGGGTATACATATAACACAGGCATACATATTTGGAATCAGCTATGGGTGCAGATTCTATCCATTTTTATTTATAAATTGTGTTTTAGGATAAACTACATGGGGTTTGCAGTCTTTATAATACCCAATAGCTGTGAATTTTCAGTTAGAAAGCATGTTAATCAATTTCCAGTATCAACACATGAATGGGGACCTTTTGGTTTGCAAACATGCACAATCCTAGGAAACATTTTATATTTTAGGGAGAATTAAAAATGAAAGTTTTTCCAGAAAAATGAGAAAAGTAGAAGAGGAATTAAAGAGGAGAGAGGGAGGGAGGAGAGACAGGATAAGGGAAAAACAGTGGACAGACTCTTATCTAACTTTCCTATGTACATATAAGGATATACTACAGTGAATCTCACTATTATGCATATCTGTAAGACACTAATTTTAAGAAATGTAAGTAAATAGCATAAAGATCAGTAGAGTAGAGTAAAGGAATCAAAGGAAGGGAGGAAGAGAAGGGTAAGGGTATTACTGGGGATTGAATTTGAACAAATTATATTCCAAGCTTCATAATTATGTCAAAACAAATCATAATGTATTGTATAGCTAATATCAACCAATAAAATATAAAAAAGTCTTCCTGAATTTGCAGGTAGGAGGGGAAATGTCTCTATTACATTTCAAGAATTCAAAGTCAGCTGGTTTAAGTCATAGACAACAAATCAGAAAAAACAATTTTAATTCAATTTCTTTTTGGGGGGATTGGGGGATGGGTACCAGTGATTGAACTCAGGGCACTCAACCACTGAGCCACATCCCCATCCTTTTTTGTATTTTATTTAGAGACAGGGTCTCACTGAGTTGCTTAGTGTCTTGCTATTGCTGAAGATGGCTTTGAACTTGAAATCCTTCTGCCTCCGCCTTCTGAGCTGCTGGGATTACAGGTGTGCACCACCATTCCTGGCTCAGTTCATTTTCTAATTCTGTGAATCAAATGTTCACTTTAGTGAAATGCTCAGAGTGTATTGTACAGTAAGATTAATCCCTCCTTGATGCTTCTCTCCCCACAGACATTGGGATAAAAGCCTTCCTAAATTAGTCATGTATCATTTATAGCTAATACAGTTTTTGTTGTTGTTGTTGTTATTGTTGTTCTGGCTTTCTAGCCCAGCTGTGGGTCACCAGAGTGTCTGGATATAAGACAGTGACAGTAATTGACATTTTCCTGTAATTCATGCTTTGGGGATGCTTCCCTATGCACTGTCAGCAATGACATGGTCAAAGCATGCAGGACTAGACTGAAACATACTTCCATGATAAGATGCCACAGATTAAAGGACTAAGATGTTTTCTTTCTATAGAATTTTCAGGACAAAGGTCTAAAACCCAGACTCCTTAGCTATTAAAGCAATTCTAAATATCTAGTTTGGGAAATAAAAATTATTTGGAATGTTGCAGATCCTACATATTTCAGTCATGCAGAGAGTATGTAGGGAAAATGTTATTCAAGTTCATGTTGGTTTATTCATCTAATATGGTGATTTCAGTTATTTTAATAGTCATCTTTCTTTTTTCTCCCCTTAAACTACTTTAAATATCCTGGTTGGAGCATTTTAAAGAAGATATATAAAAATCCTAACATTATATTGGACCCAAATGAATATCTGAGAGCCGCAATACAATTATCAGATGGAGTTACCAGGAAACCAGCAAAAACTGTCAACCAACCAGTCAACCACCCATCCACCCAAGTTCACGCCTAAAGGTTGAAAAGATCTCAATCTTTAGAGTTCACAATATATACATATATATTTTCATATATTTGAGAAGGACTATAGTCTAGTAGTATTGAACCAACTTTCACATACCAATATTTATATTATGGCAGGTTATCATTTTAAAGTATTTTCATATCACACATTATGTTCTACTCTTCTATTGATGTAAAAATTAAACTTCAAAGAACTAGGAGAATGTACTCCATTTCCAGAGAGTCAGGAGCTAATATTAAACCAGTTTTCTTAATTCTTTTTTTTATATATACACTTATGATGTCTCTAACAGCTTCTACTATAAGAAAGAGATTTATTGAAAAGCATTAAAACTTCTGATGATGATCAAAATAGTACCATATGTATACTGAAAACAGTAGAGTAAGACTTGGAATATCTGTTTCCTTGTTAAGGTGAGCTACTTTATCACAAGTTTATTTCCAAATATTATGAATTATGAATTTGTCTGGTTTCCTTCTGGAGCAAATAACCTCAACGTATGCACTAAGAGGGAACCATAAATCAGTAAGCACAGCAAATGATTGTTTTCTACTTTCTAATCAACAGTACCTAAATATCCAGCCTCATTTTTCTTATGCTACGAGCATACGGAATCATTACTCTTTTTTTTTTAATTCTTACTCAGCCCATTGGAAGAAAGATTTATATTTTTGTAGCTCACACCTTGATGCCAACATTATTCCCCATGAGAATTCAATATTTTAGTGGTGATATAATGCTCTGTGTGACACTGAAATGACAGAGAGTCTTTCCATAACGTGTCAATGTGAGAAACAAGACTATCCCATTCAAATAAGAATAGTGTTGTAGAGATAAGCCGTATGATAGATTCAATGAAACATCTTACTCTCTGCTCAGTTCTGTACATAAAACCTGGCATCCATTAGCTTATCAGGGAAAGCCCCTGGTCTTTGATAAGAAGGGGCTCATTGAGCTTCAACTATGGACCAGTTCCTGCACCAAAACTTGGATTATGTGTCACAGTGTTTAATTATGTTCCCCATAAGTATGACATGTAAAGTTTGAAGATCAGAAATACAAGAACATAATTGGCAATGGAGTTTACATATTTATGATGCTTATTATTATCAAGCTACAAAATAGAATACAGAGATTTCTCATATCATAAAGGTAGAACCTGAGACCATATGAATTTGAATGACAAAGTCACATGGATCACAAGGGGAGAAGGGTCAACTGCTGAATCAGGGTGATTAAGGCTGTGACTTATCTGGCTTGACACGATGGCTTTACGTGTTTCACTCAGTCAGGTTCCATTCTGGTGGATGCAGAATTAGGACTGATACACTCCTCTTTATGAGATTTTTAAAGAGCTCCCGTATAGACAATATGCTGTGTTAGGTGCTGGGGATAAACAGGTGAATTACGTCAAAAGCAAAACATGGTTTGTATCCTTGGTGAACTTAAACTCTAGTTGAAGAGTTGTGTCTGCTCCTGTGAATAGTGCATGAAATCCTTCCACTGAAGACATTTTCTGCAGATCTAACATGGCTTCTGCTCCAGCTGGATGGGATGAAAAACACTTTGAATATCTTTCTCACACTCACACCTATGCTTATGTGCCGAAAATAACACTAACGGTGACTAATATTTTATTATGCTCACATATATGATCTGCTGCATGTGCATTAGACATATTTACATGTAACATTCTCCTTTTTTACCTGTCCTTTTATGTTTAACTAAATGTGGGCACCAAAGGTTTGATTAGGGAGCCTCAACTGCCAAGGTCTGGAAGTTGTCAAACTAGGATCCAATCCAAAGCTACTACCGACTGCTCTGCAAGGCTGCTTCCTACTATCTTATCTAATGTTCAGCTTCCGTACAGCCTGGAACGCCCCCTCCTACTGTGTAAACCTTTCCCTTCAGATAAGGTCAGTGCCAAGTCTGGTGTCCTCCAGAAAGCTCGCTGGGACTCCTTTCACTCATGTAGTTCTTATTGTATTTTTCATTCTCTGTGCAAAACAATGATCTCTGCTATAGCACACTTATTTAACTCTGTGTACCACAGCCCAGAGCAGATGATTTACATATATTATTTTACTTTTTACAATCCCCCTGTGAAGTTCATATATTAAAGCCTATGTTATTATCTTCATTAAACTGGCAAAGATATCAGTATAATAATTTTCCCCAGGTCACAAATATCTTGTGTTGGACTAAAGTTCAGTCATCTAATATCTCAACTCAATGTATTTTACCATATTATAACTCCCCAGATAGTGAAAGACTTTGCACATGACTCCACCACTGAGAGAGATAGGAAATCTTGGTATTCATAGATGAGGGAAAAAACAGACAAAAAGAAAATGTCTAATTAATGGTAGCTGTTATGGTTTACTATTGCTGCAGCAGCAAATTACCACCAACATGATACTTAAAACCACAAAAATTCATTATTTAAACAGTTATAAAAACCAGAAATCCTAATGCACTAAAATCAAGATGCTAGGAGTACAGTGCTCCTTTTGTAGACTGAAGGCCTTGTCTGTTTTCCAGCCATTGCCAGCTGCCAGAGGCTCTCTGAAATTTTGTGTCCTGCCTCCCTTTATGCAAACTGCGTGATTCTGACATGGACTCTGCCCTTGCTTTATAAAATCCTTGAGATTACACTGGGTCCATGTATGATCAAAGATCATCTCCCCATCTCAAGGTCAGCAGATTAGAAGTCCTAATTCCATCTGCTTCATGATTTCCCCTTTGCCATGCAACCTGGCTTCACAGATTCTGAAGGTTTGGGTGTAGACAAATTAGGGAGGCAGATTATTCTGCCTATGACAGGGCAGTGCTATGAACCCAATTCCTTCATTAAATAACATGTCTAAATTGCCTACTGTGTGCCCAGAACTGCACCAGGTGCTAAAGCTCATGAGGTGAAGAATAGAAGCAAAATGTGATAGTATCATGGAAAGATTCCTATAGGCATGACCTCTGGTTTCAAGTCCAAAAAAACAGTAATTAGTAAATATGAAATTGGGCAGTCGGAGTACAGAACAGAGAAAGGGTTGGTTATAGAGAACATAACTTCAACTGAGTAACTGATTTGCTTGCCTGGTAATTACCATTCACCATACTTAGCAAGCAGGCAGCTCTAACATCCAGTTTGATAGCAATCCCATGAGCTCCCCTATGTGGGAGCTCAAGCTATGGTATTTAATCCCACAGTTTAATCTTATTTGGTTAAAATTTAGATTCCTAGATAAAAATTTCCTTAGCAGAGATATGTTGTATATTTTAGAGCCAACAACATCCAAATATGCCTTGCTGAGTATAGCAACATGAAGATAGAGCAGGTATTATTATTTATAAGAAGATTCAACTCAGTGGGCAAAAAGGAGAACAGAAACACAGTGACCTCAAATTAGTGTTGGACACCTAGGGCGCTCTAGCCATTTCTTGCTGCAAGTGGGAAAGGCTCAGTTTCCATAAGGGGTGTTGACAGTGGTCTGCAGGCACTGATACCAGTGATAGCCAAGCTCCACACGCGATTTGCATGACAAAAATCACTGTGTACTTAACAAAAGCAGTAGAAAAGCATAATTGCATCTCTTAATTCCTTTAGACTCCACAAGATGGCTAGCTGATACAGCTGAGACACTTCTGAGCAATCTCCTAGAAAGCCTGATACATACATTGCAAAGAGCCATACAGTGCTATCTGTGACATTCTTAGAAGCATTATCTGGTCTAATAGTAATCATTTGTATTTTTAGGTTCTTTATAAATTACTTTGATCTTTATATTTTATTTCATTTTATTTCTGATCTTCACATATACATTGTCAGGGAAGCAGGAAAAAATTTTTTTTTCTCAGCACCTAGACAATTTCATATGGAAAGGGTCAAATAAATAAAAAATAATATTTTAAAATTAATAGTAATATTTGAAATTAATATTTTACAAATTGAGACATGGAAACCCCAAGTGTCTAGATCATATTCTTCAGGTAATATGAACATAGACATTTTTACCTTTCCTTTTGTTATCTTGTGATTTATACAGAGGTATTTAAAATACTTTATATAACATGAAAATCAACTTGTCATTCTATGTTATCTCTTCCATTGTTTTAAAATCTTGTAAATTCATTTCCCAACTAGAAACAAATAGTAAATTATAGTTCCTTCAATTTTTTAAAAAATAAAAGTAGTCAAAAGGACACACACACACACACACACACACACACACACACACACAGGAGTTGGTATCCCAAGGCATAATCTTTGATATCTGGTTACCAGGTACATAGGGAGCCAGAAATGATACAAAACCTGTGTCCTGAATGACACTTAGTGCCAACCAGGGAAGTTCAGGATTCACTGCAGCTTTGTCACCCTTTCTTTCCCCACCTTCCCCTCCAGTCCCCTCCCCATCCTTCTTCTCTCCTCTCCTTTCTTTTTTGATCTGCATTCATTCATGACTTTATATTTGTGACACTCATTCTGTTCAATGTACTAATCCCCTCAGCTCCAGTGATAGATCACAGACCACAAGTTGAAAGACATTGTACTATCAGAAACATTCTCATAAGATTCCTCAGAAAATTTGGAATGGATCCACCATTTGACCCAGCTATCTCACTCCTTGCTTTATACCCAAAGGACTTAAAATCAGCATACTACAGTAAGGCAGCCACATCAAGGTTTATAGCCCCTCAATTCACAATAACTAAACTATGGAACCAACCTAGGTGCCCTTCAACAGATGAATTGATAAAAAACATGTGGTACATATACACAATGGAATATTATTCAGTCTTAAAGAAGAATGAAATTATGGCTTTAGCTAGTAAATGGATAGAGCTGGAGAATATTATGTTAAGTGAGATAAACCAATCTCAAAAAACAGAAAGCCAGATGTTTTCTCTAATAGGCAGATGCTAATTCACAATAAAGGGGTGAGATTAGGGAAGAATAGAGGTACTTTGCATCAGACAGAGGAGAGTGAAGGGAAAGGGAGAGGTTATGGGGACAAGAAGAATAATAGAATAAATCAGACATTATTTTTTTTAACACATAAACACAGTTTTATTCAAGTTCAGTAACCAAAGATATAGTCACCTATTATCATACTGGGGCTCCATGTTAAATTAAATCAGACATTATTATCCTATGTTCATATATGACTACATGACTGGTGTGATTCTACATCATGTACACCCAGAAGAATGAGAAGTTATACTTCATTATGTACAATGTGTCAAAATGCATTCTGCTGTCATGTGTAACAAATTACAATACTCAAAAAGAAAACATTCTCATGGAATTTGGAAAAGAAAAAAGATTAGATATCTTCAGATGATATTGGATCATATGGGTGGTTATTTGCAGAGCACATAAAAATCTAGTTTTCAGAGAAAAATATGAGAGAGCTAGAAAAAAATAAAAGACAGAAAAAAAGAAACGCAAGAGAGAATTTTCACTAATATTTTAGAAATTTCCTGAGGGCAAGCTACACTCGGGTATTCTAGCTTCTTCAATGGTTACCCTTTTCTTTTTGAAATTCTTTGATTTGCAGTGGAACTTCCTTATTGGTCTCTGTGCTTGCAACCACCTGAATGTGAAATCCATATGGATAGATAGTTAGGCTGACTCTGTTCTCTGCTATGTCCCATATCACATAAAATAATGCTGAGCATGTAGAAGTTTCTCAGTAAGTAGCTATTGAATGAGTGGATGAATGAATCAATGATTTGGCAAAAAATATTAATGAAATTAAGCCAAAGGTCAAAAGTTAAATATACCAGAAAGATACTATGATTTCCACTTTGGACTTCCTTACTACAAAAATGTCCAGAGAATATCACCTTTGTACAAACACCTGGGGAAAATCAATATATGAGATAGTTTGATTTTACAGGGAAAGCATGCCTTAGTAATGATCATAAACACATATTGTGTACCCCACACACCCCACATCCATACATGTAACACACATCACAATCCATACACACACCACACACTATCAGTGCACACACTTCCTTTGAGGCTCCCCACTGTCCATCACACCTCTTCCCACCCACAGCACTGGGTGGTCCACCTTGTCTCCCTCTAGTCCTGAAATGCTAAAAGTTGGTACTTTACAGAGAACATTTCACAACTGTGACAGGTTCTTTACACATCTGTCTCATTTGGCCATCAAACAGCAGAACACTCCCCATGCACAAACAGGCACGGCTAGGAGGACTCGTGCCCTTCACATTCTTACAGAGACTTGGAGAAAAGCAAGGTCAGCGGCAGCAGAATCTACACCAAACTCAAAAAACAGACCCCCTCTCAGGGGAGTTTTGTTGGAGGACAGCAGGGATGGGGAAAAAACATATTTAGACTCTAAAATGAGAAGAAAATTTAAGATTCTATGACTCTCAGAAGAGGAAATATGTAACATTTTTACAGTTTGGCCAGTCAATGAGTCTCTCTCTGATGGGGCATTTGGGCTAAATACTGAAGGATGTTATAAAAAGGAACAAAGGGATGAGTCCAGTTGGAGAGGACTACATAGAAAGAGGAAAGGGAACATGGGGTCCCCAAAGGCACAAAGCACAATGCAGTTTAAGGGATTTAACAATGTTCAACATATTTGGCACAGGGCTGGTGAGGGAGCTAAAGTCTAGGAAGAAGATCACATCACCAAGAGTCCTGTAACTAATAATGACATCTTCACCTCCACCCAAAGGTGACTGGCCACTCCCCACACAAACTCTGTTCATCTTCCAACATTGTGATTTGTTCATTTTCTGACCACTTGACCTCTTTCCAGATAGTCACTCCTGCTTTGGAGTGACAGGTAGTTTAAATAGCTTACATTTGTTTGCATGGTGCTTGACTGAAACGATAGATTTCTCTATATCATTTCAGAATTCAAATGTTAGCCATTTCTGATTTAAAGTAGAATGATATCTCATTCTTGCACATATATTTAAAACTGAAACTAAACATATTTTACAGTTTTTAAAAAGTCAAAAAAGAAAAACATCATTGCTGTTAAAGCAACTTGATTTCTCAAACTAGAGTTTTACAGAGAAGCTGAAAGAGGGTGGAGGTAATTTAGCTGAAATGGGCAAGGCAGTTAAATATCATATTTTTCATCTCTTTCAAAGACACAGAAATCACACCAAGCTGCATCAGATTGGGAACAAAATAATTTCTGTGGACTAAGAACTCTTTTTCACTCCCACAGCTAGACTTGGAATTTTCCAAACAAGCTGGATAAAAGTAATCATTTGTGCTATGCCCTAGAAAATAAAAGACCTCTGCAGGATCCATAAATACATGAGCTAATCATTTACTGTATTCCACATCTTTTCAACTTGTATAATTCCACCTCCTAATAGGAAAGCACAGTAGGAAAAGGACCAGCCAGTTAGAGGCCATCCAGCAAAGCAGATAGGAACATGAGCACCGGCGTCAGATGCCCACGTTTTCATCCAGGATGAAGTACTTGTCTTTGGGAGAGATACAATATTTTTTTACATCTTCTGTACCTCATCTTTCAGAGTGTGACTAATAGCATCTATCTCAAAATATAGTCTAAAGGATCAGATGAGATTATCTGTAAAACTGTCTGTCCTATAGTGAGGACTCAGTAGGATTTCAATATATATTAGCCTTTCTGTTCCTTTGGTCTTGTGAGAGGCCAGGAGCAGAGCCTCAAAGAATTGTGAAACTATGGCTGCAGACCACCAAGCTGTGTCTCATGTCTGAAGAAGGTACAAAACCAAGGCAGAGGAACATTGCCAAAATGAGATTCTAGGTTTTGGCAGGGCATTGCAGAGTGTTGTAGGCTTTGTAATATGCATATAGTTGACTTGTATTTGTTTATGATTTACATAAAGGAGAGAGATAATAAAATATATGTGAATAAAATATATGATGTTTAATTTTATGAGCAAACTTGCCTGGATATTTAGATGCTCAAATATTTGATGAACCGTTATTCTGGGTGCATCATTGAGGGTGTTTTGAATGAATTGACATTTAAACAGTAGACTGAGTAAAATAGATTCCTCTTCTAATGGGATGAACCCTATCCAATCAGGTGGAGGCTGGCATAGAACAAAAGGCTGCTTCTCTTGTGGTTAGAAGAATCTCCTCTTGCCTGACTTCTAAGTGGCTTATTGGTTTTTATTGCAGATTGAACTAAACATTGGCTCTCTTTGGTTCTCCAGACTATTGTCTTCCATAGGAATTTCCTTTGTTGGTTTCCCTGGGACTCTAGCTTAGAACTACCAACCATAGGACCTCTCAGTCTCTATAACTGCATGAGCCCATCCTCTGTAATGTAAGTTTCTGCCTCTATCTCTCTCCTCTCTAAATATACATATTCTGTTAGTTCTGTTTTTTTTTTCCTGAAGAATCTTAACAAATAATCAATGTAATATAAACAGAGATTTTAAATCAAAGAAAAGCAAAAATATGGCCTAGTATTATTGGTATTCTGTGCAGGAGCTTTACCAGCCCTAACATACAATTAAAATGCATTTCATTATTTGTGGATTCCATATTTGCAAATTCATCTAATGTAACAGTTCAAATTCTTTCTAATAACACCATGTTCCCATGGCACTTTTGTGGTCATTTGTGGAAATGTGCAAACTAATAAAAAATTTAAGTCAGCTGCCATGAGCATTCTCAGCAGAGGTCTAGAAAGGTGACAGCTGCCTTTTGCTTCAACTGCCATGTTGTAAATCAAGTGTCCATTCTGTGGTCAAATTATTTTTTTAAATGGCCCCAAAGCAGAGTGCTAATGTGTGATCTTTTGTTCCCATACAAGGTGAGGTTCTGATGAGCTTATGGAGAAAATGAATGTGCCACATGAACTTCATTCGGGAGCACAACGCTGTTGGCCAGTCCAATGTTAATGAATCAACCTTATTTGACAGTGAGGTGTCTCTAAACAGAAACAGTATTAAAAAAAGGTTATATATTGAACAGACAGTGAAAATACGATTATCAGAGACTCATAAGGACAATTACTCGGTACTCACTTGCTGAGTGTTCTGAGTAACTTTATAGTTGAAACAGTGATTGAAACCAAAGAAAGAACCCTCACATTATTCAGCAATCCATGGCTCATGAACAATTTACTTTCTAGTACAATGTACCAATTAATATACTTCTGAGAGTAAGATAGGACTTTAAGCATGGTTTTCCAGATATATGTGTTCAGAGAAATGAGAAGGTGTGTCTAATGGTGACTTGTCCTTGTCCCATGAGACCAGCCTTCTCAGAGTCATCCAGTACAACCACACAGGCTTCTGAGAGGGGCCAAACTGCTGTCAAGGAGCAGGCAGAGCCAGGGTCTGCACGTCATCAGCAGAGCTCTGCAGATGATGGGACTGGTAGGAAATGGACTTGTGCCTGAGAGCTCAGTTCAGATGGCAACAATCATAGCAACCAACACAGAAAATAGCCATTGTTTATCAATGACCTGGTATATGAGATGATTGTATCTAAGTACACTCATGTATCCCCAGCATTGTGTCACTGCTGAATTTTGTACAAAGTATTTTCTTTATACATGATAACCATTGATTAATTTTGTCACTTCCATACTCATGACTATAAATGGAAAAAAATGTCTATTTATTCACACTTCCAAAACTTAATGACTGATTTCATTGGTCAGAGTTTATTCTAAGTGCTTCTTTTAACTCCTCAATTTGTCTAGGGTCTCTCCACCCATTCGCACTGCAAAATTTTGTTCTCTATTTATGTGTAATGTTACTCTTTGTCCTTCCTTCTCACTCAGGGGACTAAAGAGCACCACCGTACATTCCTCTTGATCCCTTCGTGTGTGATTGCACTAATATAAGAATAAGACAATTTTCAGTAATGGAACTAAATTGGATGTATTTCACAGATGTGTAGGATATAAATAGTTAAGTTATAGTGATTGATGCATTGACTGGTTGGTTGTAGGCTGAAGGAATCTGGGGTTATGCTGAGGGATGTAATAATAAGGTCCTGGAGAGTAGCTGTGCTCATTCAGGAGAATGTACATTTGTGGAGAGAAGTACTAGGGTTAGAAAGTGTGTGAGCAAGGTCATGGCCATTTTAAAAATCAGGTTATTAATTTTGTAATTGAAATGAGATCCTTTCGTATTCTGGTTGTTAGTCCCTTGCCAGATAGTTTGAAAATATTTTCTCCCATTCTGTTGGTTTTTTTGTTTGTTTGTTTGTTTTTATGTTTTTTTTTTTTTCTGGGCAGAAACATTTAAGTTAGATGTAATGTAGTTGTTATTTATTTTTGTTTCTCTCTTATCCAAAATATTTTTCCAAGACCAATGCTATGTAGTAGTTCCCTAAAGTTTCCTTGGAATTTTTATAGTTTTGGGCCTTTTACATAAGTCTATTTTCTGAGTTGATTTTTGTGATGGGCAGGAGATAGATTTCTTCTTCCATTTCTTTGGCTGTGGGTAGCCAGTGTTCTCAGCACTGTTCATCAAAGGCACTGCCCTTGCCTGTGTGTGATCTTGATGACTGTCCAAACTGAGTTGGGTGGATGCATCAATTTTGTCTTGGTTTCCTGTGTCTCCCTTGGTCCACATGTCTATCTTATGACAGTGCCATGCTATTTGACCCCTGGTGCTTTGCGGCATAGTTTTAAATCAGGTAGTGTGGGGCCTCCAACTTTCTTCTTTCTCTCTGAGGGTACCTTGGCTATTTGAGGTGTGTGTGTGTGTGTGTGTGTGTGTGTGTGTGTGTAGATGTGAATCTGAGCAGACATTTCTCAAAGTCAGACATATAAAGGAGTCAACATTATATGACAAAATGTTCAACACTATTAATCATCAGGGAAAGGTAAATCAAACCCATGTGAGATTCTCATCCTAATAAGAACGGCTCTTATCAAAACCACACACACAAAAAATAACAAATGCTGTTGAGAATGCAGAGAAAAGAGTACTTTTATGTACATTTAATGGGAATGTAAATTATAGAGCCAATATGCAAACATTTTGGTGGTTCCTCAAAAATTTAAAAATAAAACTACCTCATGGTCCAGAAATCTCACTACTGAGTATACATGTAAATGAAATGAAATCAGTGTATCAAAGAGAGAGATACACTTCTATATTTATTGCAGCAGTGTTCACAATAGCGAATCAACCTAAGTACATATATTGGATGAATGGATAAAGACAATGTGGTATATTTACACAATGAAATAGCATTTGCCATAAAAAGTAACAAAATTATTATTTTTAGAGCAACATGAATGAGGCTGGAGAATGTTATGTTAAGTGAAATAAGCTAGGCAGAGAGGGGCAAATACTCCTGGTTCTCACTCATATGCAGGAGCCAGAAGACTTGATCTCATAGAAGCACAGAGTAGAAGATTGTGGTTCCAAGAGCATGAGAGGAGCAGGAGGGAAGGGGAAGAGTGGCGAGTTGATCGGTAGGAATCAAGTTAGAGTTAGAAAGGAGCTTCTATGATCAAGGAGATCGGATTCCTGCAGTCCCCTGTGCTGTAGGATGACTGCAGTTAACAACAGCATGCTGAGTCTTTAAAACAGAAGAAAATTTTATTATCATAATTATTTTTTTTTAGAGGATAACATTTCATTTCTCTGGTTGTTGTGACAAAGTATATTAAAAAGAAGTAATGAAAAAAAACAGAAGAAAAAAAATCTGAATATTCTCACCATGAAGAAATTACAAATGAGGAAACATATATCCTAATCACCATACTGTATTCATTACATAGCATAAACATGTATCAAAACATCACATAAGAACCCATCAATATTCTATTATTATGTGTATCTTAACATTTATTAAGTTTAAAAAAACGAAGGGGATACATTATAAAAAAGCGGGAGGGAGTGACATACAGGAGTGTCTGCCAAATGCCATGGTGGAATCTGGGAAAGTGAAGACAGGATTAGGTAGAGTGTGGTCTTCCTGGAAGCAGTGACTGCATTCATCATCCATTCCTATAGTACTCTAAATAATTTGCGTCTCAAAGAAACATTGTGTTTAGGTACCCACCTCTTTCATGTAACTTCAGAAAAGTACCCAAGTCCTCAGCCCTAGGCTGAGACCCAATTCAGTGAGAAAAAATAAGTTTTTTTCTTTTTCTTTCTCAGGCAATAAATATAGAATGTTGCGATATTCAGTGTTGGCCAATGAATTTTAAGGAAAATTCTGCTATAGGAGCTCTTACCTGAAAATCAATCATTGTATCCCTCTGATCATTGCCATTTCTGGAGAGTGATGCTTCAAATTGTTACTATACATGATGTCAAAAGAATCCTAAAAGAGCCTAGCAGGGGACCTCACATGCCTCAAGTACAGTTTTGATCACTGTGGATCTTAACTATATAAAAAAGTAATGTCTTTATTATTTAATCCATTTTGAATAGAATATCTATTACTTCTAGCAGAAATCCTGCAGAATAAAGGAATATAACAGGCATCTAGCAAAAATGGTTTAACAAATGCTTTAGATGCATGTAATTAGGTAATATCTTTGACACTTGCATTATAGAGGGACAGCATTCTAAAGACTTGTTCTGGGCTGGGGACATGACTCAGGGGTGTTGCACTTACCTAGCACATGCAGGGCCCTGGGCTCAATCCCCAGAACTCCAACAAAACAAAACAAAACAAAACTTATTCCTCTTACCTTTTCACACAATCACCGGAGATTCAGCCATATCTCATGTTCTACAAGAAAATTTAAAACTTCTGTGCACATGATTCACTTGATTTATAATGAGTATTTATGTTTAAAAAGCTGAGACAATTTGGCAATTATGAGTGATTCTTATTTTCTAAGTCAGGCAGCACCCATTCAAATGAATTATATCTATTTCATAGTATACCTAACTATACCAGGCAGTCTTTTTATACCAGGTTTCCTAGGAACAGTTAGTACATGCATGAAAACTCTCTGTATTTATTATCTGAAGCACAGCATATTCCTCTTATATCTCATTGCTGTGGGGTAAGGATTACTGGAGGGACAAACTCCAATGCAGAAAGTCAGTTTCTATATAAATGGCTGTTTCTTAGTGGAGAGTCACTCGTGATTGACTGTCGCTGGAGATGGAGCAGAATGGCCCTCCCTGACTCCGGGGAACTTTCAGTCTCCACTCAGAAAGCTGCTTTACTGCCCTTTATTGTGGCTAGGCCACGCTGGAGATTAAAATTGACAATGAGCATAAATCTGCCTATGCTGGGGCTCAATTATGTGCTCACAAGAAAAGAATGAACTAGCACATTAATATATTGTGGTTACCCATTAATTGCTTTGGAATTCTAGGGCCCCACAGGAAATGTCATCTGTTTGAAGTATGGACTTTTCTCTTCAGTTTGCATCGCTTGGTTGGATTCTGGGGCAGTACGTACATGGGCAGAAGGAGCAGCCACGTAGTTACCATGGTGATGAGAAATAATGGGAGAATTATTATATTTTCCTCTTTTATTGTGACTATCAAATAACATACTCTTATTAACAGAGAAAGTAGAGGTGAGTTGGTATTAAATCTTTTTATTTTTAACTGTTATTTCGTATGCTGTTACCTGTTGGCCTATGTTCGTTGAGAATCTCTTTGGTAATTTTTAAGTAACTCCTTCCCAGCTGCCATCTTTTTTCCATTTCCTCTTCCCTCCCCCTCTCCACACACATCATTTTATTGGGTATTGAATTTTTCCTGTTGACTCATTTCTCTAACACGTAAGTATATTGATTTTTTTAAATTTTTGCTAAAACTGAAGTGCATCAGTGATCTTTCACAGGAAAAGTTAATTGAAAGATTTATTACTTCTTGGTTTCCCATAATGGGTCAAATGCTGGATACTGTTTTCAGAATATTATTTTGTTATATCCCTGTCTCCAGCCCACATGACTGGAATGGCAGGATGAACAAGTGGAATGTGGAGGATTGGGTTGGTCCTTTGAAAACCAGGACTGACCAAGGAGAAGTCTTGAAAACTAAGCAGAACAGGCTTCTTGGTGGATGAATTAGTCTTTCTTTGCTAAAGGAGACTTAGTCTTTTTCCTTAGTCTTTCTTTCACTGGCATTGGATTCATAGGGAACAAATGTTAGGTTCTGGTCATAAAAGAAATATAAAAATATGTCACTGAAAGGGTGTAGTTGTCTAGCCTTAACTCATTTTTGCAGCCTAGGAGTGACTTCATGTGTCCCAGACCATCCCACAGAGCTTTACATGTACCATGTGGAGCTTCACCAAACTATGATTTGGGCAGATGAACAGATCAGGGTTAAAGTCCTTAGTGCCATTTTATAATGACTACATCTCCTTGATTCCAAATGTTTTCCATGTTGTTTTGTTCTTGTTCTTTTAGCAAAAGAGCTCTTTTAGACATCCGCACATTTCAGTTATGATTGAGGTTGATTTCTTGACAGCTTCTGATACCGTACCACATTCCTCTCTTCCCCAGATGTCCCATCTGAGCCCTTCTGGACTTTCTCCTCTCTGGTTGATTATTCCTTCTTACTGTTTTATATTATTGAGAAACATTTATTTACTTTGACTTTTAACCTTGTATTCATTGATCAACTGATGATTTTCTTCTACTTTCCACCCTCCCCTCCATTTTCTACTCTCCTTGGTCTCCCTGTCCCTCCTAGCTTCTCTCTATCCATCTCTCTCTTTCTATTTTAGGTGTTGTTCCCACCTGGAGGGCTGCGTTTTAAAGTGTATGGGTTGGCACATCCTTTCTTAAACTTTCCTTTGACACTGTCCAATATTTTGCTCTGTTTTCCTTTAGCAAAACTTTTGTAGAAAACATTGTTGCATATTATTTTTTTCACGTGGAGAGTACTAACTGATGAATTGAATGTATATGCATTTGTGGCACATATGCTTTATTAGTAGTGATCAGTTCTGTCATATTTTCATTTGTTCCACTTGCTGTATTTTATGTAAATTATGAGCACTCTTAGAACAGGACCAATGTCTTACTCAGCCTTCTTCAGTGTATCAGTTTCAAGGCCTGGCAGAATTTCTTCACTGAATTAATAAATATTGCAATGTCCTCTCTTTCTGAAAAATAACTCATTCAAAGCCAATGTGAGGTGTTTGTGCTGAAGGTGTTAATGTGCATGGTAAAAATGGCATGCAATTTTTTGCTCCTTACATAAATATTGGCATGTAAATAATTTATTAAGAAGTGCTCATTTGAAAACAGCACCTGTGGAAGGGATGAGAAGAAAACAGCATTATAGAGAGGTATTGGGCTTACATGCAGGATTGGTTGACTGGGACTTGAGCTGACTCTAAGGTGAGTCCTCAATCTGGAATGACCCTTGAGAGTTACCCCAAGCCAGAGATGGGGCTGGGATTTTATACCCTGATTTGGTTGATCACTGCACTGAAGCTACGACAAGTTCTTTCCAAAGGAAGATTCAGGTGGTACATCAGAAATCTCCTGAAGTCCAACCCATGCAGACAGAGATCCAGTTCTCCATATACATCTAGATGAACTATCACTGGGAACAGATTTTCTAGAATTCTTATGCGCCCATTCTCATGGAGCGACCGTAAAAGATAAAGGCAGTTTGGTAAAAGAAACCATAGGTTCTAGCTGGTTGAGGCCACCATTCATGTTTACCATATTTATTCTTTCTTATTCTGTATTTGATTCCTTCTCTGTTAGCATCTCTGGGGAACGCAGTGACATAACCCACACTCTCACCTGGGGGTACTATGAGTCTATAGTAACCACACTGTTCTTAGGTTATTGGTATTGCACTTGCCATTGCCATCAAAATTGGGCCAGAGAATAACATTATATCTCCAAATGATTCACCTGTGTGCTAATCATATTGTTCCTTTATACTATTGTTTAATAGGAGATTTACCACCACTTTAACTGCAGTTCAGTCTTTCAAATTGCACTGCAGGTTTAATTGATGCTACTTCTTGGTTGAGTTTTCAGTATTATACTGTCATGTTAAGAGCAACAGGTGTCAGACTGTTGAATTACATGGAGGTATAATAAGCACCACCAGCAACTGGAACACGACACTGCATGTGGTGTGTTACCTTGGCCAGGGTGTGGGTATTGCAGAGGATTCTATCTGGACTTCTCCATCATTAGAGCTCTTACTCCACGGGTGTGAAAATCAATGTAGAGGTTGTGTCAACTACCAACTACATCTATTCCAAGTACACATTAAGGGATTAGGGATGTGACTGCTGGTAAAGAAAGCATCTATTGAGAAGTGGCCCCACTGTGGGCTGCTCTGTGACTTGACTTCATTTATTAACTGGCTTTGACATATGCCTAGTGGTCCTGCAAGTTTCTGGATATCATTGTCATTTCAAACTCTGTAGACAGCAGTCCTTGAAATGTCTGCATAGTCACTTTCTTCAGCTTGTGGTTACTTAGATAAAATGTCATAAATGCCTTCAGGGATGCTCTTAGAGATACAGTTATCTGGATGCTGCTGCTACAGCGTCTTTTCCTAGGACTCAGCCTCTTATTTTTTTTTTTTTTTTTTTTGTGGTACTGGGGATTGAACTCAGGGGCACTCGACCACTGAGCCACATCCCCAGCCCTATTTTGTGTTTTATGTAGAGACAGGGTCTCACTGAGTTGCTTAGCTCCTCGCCATTGCTGAGGCTGGCTTTGAACTCGCGATTCTCCTGTCTCAGCCTCCCTAAGTGCTGGGATTACAGGCTTGAGCCACCGCGCCCGGCTTCAGCCTCTTATTTAATCAATGAGTTCTGTATCCAAAATTGGTGTAGGGATCAATACTGAGAAAGGATGATGACTAGACTCATTCCTGGCAGCCGCTGGACACTCCTTCATCCTTGATGAGTTTGCTGTGCAGATTGAGCAGTAGCTTGTTGGCTACTCATCATCTTACATCCAGGGAAGCCACAATCTCATGACTCTCAGCAAGTCATGTGTCCCTCATTGCTGCTCAAGTTGCTTTGGGGTCCAGTCATCATCACCACTATTAGTGAGCCCAGTAATACAAGGGCAAGTCCCACAACACTCATGACCTGCAGTGGAGAGCTAACACTGAACTGCTTAGTGATGCTGGAGCTCATACTGTCAGCACATTCTTAAGTCCTCTGGTAAATGATTTATTTCTGTATCCACGATAAGTTGCCCAAGTGTTTAAGCCCAAGTGTTTAATCTCGTCTTGCCTGATATGTCAAAAATCCAGCCTTTCTATCTTACTGATAGTGGGTTATCAATCAGTTATTCCATGCTTCTATAGGTCTCTCCTGTTACATCTTCATTAACTCCTGGGAGTGTGTTCCCTGGGATAACATTCAGACATTGATCAATACTTTCCCCTCACATTTACGTGTCCCCTCACATCCAGCACTTGACTGTCACCTAGTAATCAAATCTCATGCTTTAATTCTCTTGAAGTATGTTCTCTATACTCTCTTGTGAAGTCCGCATGTCACTAGATGGATTATATTGTGACTTAACTCTGGTTATTGGTCTAATAGCCAGAAGGATTGATCCTGGGGAATATTTGTAGTATAGGGAAATGATTTCTGTCATCTTGTTGTCATTATTATGAGTATTACTATTATCGACACATCCTATTTGTGCATCTTTATGGGGTACAGTATGATAATTTGGTACTTGTATACAATGTGTCTTGATGCAAAGAGGGCAGGTGGATGTTATGCCTTTGTAGGGGTGAGTTGGTCACCTCTGCATCTGTGATAAAATCTGGGGGAATGCAGTTTATAATATTTTCAGATACATTAACACAGAGGTCCTCATGACATGACAGAGTTCCATTTGTTTCCAGTGTGAAGCCTGATGCTGTCATTAGCAGACCTGCTTAGGTTGGGAACTCAACTGCCCTTGGAGCTCTTGTACTTTTTGATAAAGATTTGGGTCTGGGCCTCATCATTCTTTGCTCTTTAGCTGCAGCTAATGATATCTTTATATGGTACTAATAAATCCACTTACATTCATGCTTAGTTTTTAATTCCAGATTAATCAGTTGAATTTTGATCATTTTTTCAAAACATACATCAGGTTTTGCAAAAAAAAAGAAAAAAAGAAAAAGCTACTTAATTCTGCTCTTCTTATATGTCCTGTATCCCTAATATTTATGAAATATTTGATAAACCGCCTCACATGTGCATTCCCTGTCAACGTCTTTTTAAGTCTGTACCTCTTGCTACATATTATGCCTTACATATTATCCAGTGCCAGGGGTTGTGTAAACTCTACCTATCACTATTGGTGATGTCTTCATTTCCCCCTGGACAGTGAATAATTCAACTGCAAAGTCTCATCTTCCCTCTGCTTTCTCAGACCAGTTCAGCACAAAAGGCCTGATACATGAACTAGCATACAACAAATTTATTAGGGATTATTCTGGCAACACCTGCTGTGGATGGTAAGTAGAGGAAACGAGATTGTGCAGAGGTAGCTGTCAGTCACAATGAATTCTTCACTCCGCTGATGCTGAGGTCTTCATCTTGGCCCCTCGGACCAGTCCTGAGTCACGGGAGGGAACTGAGTCATTGTCCTCATGTGCCAGTTATTGGACACATGCCTTGGGAAGGGAAGAACAGTACTGGAATGTGACTGCCTTGGTCTGAGGAATTCCAAGAGGGCTGACAGCTGGAAGTCCTCTGCTGACAGTATCCTCAGCATGGGGGGAATAAATCTTTCTACCTGAGGAAGGACCTGGGTAGTTGAGAGTAGCATCTGCTACAATGTCACACACCAAAATTTTACTAGCTAAAACAATTGTGCTGTAAGAATATTAGTAGTGCTATGGCATGAAAAGCTTGTCCTAACTCTCCTTGGATGATGATTATTTCTTGTTAATTTATAAAAGTAACACTACAAGCCAATTTCTTTTTAAACAAGAGGAAATACATTACCATGAACCCAAATTATATATATTCCTCATAATAGTCATTTATAATTTTTCTCTTATGATATTATGTCTTAGTTCTAGTCATTTTTCTATCTTCCACAATATTAGACAATTTTTAGGCAAAATTACCCAATAATTAATTCAACAGTTGTAAGAAAAATATTTAAAACATATACCTCCAGTAAGAGCAAGAAAGAAGTGCTGGATTTAACTAATTGCTAGATATCACATAATATTTCCTAATGATTGGCTTTTCAATAAAGATTGAGAGAACAGTAAATATGTTCTTTTTATAAGCACAATTTTTACATTTAACTGATCCATAAGACATAAAAAGCAAAAAAATATGCATATTAATGGGATGTTGTTTTTAAATCAAGTTAATTCCATCTGTCTTCTCAACTATTTAAATTCATTTATGGTACATTACTTTCAAAATCTTTTTTTTACCTTTTTGAAGTATACAGTTCATTATTGTTATCAATATTTAGTCACCCTACACTGACACCAGAACCTTTTATTCCTATCTGTACCCTCTGATCAATTCCACTCTGCCAAAACACACAGACTTCCTGGCTTCTGGTGACCACCACTCTCCTCTCCTCCTCCATGAGGTCCACATGTGCAGATTACACTTTTGAGTGAGATCATGCAACACTTCTTTTTCTATGCCCATATAGACAACCTCCCGTTTTATCCTTTGTAGGAGGATCTCTCAGTGTCTCTTTAGACTGAAACCCAAGAGGTCTCTCCCACCTCTAAATAATAACACAAATTCAAAAATGTCCTTCCTTATAAAAAGGGAAGATTGGAACTCTTGGCACAAACTTGCTTTAAAAAAATAATACTAGGGTTGAACCCAAGCCTTAGGTAAGTGCATGGTAGGTAAGCATTCCACCACCAAGGTACATCCCCAGCCCTTTAGATTTTGAGACAAGTTGTCCCCTTAAGTTATCCAGGCTGCCCTAGAACTTGTGATCTTCCTGCCTCAGCCTCTTGAGTGGACAGGATTACAGGCTTGTGTCACCATGCTTGGCTTGCCATAAGCATTTAAAATGACTTTGGCAAGCTGTTTTAGTATACACACACACACACACATCAATGTGTGTTCTATGAATGAGAAACAGGCATTAGCTACCATATGTTTGTGGTGTGGATAGTGGAGAGAGCACAGTGCATGAAGACACATTTTGAAGAACAACTAGGTTGCTGGCCCTTTCAGGATCTTGGCCATGTCCCTTGCTCCTTGAACATGTTGACCCACTAAGGGGATACATACCTTAGAGTGTTACTATTTGTGTGCCTATTGCATGTACATTTGTACAAGTCTGAAATTTTAAGGAAATTAGTAAATGTACTTGGGAAAAATGTAGCATTATAGTAGTTACTGAAATGTCAGGTGAAACTTAATGAGTAGTGCTCAGCCCTACCTGAAATGACAAGAACATCTTGCAAGTAATTGCTTCTGTCTTCTAAGATAACTGCTGCTGTTTGGCAACACAGTAGGGACTCCCAATAGAAGCAACCTTGCTCTTATTGCATCTGCTCCAGAGAAATCAAAAAATAATTACCTTTTTATTTGGAGACTTGATTGATATAGCAGCCTGCCCTGTGGCTATGGAGATATAAACTGGGCAAGGGAGAATAACCTGGGTTTTATTCTGCTGTGATTACTCCTGTTGCAGGGATAATTTGAGTTCAGGGCACAGAATACCACAGCTGATTAAAGAGAAGACCTTGGGCATATCAACTCTCAGACATCTTGATTACAGAAATTGGGGGCTCCTATTCCATGATCATGAATACTGCGAGAATGTGACACCCTGCATTCATAGACAGCTTTCTGCTTTCTATGATCACATGAAGAGAGAAACTTTAATAATCAGTGGCAGTGTCAAGGAGCAAATCATAACGAGAACAAATCTCACTCCTTAAAACATAGCAACAATTATTTATGGTTAAAAATGGCAATTAGCTCAAATCATATTGATCAAAATGGAATGCTTTTAAATTGTCTATTTTGTTTAAAAATTGTATACCTCTCTTAGTGATAATGATAACCACATGACGACCCCCAAATTTCTGTTTAAATTTAATGCTTTAAATACCTTTCCCTATATTATTTTGGGGATGGATTTTGGGAAAAGGCAGAGCTCCAAAAGACTATAAACATTTCAGCCAGGCATGGTGGCGCACCCCTGTAATCCCAGAACTTAGGGAGGCTGAGAGAGGAGAATTGCGAGTTCAAAGCCAGCCTCAGGAATGGTGAGGCGCTAAGCAACTCAGTGAGACCCTGTCTCTACATAAAACACAAAATAGGGCTGAGGATGTGGCTCAGTGGTCAAGTGCCCCTGAGTTCAATTTCCAGTACCAAAAAAAAAAAAAAAAAGACTATAAACATTTCAATTCTGAAGCTTGTATTATTTTGGCTATCTTCTTAAACTTCAAAAAATACTTAAGTATAACCTGAAAACTAAGTTTTGCAAACATTAATCAGCTAAATACAGGAGACAGAAGGATAGAGGAATGGCGTAGGCAGAGAAGCTCCCTACGTTTAGTGAATGCGGGTGGAGTTAATGGAAGGGGGGTATCATTGCAACTTAGATCACCTAGGTTCAAATCTTAACTCCATACACTCGCTGCCGGGATTACAGCAGTCATTTCATCCCTCTGAATTTAAGTTTTCTACACAAAACATGGAGATGACAAATAAATCTATCCTTCAAGTGTTTCTAGAAGTTTGCATGTGACAGTCCATGTAATATGCTGTATGGATTATTTTGAAGAACTGTCAAAGCATTCATCACTATTAACTATAGCATCAATCAAAATGTAAACTATTTATCAAGAAATGAATAAAAGGCCTAAGGCACAGTGTGTGGCCCCAGTAGATGACAGTGAGGCTTAGCTAAGTGTAGGGGTATGTGTTATTATCTCCTTCCTTTATCAGTCCGCTTGTCCACTGTGTTGAATGAGGAATCATTAATTCAATGCATGTAAACTCACTTGCTTGGTTAAGTAAACACTAAAATATGACTTGGTACTGATGAAAGCAATAATTGTTTAACATTAGTAGTGATAACAATGTAAATATTATTAATAATGAAAGGGTTTTTGAAGCATTATATCAAATGAATGCCTTCATGCATTGACTCAATTCAACATTTAGAATGACTTGGTCAAGAAGTAACCTGGGATTTTATCTAATATGCTTTAACAAATGTTCTTTGTTTTATGTTTGATGTAATATACATGTAATATATATATTACATAGATATGAAACACTTACTATATATGCTATATAGATAATTTTACATATGTATGTTATTTTATATAATATATAATGTTGATTGATTGATTGATTCTAGGACAGGGAAGAATCTTCATTTTATTTTCCTTGATTTTCCCTGCTGCTGGGAAGATAATGGCATTTAGAATTTATGTTTAAATTTTATCATAAAGTATAGAGTCACATACAATGTATAATATTTCTGACAAACTGAAAGGAAGAGAATACTGCATAGCATAAAATGTTACATGCATAAGCATTATACATAAATGTGTAGTTATATATCAATGCCAATATATAAAATTTTAAATGTTAAGATATTATGATGAATATTTTAAATACTGCTCATTTATATATTTAGCTATGTACACATATATTTACATAATATATTATTTAAATATTAATTTCAATCTCGCTTTATATTTCTCCTTACCTTGAAAATTATATTATAGCCTATTTACTACCAACAATTCCACTTCATATAGAACAATCTAGGTTTCCATGACAAAAAATATTTGATTTATTTCTATGGTTTTAGGGCCAACTGCTCAAGATAGGAATGAATGGAATATAAATTAGCCAGCAATCATGAAGCACAGTAAGAAGTTTCCTAACAAACTAGAAATAGAATTTCCATGTATCCCAGAACCCCACGACTGGGGATATATCCAAAGGAAATTGACTCAGTATGTTGAACAGATATTGTTTCTGCCTTATCTATTTATAGCAGCACTATTCCCCATGTCCATGATATAGAATCAGCCAAGGTTTCCACTGACGGATGGATAAAAATAGTAGTTGCATTTGCCTACAATCCCAGCTTTTCTGAAGTCTGAGGCTGGAGGATCACAAGTTCAAGTTCACCCTTGACAATTTATGGAGACTGTCTCAAAATAAAGGGCTGGGGATGTAGCTTAGTGGTAGAATACTTGCCAACATACTCAAGGTCCTGGGTTCAATCCCCAGTACTGTTTTAAAAATGTAGAAAAAGAAAAAAGAAAAGGAAGAAAGAAAATGTGATCTATGATATATTTACACAATCTGCCATAAAATTGAGTGATATATGTCATATGTGGCATCCTGAATAGAAAGGGAGGTTATGTTACGTGAAACAAATCAGGTACAGAGAAACAAATACTTCATGTTTTCCCTTATATATATTAACCAAAAACTTGATCTCAAGTAAAACAGAGGTTACCAGAGTCTGTGAAGGGATTGCAGGTGGGAGGAAAAAGAAAGGATGGTGGACAGGTACAGGGCACCCTTTAATAGGAATAATAACTTCCAATGTTCTAAATCATAGTAGAAAAACTGACTGACAACTACTAATATTTCAAAAGAGAGGATTTTGAATGTTCCTGACATGAAAAAGTAATAAATGTTGGAGGCAATGTGAATTATGTTGAGGTCATCATTACAGGTTGTATACATGTATGGAAATGTCACATTATACCCTATGCATATGTATAATTATGAATCAAGTAAAAAAACACTATCAAATTCAAAGAAGGATACAAGGGGGCTTTCTCTGTCTGCATATATTGAACATCAAGGTTCAGAACCAGAGAGAATTGCCTGGGGGAAAATAACTCTAAGAGGCTATAGCAAAATCAGCACAAGTTCTGCTGGCTACGTGGTCCAAAATCACATTGCTGCTTTGTGGTTCTTTTGCTTTGAAAAATGAGAAAAGGGTAATAAATGGCAAAGCATTGTGAGGATTGAATAAAAATTGTACTTGCACAGTACTAATAGTCATTTTGGACTTGTGCATAGTAAGCGTTTGACGTGTCCTGCGTGTCATTACTGGCATTATTACAAAAATGTAAAACATGCCTCACTACCTGGTCTAAAGAAAAGCCTATTGCTCCTCCCTGGTTTCTGTATTCCTTTGAGTACTAATTCTAATTTAAGGAGGAAGTTGTTTCACAGCTTAAGTCTATATTTGTGGAAAAGCAACAGGAAATCAAAACTGCAAGTGTGCCGACCACTCTTAAAACACTGGAAGGGGAAATTGAGAATCTTTAGGGAAATCTTATGAAGAGATACTGGGACAAAGAAAAGATACAAGAAGGGACCTATTTCAAAGACATATACTTTCTGGGGAAGTAATTTTGTTTGTTTTATTTACTGATGTGCCACCAGGTCTTAGAAGAAGGTACCGTGAGTGGTTATTTACGAGCCACTGGTACAATATCCAAGATGGCCACAAGGAAAGCACAGCTTCACTTAAAACATTGCTTTTTCATTTAATTTTCTCAATGACCAATTACATAGGAATGTATTTTACTGTAATATGTGAGCAATAGTAGTGCCGGCTAGATTTGACCTTTTTCTCCACTATGATTTTAATTATATGACAGCAAACCCATGGTACTTACCATTCATAAATCATATTTTCAAAATTTTTATTTCCCTAAAGGATTAAGTGTTGACAACAAAAGTTTTTCTTTAAAGCTAGTTATATTTGAGTTGTTTTCACTCTCATGAGACATACATAGTTCTTTCCAGAAAAACTCACTTTCTGATTGAAGTTTTCTCTCCTTTGCTTGTGTCTCTTTTAGCTCTTCATTCATTGTACTTCAATCAAATATTCAAATATCTGTCTTCCTAATTTGAATGAGAGCAACACACCAACAATGTGATAAACTATTATCAATACTGTATGCAGAATAAATGTTTCACTTACTAAACTTAAATAAATTGTTCATAACATTAACATTCTAGGCTTAAATTTGTTTTTTTTTTAATTAAATGGATGTTGGCATTTTGCATTAATAAACTTTATTTATTGGGTTTTGAATGTGCAATAGGGTGGTATCTTTTAATATTTTACATTTTCTGTTTTATTTGAGGCAATTTTCTAAATTCGTTAATCTGCATTAGACTGTTGAATTGAGCAGGAGCTTCATCAGTGACTCTCACCTCTAGAAGTGTTTTTAATTAGAATAACCTTTAAGAGCATTTTTACTTTGATAACCAAAAACCCAATCTCATATTCTTTCCACAGAACAGCATTTGCCAGTATAGTCTGTAGGGTTGCTTTACACGCCACAGGTAACTATGGTCCTCCACAGTGACATGTGTACAACATGGTCAAACCACCTCTGCATTTCTTCCAAAGAGCCAATTATATCCTTTCCAAAAAAAAAAAAACTTTTTCCAAACTTGAGTTTCAAGAGAATAATATATTCTTGGGGCATCCGCCCTCCCCACTTTTCTTTTAGTTTATCTTGAAAATTTCCTCTATGTTACAGTTTCAAAATGTCATTATCAATGATATATCTCTGTCTTTGAGTGTCATTAATTATGATAATTAGTATTTTACAATTTCAAGTGGTTTTTTTTCTTGTACTTATTCCACTAACGCTTAATATTTCTGATTTTATATGAAATTAGTTAAAAGAAATGTTTACATTCACCATCTCTAATTTTTTAAACTTTCATTGTGAATATATTTATAAAGCATAAATTCACCATTTTATCCATTTTAAAATTACACTTTGTTGGCATTTTAACTGTTGTGTGACTATTACTACTGTTTATTCCAAAACTTTTCCATCATCTCAGGCAGAAAGTCTGTACCAAATAAGCAATAGTTCCTGTTTTCCACTCCCCCTGCCAGCCCCTGGCAACTCCTCAGTGAATTTGTTTATTCTAAATATTTTACATAAATGGGATCTGCAATATTTACTCTCTTGTGGCTGGGTCTTTACAAATAGCATGTCCAAGTTCATCCATGTTGTAACATGTGTCTATATTTCCTTTTATAGATGGATAATATTTCTGATTGTGTTTGTTACAAACTTTGTTTATCTTTTGATGGATTCCAGGGCAGCTTCCAATTTTCTGCATTCTTTTTATTCCAAAATGTTTGAATCTTCTCAAGTATTTGTTTCCAAATATACCAAGAAAATTAATGTCATCAAAGTCCTCAATGAATTCTGTATGGCTAGATTGACTAGTTGAATTATCAGTCTACATCTTATTTCATCTATCAACAACGTTTCACAAAATTGACCACGTTATGTTCATACAATACCTTCTTCCCCAGATTACAAAACACCACAAATGAGATTTTGAAGGTAGTATAGTTCTTTCAAAGGTTCATTACACAAGCAGAGAGATGAAGAGACCCTCACTTGGGAGCATCAGAGGGGACTTTTGCAGAAACTCTAGTAGAATATTAATATTGTCTTACTTTTCTTGATTAGACCACATACCTATTCTTAATTTAAATATAAAAAAGGAAGATGTGGTTATCTTGATTTTCTGGAACTATTCTGTAGGACTGTAAATAGGCTTAAGAGTTCTTGAATATGCTACACAAAGTTACTCAAATGGTGAATATCCAAAGTTTGGGTTTCTCTGTAGAGGAAGGAAGATGAGGATGATTATACAAAATATGCCCTGGTTATACAAATAAATCTTGCAGGTGGCAAGCAATGGTCCCTACATCCAGATCTTCAAAAGGCCATTGGCTAAATGAGAGGCACTATTGAACTGTGCTGCTCCCCAAGTGCTAATCAGCATTGCAGCATTACTGTGGGGCTGCCATACATATGGATCTCCTGGACGGTGGCAACACAGCACTTCAGCATGTTGTGGTGCCAGAGATCTATTGCTAGGGTGTCATCACACAGAGACAGTGTGGATTCCAGTGTATTTCAGATTATTCACAGCCTGAGGCAGGCATTTATTTCAAAATATTGTTATTTTGTATTTTATCATAGGCACTCCTCTCCCTAATCTACCTTCTTTCTCAATCATGGTCTCTCACAGTAGGTCATTGACAGGTATTCCCAGTATTGATTTTACAGATATACAATGCCATCAGTATCAGAGGTGAGGTTCACTTCCGACTTCACACTTGATATTATTTACTCTTCTTTCTGTATGTAAATACCAGACTCTGCTTGAGTTCAATTTTTTTAATATTTTATTTTTTTCTTTAATTTCAAACTATTTCCTTCTTTGAATATTATCATATCATTAATTTGGTACTTATATTTTCTGGGAACAGTCAGCATACTAAACCTCTCTCAAGTCTGAGCATCTTATGTTTTAATCTTGATAACCATAGAGTGACATATGTTTGAAGGGGCAGTTAAGGGAGACCCTTGTGCTCTTCATTTAGCCTCTCTTCAGAGTTACATTTCAGGAAGCAATAGTATAAAATCACCACGGGGATCTCAGCATTGCCAAACTGTTTATTTAGTTCACATTTCCTGTTTACTTTTATACATATACATATACATACATATAGATTTTTAAAAATTTTGTACAATTGTATGGTGAGTAAGTCTTTTTATCCACACATACATCAGAAATTCTAAACAGTACCAACACGTAAAGATCCTCCCTGATGCTCTCTGATTGACACACTCCACTGTCACCAACTCTTCCACCCACCCCCATCTTTGCCACTGAACTTATCCTCCATTTCTAAAATTCCATCATAAATGGAACAAGTCAGTAGGGAACTGTTGGGGATTATTATTTATCATTTAGCATAATTCTCTTCAAATTTACATATCAATTATTATATATCAGCTCTGCATATATCAATTTTCTGTTCCTCCTTATGTTCAGCTGTATTCCATGGTATGTATATACTCCTGATTACTAAACCATTCATCTGTTCAGGGTCATCTGGGATGATTCTAGCTTTTGGCAATTACAAATAAAGTTGCTATGAATATCTATTGTAAAGGTGTTGGCGAACAGAACTTTTTCCCTCTGGGATAAATTCGTGAGAGTACAATTACTAGGTTGAATGGTAGTTGCGTTACTAGTTTTATTAAGAAAGCACTAAACTGTTTCCTCAGTGGCTGTACCCTTTTACATCCCCACAAGAAATGAACATATATAATATATATATATATATACACACACACACACATATATATATATATATAATACCTAATATATAAAGTTCAAGCTGAAATCCTTGTTAATTTTTTTCCTTTTGGCCTATGAACATCCAAGTGCCACAACAACATTTGTTTAAATTTGGTTTTGTAAAAATCATCTATTTCTTATATCCATCTGAGTCTATTTCTATTTTCTCTACCCCATTTTATTGTTCTCATGCTGATATTCGATGGTGTTGATTAGCATATGTAGAAGGTAACCCTTAAAACCACTAAACTATTTCCTCCCACTCCATTCTTCCTTTTCAAAGTTATTTGAGCTGGTTTAGTTCTTTAGATTTTCCATAAAAATTTTAGAGTAACATTGTCTATATAACCCCCAAAGCACTTGCTATTTTGGGAGGAATTGCACTGAATAGCATGTGATTTAGGGAAAACTGACACTCTTGCTGCTTTGGGTCTTCCAGTCCAAGATGCAACGTCCCTCCACGCACAGGGGTTCTTTGTTTCAATAGCATTGTGAACACTTCAGCATGAAATTCCTATAATGTTTTGTTAGATTTCTAGTAAAATATTTTATTTTGTTTGTTATGAATGGCATTGTTTTTAAAATTAATTTTTATGGGTGCCTTGCACTTATCCCTGAGAGTGGGATTCATTATGCCATTCTTGTACAAGAATGATCAGCCTCCTTCCCCTGTACCTTCCCTTTCCACCCTCTCTACCTCCCCCTCATCTGCTTTCTGTACTCTATTAACCTCCCTTCTATTATTATTATTATTATCATTATTATTATTATCATCATCATCATTATTATTACTATTTTAACTTGTGGATTGCCATTATGTATGTAAGCAGGATCCACTGTGGTATATTAGTTCATGGACGCAGCTTGATTGGATAGGTAGTATTCCTCTGCTCCTTTGCTCTCCCTTCCTCTCTCCTTCACAGTCTCTCCTCTACTCTGTCATCTACTTTCCCGAGAGTCTTTATTCCCCCGTCCCCATCTTTCTGGTTTCTGCATATAAAAGAAATTATTGATCACTTGACTTTCTGAGTCTGGCTTATTTCACTCACCCTTCTGTTCTCTGGTTCCATTCATTTACCAGCAGTTTCCATGATTTCATTCTTGTTTATGGCTGAGTAAAACTCCATTGTGTGTGTATGTGTGTGTGTTTCATAATTTCTTTATCTATTCATCCATTGACAGGCACCTAAGCTAGTTCCACTATAGATATTGGTATGCGTGTATCACTATAGGATGATGATTTTATCCGCCTTTTGAATAAATACCAAGGAATAGGATGGCTAGATCTCCCATTCCTACTCCTTTGGGGAATCTCCATTCTGCTCCCCAAAAGGCTTGTACTAATTTGCGGTCCCACCAACATGGCATTGTGCTTTTAATTTGAAGATCTACAGGTTCAGTCAACACACAGAAATGCATGTTGTAGTGTGTTCATTTGTATCTTACACCTTGATGCATCACTAATTAGTTCTGGGTTTGGGTAGATTCCTTGGGATTTCCTGGGTAAACAATCCCATTATCAATAAACAGGAACAAATTTACTTTTTAAAATTTCTCATCACCTGTTTAATTTCCTTTTTCTTCATTATTGCACTGGATACCACTTAGAGGACTTTATTGACAGAGTGGTGAGAATGGTCATCATCAGCTTGTTCCCAATTTTAGGGATTTGTCTTTCATTATTACCCATAATGCTAAAAGGAGGATTTTTGTAGACTCTCTTTTATGAATTTGATTAAGTGGCTCTTTATTCTTGATTTTTGAGATATTTTTATTAAAATTATGTTATTTTTGCTGAATTATTTGTATGCATGGATTGTCACACAGTTATGTGATGTTTCTTTGTTAGGCTGTGGGTATTGTCCATTATGATGACCATATTGTAATGGAGTGTTGAACATCCAGGCATTGCTGGGATAAACCCACCTGGCCATGAGTGTCTTTTTTTTTGGTATATTGCTAAATTTCATTTCACATTATTTTGTTAAGGATTATCATGGCTGCATTCATGAGGGATACCAATCTGTGGTTTTCTTTTTTTTGTACACTGTGTGGGTTTAGTGCTATTAGTATAATACCTCTAAAAAGAGTCGTGGAGTGTTATGTCTTTCTCTATATCCTGGTAAAGCTTGCACAGAAGTGTTATTAATTCTTCTTTAACCATTTGTCATTATTCTCCAATGAAACCATATGGGCATGGAAATGTATTTTTCAGATACTTTTAATTAATATTTTATTGCTTTGATTAATATAGAGTATTTAGATTGTCTATTTCATTTTGGTGAAGTTTTGGTAGCTTTGCGTTTTCAAACAATTACTCAATTTCCTTTAAGGTGTTGAACACATGAGCATGAAATTGCTTGTATAATTCTCTTTCTAATTGTTAAGAAATTTAAAGTGGTATTCCTTATTGCACTTCTCATCTAAGTGATTGATGTATGTCTTCCTTTTGAAATTTTCGTTTAATTCTTAGAAGTTTATCAATTTTACTGATTTTCTTAAAGAAACATTTTTCATTAATATTCTGCTTTTTCTTGCTTTCAATTTTTTGGTCTGTGCTTTCTTATTTATTATTTGATACTATCTTTTTACTTGGTGTTGATTTTGCTCTTTTGTTGTAGGGTTTTAGACAGAAATGAAGATTAGCGATTTGTGACCTCCTCCCATTTCTCACAGAAGCAGGTATTGCTGTCAGTTTTCCCTCTGAGCAAAGCACTGCTCTGGCTACACCCCAGTAGAGTGTGCATCCTCCATTTTCCACTTCTATGTGTTTCTTTTTAAATTTGGGGGATTTGATGTGTGTTATTTCCTACCTGTTTAGAGATCCCTCTTAGTGTTTTGTTATGATTAGCATGTATCAAAAAATTATATTTATATTATAATATAAAAATTATATTATATTTAAAATTATCAGATTTAGGTAACACACTTGATATTATTTTAATTACTTGACATTTGTTAAGGCTGGTTTCATGTCTATGGTCCATCTTGGTACGTGCTCCACAGAGATCCAAAAAAACAAAACAAAACAACCACAACCACAAAAACCCATTATGTATGTATTCTGCTGTCATAGGATGAAGCTGGTTTGACATGTGTTAGCTTTCTTCTTATTTATACATGCCAATTCCTTGCTTATTTTCTGGTCACTGTTATAATGGGAGTGTTGGGGACTTTAGCTCTCATTGTGAATATTTTCTCTCATCTCTGTTCTTTGTGCACATTTAACAATGTGCTGTTGGTAGGCTGCTCCTCCTCATCCTCATGTGGTGTCTTCTTTAGGTATTTATTGCAGCAGGGACCCATGCTACCTTGATTCAGCATGATAATCTAGTCCTTGTGTTCCAGGCTCTAATTGCAATGCCAGTTTAGTTTTAGACATCATGAGGTGTTACGTTAGTATACTTAATTAATCTGATTCTGCTGAGACTCATGCTGGTTTTACTGGTACTGCCTGAGGGATGGAAGGGGTTTCTTTATTGCGGAGGAGGGTGAGTAGGATGCCTTACTGCTGCCAGTGGGCATCTGGCTCTTTGGTTTCTCTGGGAAGGTAAAGCAAGTCTCAGTCTAGTGAGGACAAGAAGCATCCACGGGTCCCACGTTGCCTGCTGTAGCTGGTCTTCTACGCAGGCTCTGCCCACTGGCTTCGGTCACTGTGGCCAGAAAGGGGAAACTCTGGCCAGGTGGGTGAGAAGAGTGCCTCCCTTGTTTCTGACTCATGTGGTGTTGTCATGGGGATTAGTGATTGATCCAGTGAAATAATGAGCCTGGATAGATGGATGGCTGCTATTATTATGGGTAAGAAAATAGCAGGTGTGGGTGAAGCTTCCTCTGCTAGGTAGGAGGACACAGCCACTTGAGGCTTAGCTGCTGTTCTGGTCCTGGGGTTCTGTTCTGGCTTTCCTGTATTATCCGCCTACTGAGTTTTTCTTTATCACTATTTCCAGTGTTTAAAGTCATGCTGAGTGAGATGCAGCAAGAACCCTTGGGTCTAGGTCTTCTTTGTAGAATACTAGCTTATTCAGAGAAGCTCTGAGATCTCTATCTTTCACATCAATGATTAGTTTTTAAAACTACCCTTAATTTATTTGTAGTATGTCATCCCAAGAGCTTCATGAAGACAGAAGGTATGTTTCATCTTTTGATTGTCAAACGCTTTGTCCACAATTTACATGGAGGTAATGTTCCATTAACGTGAAATGAAAGGAGAAAGGATTAATCATGCACAGCTTATTTCTTTATAAAAGAATCCAGAGTTTACTTATTTGTGGATTTGCCATATGTTCAACTACTTTGCTACCGTCTCAGTGGATCTCAAATGCTGGGAATGGTCAGTATGGTTTGCCTTGTTCCTTTGTATTTGAATAAGAGCCATTAAACCACTCAAGAAAATGTTGAAGTAACTTTGTTTCCTGTCTTTTTATTTTCAAGGCAATGGTTCTAAATTTTTCTATGAGTAGATAGAAATATCTATACAAATGTGTGTGCTGATGAAAAATATTCTACTCATTTTCTGTATTTTTAAAATTTTTTTGTAATCTTTCTGTTCTTCAGTGACATGAGGGGACAATTGAGGGGTGTTGTTCTTAATGATCTGTTTCCTTTCAACATTGTGATTGGTTTTTTTCTTAGCAAATGGTTCCTAATCCAAACTTCAGATCACTCTCTTAATCTAACAGATATCATTTTGGTCAACAAAATCCTGTCTTCTGGAGTTTGCTAAGTCAAGGAGGAGTTGGGTTGGTTAACAGGAAAACAAAAAGAACACAATTATTTGATCTACATCCATATTTAAAGGAAATATTACTGAATGAGAAATTCTAACTTGGCGAATCCTCTTCTTAACTTATTAAAATTTTGTGAATTTTGATGATAAACATTTGCAACTCAATTTAGAATGAAGAAACAAAACATAATCTGCCTTTAACAAAAAGAAACATTTTTCCAATTGTTGTTCCTTCCATAAGGAGTCTGTTACAACTCTCTTCTTACCATCCTTCAGGGGTTTAATATTTACTAAATTCCCACAATGCATTATTAGACCCTATATTTGTGGACATGCTTTATGTATTGGGACTTGAGCAAAAGTAGAAAAAATAAGTCTAGATATAAACATGCACAAGGAATTTGACAAGAGAGATTGGTACCTGCTGCACAGATAGATCCATCCCCATCCAGTCTATCACTCAACGAGATTTCACAATCAAGGGTCGTTTTCAAAGTGCCATCCACTTTCAGCTTTCCCCAGGAGGTTCAGGATAATGTGCAAGTGGATCATTGAAAACAGAAAGCGCCAAACTTCAAAGAGTCCCTCCAAAGTCCTTCAAACTAGAAACTTGGAACAATTTTTATGATATTTCAAAATGATTTGTCATACGGAAACTACTGTTTAAAGATGTAACTTGAGTCAAATAAACTATAGGTTGAATTTCTAGGGAATGGACATTTCATTTTTATATATTTCCCCATTTTGTTCCTTAAAATAGTTTTCTTTAGTACACATTACAAAGAATGTGTGTGTGTATATTTGGGTGTATGTGTGTGTATGTATTTAAATCCAAGTCATCATATGAAAACTTTTTGCTTCATGTACTATAATTGCATAGATTATCCATAAGTTAAAATTTAACTTTACCTACTTGTTTCCATAAAGCGCCATTGTTTACTGACTTTTCAGAAAAAAAGGCACGATTATTAACTGATTTTACTGTGAGTAACCAACCTAGGCATTCGGTAACCCACAATTAATTCAAGTGCCTCGATTGGTTCAGGGCTCTTTGGTGTGGGATATTATTTCCATATAAAGAGGTACTGATTGAGAAGAAGTTAAAAAAAAAAAGACTTGCAAAGAAGAAAAATAAAGAAACCATGTTTTAAAAATACAACAGCCAAAAAAGATCAAAGCCAATTCCTACACCGCCTGAGTCCCCTGCGTGGTAACAGGGAATCTGCACCACCCTCTTCAACCAAATCCCACCTGGGTGTACTTGTGCACAACTTGACCACAACTTTGGCTCATATCCATGTGACTCAAAGAAGTCAGAGATACTACCTATTTCCTTTACAATTTCAGAAAATTTGAGAGGGGTAGGAGAAAGCTTTGTGATTTTATGGCTGCTTTATTTCCAAAATGTTTTATTTTTTTCTTCTTTTTCCAATTCTCTCTCTAATTTATTCTAAACCAGCATCCCTTTAAATGGAAATAACATCCAAAATTATAGCAGGGAGAAGTGAGGCAATTCTGATGAAAGCTTACACAGCACTTACACACATGCATACTGTGAAACATGGATGCCCAGATAGAACCAGGACCTGACAGATTCACGACCTCTTGCTTGCAAGTTGAAGACCTGGAGGCTACACACACAGCAGTAAGCAACATGGAGCACTTAGCCATTCACATCCTGAATGAAAAGAGCAAATAATTTCTGAGCTCCTCAAAATATTATGATCTAATGTCCTACTCTGGGATATATTGCTCATATTAGATAACATCCTGCCTTATGATTCTGTCTCAGTTTCATGGATCCCTTTTAGTTCCAATTTGAATTTAATCTTCTGTTAGTTACTTGAGATTCTCAGACCATTTGCAAGAACCAACTGCAAACAGATAAGTTATCCCCATAAAAACAAAAACACTAATGACATCTTTTTTTAAAAAAATTTTTTGTAGTTGTAGATGGACAGCATGCCTTTATTTTATTTATTTTTACATAGTGCTCAGGATCGAACCCAGTGCCTCACACGTGGTAGGCAAGCGCTCTGCCGCTGAGCCACAACTCCAGCCCCACTAATGACATCTTAAGTTCTCACTAAATAAAATCAGTAGATAGCTGCATGGGAGAAAGAACCTCAGCACTCACATCAGACTCTGAAATGTGGCACAGTCAGCCCTCCATGCTCACTGGTTCCACATCTATGGATTCAACCAACTTCAGATAAAAAATATTGGAATTTTTTTTCAGAAAATGTTATGTTGTTGACATGTACTATGTGGTAAGACTTACCTAAAGTGGTTGTGTCTATAATGAACATGTAGAGACTTTTTTTCTTGTCATTATTCTCTGAAAAACACATCTCCAAATTTGCATAGCATTAACAATTTGCTAGAGATTGTGGGTAATCTATTGAGGATTTAAGGTATACAAGAGGCTTGCATAGGTTATATGCAATTGCTAGACTATTTTATGTGAGGGAAAAGAGCCCCCATGGATTTTGGTATCCATGAGGGGTCCTGGAACTCATTTAGTGCAGATACGGAGGGTCAAACATATTGTATGATAACAACCTATGTGAGGTTGGACAAGAAGTTTTACCTGTGGATCCTATGTGTCCCCATTTGGAAAATTCAATTCTTGAAGGATTTTAGGGGTTTAAATCAGATGATCCACCTGAATTGACAAAGGCAGTCCCTGGGACTAAGCCACTACCCTCTGTCTATTTGCTTCTTTTTTCTTTTCATTCACTCATGGTACCCTTGGACCATCATATTTGCTCTCATGTTGATGGATCAAAATGTTAGCAGGCTCATCTCAGCAATTAGAGTGCAACAAAAAGTAAAATAAATGAGGGTTCTACTTTTCTTCATCTTTGGCAGAGTCCATTTCAATAGCTTGTTGCATCAAATAATCATTGCATTCTAACACACTGAGATAAAGATAAAAACTGTCAACTGGTTCAGGACATCAGAGTCCACTAAGTGATGACAGGCTGTAGACCAATTTCTCATTATTTCAGTGAAATAACATTGCTAGTACAATTATGCATGCAAAAAGTAAAAGTGGCCTGAAAACCAGAGCACATTTTATTCTAATATTTTGAGGACCACAACGTGTATCTAAATGAGAGAAGAAAGCTGATATATTTAGGAAAATTACTTTGTCCCCTGCATGGTAGGAAGATTGTAACTGGGTATGACAACCAGAGGAACTCAGTCAGGAAGCAATAAAGTAAGTCATTTGAGATCCATAAAAATGTTTGTCAATATGACATTTCCTTTAAATAAATGGCAAGTGGCTCAATCTCTCTACTTTTGTATTTCCTCAATAGTAAAACATCAATATATAAGCCTGGATACATTATTTTGTACGTGCAAGTTATTTTTAAATCTTACCTTTCTAACTTTATTGAGTTTTTAAGTGTAGTTATATATTTTATGTGTTGAATTTGAAAAACTGAATATACTAATTTTAGTAAGTATATCTTTAAAGATTTTATTGAGGAAATGATTTAATCTAAATATGTTTATCAAATCATATTTGTAAAGCAACCACAGCTTAGGATAAATATTTCAAATTGAGTCTGTTAAAATCAGCATATTTTGTACCAAATAGGGAGCATACATTTTAACTTGTTATTAATTAGGTCATAAATAATTTGTATTCTGTAGTATAATAAATTAGAAAGTACACCAGTGTGGCAGTCAGGACCCCTTAATTATATTCCTAAATAATTAAAGTCAGATTTCTCCTAAGTTGAATGCAACTTTTAAAAATAATGAGAGCATATGTATTTTTCTTTCTTAGTAATACAGAAAAACAATGATGTACCTTAAATTTAATGGTGTCTTAGATTTGATGAAATTTGGCGTTCACTAAATTAAAACTCAAAGGGACTATAGGAATGAGTTCAATTATTAATCATATTCAGTAGATGGGATATCAAGGCAGAGAGAATTAAAGCAGTTTGCATAAGATCAGAGAATTCTAACCCTGGATCATTGAACCAAGTTCACGTTCCTGTTCATTACATTCTACTGGTTCTTATAGAACTTTGACTTGACTATTAAATGTACATTAACACCACTTGAAAATCATGCTGTGCAATATACAGGGAATAAATAAAACCTTTCAGAAGTACAAACAAGTCTTTTAAAATAGATATGAAATCTGCCTGATTTCTCTTTGAAGTCTGTTTTTAATGGAAAATTCAATGAACAGATATATTAATCCAGTAATTAAAATATAGAAATACATTACAGTCAAGATCCTTGGCAAAGGACTCTGTCCTTGTCTTTTAGAAACTTTATTAACATTCACTTGGTACTATTACATCTTAGATACTAATATGTACAGATGACTGCTACTAGTACATTTTCATAATTTGATTCAACAACCACTTATTCTTCACTTGCATAAAATACGTAAGTAAAAATATTGACAGCCAAAGACCTGACCTTCCTCAGTTTTAGGGATATGGGGATGCACAGGAGAGTCAGGAACAAGAGATCAAAACCCAGGATCTGCATTTGCAACAGCCCTGATTCTTAATTCTAAATGATTCTTTAGTTTCCTAAAGATTAAATTCCCTGAATGCAGGCTACTGTTAAACTAAAGCATGGTAAGCATTAAGGATGTAGCTTTTCAGGCATAATGGATTATGGTCGTGAACACATTTTCAAGTATCTTTATTGAGTGCAGCCTGTGCTATAATTACATTTGTGTCAATGACCCTTAAAATTAAGTTGTGGAACAGCTGCCTTAGAACCACCTGCTGTTCTCACCAAACATTCAGTTTCCCAGACTCTAGGATTCCTAAGATTCTCTGAGGGTAGCCCAAGAGTGGGGAATTCATCAGTCTCTGAAGATTATTCTTATTCAGGCTAAATGTCAAGACACATCTATGTCTTATTCAGGGAATAACAACTTCCAGTACAAGCCCAGGACTGGTTGCCAGAGTTGAAGAGGTTAGTATCTCAAATACTTCTATACTCAAGCTATAAACAAGTGCTGAGTGGAAAACATTAGATATCTGCTTTAAATTTCATTCATTTGAAATCTATGTAAAAAACTATAAGTGGGGCACGGTGGCCTACGCCTGTAATCCTGGTGGCCCAGGAGGCTGAGGCAGGAGGATCATGAGTTCAAAGCCAGCCTCAGCAAAAGCGAGGTGCTAAGCAACTGAGTGAGACCCTGTTTCTAAATAAAATACAAAATAGGACTGGGGATGTAGCTCAGTGGTCATGTGCCCCTAAGTTCAATCCCCAATTCTCCCAAAATAAAAAAAAATGTAAAAAATTTTTAAAAAGATATGTATGTGTACATGTGTGTGTAGGTAAAGTTGAGGTTTTAATGTTATATTTCAGTTTTTCTTATTTTGACATAATTTTAGATTTATAGAATGGAAGTAAAAGCATACAGAGTTCCTTTATATCTTTACCAGAGCCCTCATGGTAAAGTTATCACAATTAATAAATCAAGATTATTTTGAAACTGTTAATTAAACCTATCTGGTCAGAGTTCACCATTTTTCCCAGTAATGCTGTTTTTTTTACAGTAGTGTTTTAGTCAGCTATTTTACTGCTGTGACTAAGGGATCTGACCAGCACAGCTGTAGGGGAGGAAAAGTTTATTTGAGGGTTCATGGTTTTTGAGGTCTTAGTCCAGAGAAGGCTGGCTCCATTCCTCAGAGCTCAAAGTGAGGCAGAACATTGCGATGGAAGAATGTGGCAGAGGGAAGCAGCTCACATCATGGTGATCAAGAAGCAAAGACAGGGGCTGGGGTTACGGCACAGTGGTAGCGTGTTCGCCTAGCATGCGTGAGGCACTGGGTTCAATCCTCAGCACCACATAAAAATAAAATAAAGATATTCTGTTCACCTCCAACGAAAAAATAAATATTAAAAAAAAAAAGAAGCAAAGACAAAGACTCTAGCTCCAGATACAAAATGTATACCCTATGACCACGCCCCCAATTAACCACTTCCTCCAGCCCCACCCCAACTGCCTCTAATCACCACTCAGTAAATCCAATCATGGGTTAAGACAGTCCAATCATTTCTGCTCTGAACCTTCTTGTACTCTCTTACATGTGAGCTTTTGGGGGACACCTCATATCCCAACCATTACAAGTAAGTTTCATGTTCTCATTTCTAGTAACAGTCTCTCCATGAATTTCATGACACACAGTTTTTTGAGGGAAGGCATTGGTCAGTTACTCTGAGAATGTTGCACTAAATTGGTGTGATGTTTTCATCAGAATGAGTTGGTTGTTACAGGGAAGGACGCAACAGAAGCTCACTGACACCCATACGCTTCATTAGATGTGATGTGAACCTCGGGTGTGTGGGTTACGGGGTGTCTGCCACGTTTCTTGACTATAAAGTCATATTTTCCTATTGCATTTTAAAACTATTTACTTTTAATCAAGATACAAAAGCTTTTGAGAACATGTGAGCACCCTATTTAAACCTCTGCCCACCAATTTTAGCATATGTCAATGAACCTTTTTACAGAGATTTATACAATGATGTTCTAACAGTGATGTTTTTTCCCTTGTTCACTCCTTGATACTTTTATTGGTTAGAAACTTGCCTTTAAAAAATTTTCCTTTTTGTCTCATTTTTTTAATCTAAATATTGACTCAAAGGTGCTTATTTCATTCTTTGAATTGTAATCTAATGCTTTTATTACTTATTTTGTTGCTCACATTTTTCCAACTTACATGATACAAAAGCTTAAGTTAAATTTTTTTTTTAATTTTTTTCTTTGTTAAAAAACACATGTAAAACTTGTAGTTCCAACTCAGTTGTGGACATAGGCTTTCTTCTCAAATTATGGCACACAAAATTGTTTGCTTATTTTATTGAATCATAATTCAAAATTATCAATTTTTAATTTGACTAAAAAAAGTCATAAAATTCATGTGGCATGGTGCTGGTCACTGTGAAATGTTGAAAACACTGAATTTTAAGAGGTATTTTATAGTTTTCCGGAGGTCTTGTAACTTTCCAACCTTCATTACACACCTGTTCCTATTTTAGAAACTGGAGATAAATGAAAAATAGAACTGCTTTAGGACATTCAGTGACTCATCTGAGTGAGAGCTATTCACATTTTGATAATAATATTATAAAACATTTATCTGTGCTTCCAAAATAGCACAGATGATAGAACAGAGGCTGATTGGTGGAATAAATCATTGAACTGGCCAAGAAATAACTAAGGATATGCAATTTGGGTTAAGCAGTGTAAAAACAAAAGACAAGTCATACTTCTATGTAGCTAAAACATACGCACAATCAAAATCACAGATCTGGGAGAATCAGTCTAAGTGAATGAGGACTTGAAGATGGAGGAGGGTATTGGAAACTCTGGGCCATGTTCTACAGGTTACGTAGGGCTTTCTCCATTGAAAATGGGACAAAGATTAGTCTCTCAACAGGAACACACAGTGCAGTGTGGCCACTCACTCTGTCAGCAGTGTGCACTCCAGGTTTAGCCTGGACATGTGCAACAACAGGCAGCCACCACCCCCATCCTTGCAGTAACTAAAACTAGAACAAGCTGAAGAGCAGCAGCTATCCTTGGATCCCCAGGTAACTGAGGCCACGATACTAACCCACACTGAGTCTGAGGACAGGCCAACCCAGACATTCAGTCAGTGTTGGCTCACCCGGGACACAGGCTGCAGGAACATTTGAATAGCCACTTTAACAAAGTGCTGGAGATTAAGTTCCAACTTGTTTGTGAGGGAGAAAATCCCACGTGTAGTGTCATGAGTTTCCTCACACATTCACTGATTTTACCTACAGGAAATCCACCACATTTCAAAGTGAAGTGCCAAGAAAACCCCATCATACTTCAGACAGAGGAGAGGAAAAAACAGCCATTTTTAAATGTGTCCAGACTGTTCTTGATAAGAAGCCTACACTCCAACGGAAAAGGCTCTGCCAGAGCCATATCTAACCTGGAAGATGGACAATTATCCAACTCCAGCCCTTTCTATCCTCCAAAAGGAAGGGGAAAATGCTAACACAATATGGAGGTCAAAATTCATGGGCATCATTTCACCGAGGTCTGAGATTTAATCACAAGATTCTCTTCCCTCTTCATACTTTGTGCCACATTGATGGCTGCTGGACAATAACATGCAGCATAACTGAAGGACAGGTAAGTGACGCACTGTTTAAGGAGTGTTAGGGAGAGGTGATGACAATGGAAGGAGAGAAGAAAATAAGGCTGTGGGAGGACCTGGAGCCTCCGGTACCGACAGAATAACAAGCAGAAAGCACCACACAGCCTCCGGCCATGCCACCACAACGCCTCACCTAGTCGCTGATGCGTCTTGGAACTTAGTACTTGATTCATGGTACCTGGTCCTCAGCAAACAATTAAAAGTCTGCACAGAGTCAAGGTGAAGGACCAAATGAATAACTCCAAGGAGACAAAACAGGAATCAGAACTAGATTCACATATGGCACAACTGTAGGAATTATCAGACTGGAAATTTAAAAAAATCAAAAATAGGGTAAAAACTTTAATGTAACAGGCAGACAACATGCAGGAACTGGTGGGTAGATGAATGAGGAGGACATGTAAGAGATCAGAAACACTGAAACAGAAATGAATATCGGAGAGGAGACAATCTTGGGAAAGAATTAGAACTCTTAAAACTGCACCATAGAAACAGAAGGAGGAAAGCCATTTGAGGAGATCAGAATGGAATACACAAAAATACCAGAAAGGACAGAAAGATAAAAGATACAGTAAACACATTTGAAGTAATAATGGCTAAGAAATATCTAAAATTGATGATAGACATCAACCAATATATCCAGAAAACTCAGAGAATTCCAGTCATCACAAATGCCAAAGTAATCTATAATTAGGTGTAATATACTCAAGATATGAAAATCAAAAAGAAAGAAAGATAAAGTTGCATAGGAAGACAGAAGGCAAATCATCTTATCTTTAGAGAAATAAAGATGAGAAACACTTTGGACTACTAATCATCAGAATCTATTCTGGCAAGAAGATAATGTATGAAGGTATTAAAATTGTGACCAAAAAACCCTCACCTACCTTAAATTTCGAAATGATCCTTCAAAAGTGAAATACAAATAACTATGGACAAACAAGAACTCAGGAAATTTTTTGCCACTAGGGCACTCTCCAGTAAAAATTAAAAGAATTTTATCAGAGAGAAGAAAAATCATATAAGTCAGAAACTAAGAGAAATGAATGAATAAAGGAAGATTAAAATAAAATTATTCATTTTTCAAGTTTCTAATTGATCTAATATATAATTTTCTGTTCAACTTAAAACTAGTAACAATATTATTAAATGACTATAGTACATGGTAAATAAAAAATGACAGAAAGTCAACATGGGTCAGGAGAGAGGAAATGGGAACATCTATGTTTTAAGGAACTTACACTACATATAGAGATGTACAGTATTTTGAATGTGGATTTAGATGAGTTGAAATGTCTCCTCTAAGGAAAACTACTTCTTTAAAAATATTTGTGATTGGTACACTAAGAGAAGCTGAATCAACCACATAAAGTCCCTGATAAAAATACAGATGTCAGAAAATGGGGAGACAGGCTGGGAATGAAGAACAAATTCATCAAAGAGGAAACAGTTAGATGCATGGCGCATATTTATCCAACCATGTCCAGAATCACTTTAAATGTAAATGGCCTAAGTATGCCAATTAAAAAGCAAAACTGTAGAGTGGAGGTCAAATGAAGCAAAGAAGCAAGAACTCACTTTATTTATTTCAAGGAATCATATTTTAAAAGTAAAGATAAAGGGATAGAAAAAAACTTACCATCCTAATACTAAAGAAAGCTGAAGTAGCTGCATAATTTAAAACGAAGCTGGTTTTAGAGCTGCAGCAAACAATGAACATTGCATAACAATGAACAGCAGCAAACTGAAGGAGATACAATCACCTCTAACATCTATATACCTACCTACAGAGCATTGAAGTCTGTAAAGCCAAAACTGATAGACTGAAAGGAAATATGAACAAATCCAATTGCAATGAGTTTAGACATAACACCACACCACCATGCATGAAAGAAAAAAATAGCAGATTGGACTTTACTAGCAAACAACAAAAACAAATGAAATAAAACTTCTTTTTTATTTTTGACAGGGAGATAGTTAAAAGAATGCAAAGACAAGCCACAGGTTGGATCAAAGTATTTGTAAACTGCATAGCTGTTATAAGACTTGAAACAAAAATACACAAAGAGCACATAAATCTCAACATAATTAAACAAAAAGTGCAAGTAAAAATATTCCAAAGATCAGAACACACACTTTATTAAATAAAATGTAAGATGCCACTACTCACTTATTAAACCAGCTAAAATCCAAATATCTGGGAACACAGAAGGCAGTGAGGATGCAGAGCAATGGAAACTCACTCATTGCTTGTGGGAATAAAAATTGTAGGAATGGCCTTCTCGGGGAACAAGTTAGTAATTTCTTACCAAACTAAACATAGTCTTATCATTTGATCCAGAAATTGCACTCTTATATTTTTACCCTACTGTTTTTGAATATATGTGCCCATTCAGCATTCTGTACACAGATATTTATTACAGCTTTATTTATACCTCTCCCAAACTAGAAATAACCAAATCATCCTTTAAGAACACGAGATAAACAAACTTTGATGCATTGATACAATGGAATATGTTTTATCCTTTAAAATAAATGAGATATCTAGCCATGAAAATAAAGAGAAAACTTAAATTCATATTGATAAGTGAAGTAAGCCAGTGTAAAACCTCTTCATTTTTTATTATTCCCAGTGCATGACATGAAAAAGCAATGCTCGTGGAGACCACATAAAGATCAGTGGTTGCCATGGATTCCAGGAGGCGTGAGGGAAGACTGGTGAAGCATAAGGAAGGCTTAGTGCTGAGAGACTATTTGGTATGATAATGTGATGGTAGATACAGGACAGTATGCATTTCCCTGAACTCATAAAACTTTATAACAGAGCACGAACCTCCATGTATGTGAATTTAAAAGAAAATTCACTTCTGAGATTGGGAAATCCCATGAAGTAAGGCAGAACTGGATCATGAATCAAAACCATGATATAAATTTATGAAACCACATCACTGAAGGAGATGGTGGTAACAAGGGATGACTCCATAACTTTTGGAATGGGTGGGTTCTGTAAGAAAAGGGGCAAAAATAATTGTGCATAAGCTCTACAATATAGTTGCCAAGTCGTTTTGCATGGAGATGTGGAGTAATTCTAATACTTCTAGGCATGTATACTGAATAGGGCAACTTACTACCTGGAAGGCAGCTGAGGGAGCTGAATCTCTCACTGAGGATGTTGGGATTTGGAGATAAGAAGTGAAGGAGGCCAGGATGAGCCCTGTGATAACAGATTGAGTTGGAGACATCAATGTGAATTCTGGTTTAGCTTGTACAAATCCAGATGATTTCACACAGAAATAGTTATAGACAAGTATATATGCTTTTCTATATTTTTTAGTGCAAACATTTTCAGAATATCAAAGAGGAAGTTACAAAATCCCAAAAGTTTTGGAAAAATAGGAGTATTTATCCAAATATGGATTTGATCAGAACAGTTGTGCTTTGTTATAATGCTGTAGGACTTATTAGAGTAATGGGCAAAATATAAGGTCTTCTGAGGTGACCCATGGCCTTACACTTGGATATCCTGAGTCTGATAGTCTTCTTCCTTTTCATCAATACATCTTAGTAATGAACAGCGTACCCTCAAACTCTCTATTTGTTGAGCATTTATCAAACACCTCCTTTTCTTTTTTTTGGTACTGGAGATTGAACTCAGGGGCACTCGACCACTGAGCCACATCCCCAGCCCTATTTTGTGTTTTATGTAGAGACAGGGTCTCACTGAGTTGCTTAGCGCCTCGCCATTGCTGAGGCTGGCTTTGAATTCATGATTCTCCTGTCTCAGCCTCCCTAAGTGCTGGGATTACCAAACTCCTCCTTATAAACTCAGATTTGAAGATGTATATGGCACAACCACCACTCAAAGGTAACTCATTGTACCAAAGGGGAGAGTCACTTGCACAAGTTTTGTGCATAGTATAATAACTCCCATAATAGCAATGGAAAACATGATTAAATGCAGATAATCAAGTATATGTTAAACTTGAGAATTCTGATATTGTATTTCTTAGATAGGAGTATGGTGTTTGTAGCCATATATATGCCTTTAAGACAACTTGATACTGAATATTTTACCAATTGGACACACTTGAAATAGTAACCTTTCTTCAAGGCAAATATATGTGAGGTATTAATAAGCAATGAAAGGGTAGGAGTTAAACAAGAGTGTAAAAGTTATCAGAATAGTTGAAGGATGCAGCACTATGTAGGACTAACGAGCAGACTATGGAACAGGGAGGAGATTAAGATGATGCTCAGAACATGAATTCAAGCCAGATCCTGGAGATATTTTAACACCACATTCAGGAAATATTAGGACCTTAAAATAAATCATCAGTTACAAATCCTTTGTCTACAATGACTTCTAGTTAAATTTAAATTTCCAATTAGTTCATTTATATGCTCCAAATCTTAAAACAATCTCTGTCTTTTGTATGTTTTAACCAGTCCTTATTAGCATACATCCCTAGCCAAGTTTTTTGAAATTTTATGTTATCTGCCCCTACTACCTGACTTTATTTTCAAAATTATCTATGGACAATAACTTTCATATTTTTTTCCTAGCACATTGCCAGAGTGATGCCACATAGTTGTACATATATAACCTGAACGGTTTCTGTTGAAGTATGCTTGAAAAGAATGCATGAGTGTTTTGTTGACATAGCAAATACTTATTGAATACACACAGATGGTACAGATGACAATGTGTTAATTATTCTCATTATTTAAGAAAAATATAGTGGTGGTAACGTAAGTGTCTTAGGATTCTGACTTGCATATTGAAAGGAAAAGAGAAAACAGACGATTGAAATGTACTTCATTCCTCTTGTCTGAGAATGTGAGTAATAGTAATTTTGCCCCTGAGGATGAAAGGAAACTGAACTTTGACATTTATACATTTGTTTCTGGAATGCAGTAGGCTCCTAGCTTGTGGTACTCTACCACTTGATAGGTGAGTGATTTTCTTAATCCCCCTCCCATTTTCAAGGAAATCTCACAATGAAGTTGACTCTTCTGAATCTTAACAGAGAAACTTCTTACTGCATGGAGTGCTGCTAATACTCCTGCCCCACAGCATTTTGATTGCACAAATGACATTTGTAACACACTTTTAATTTCTTTATTAATATTTCAATCACCCCCTTGTATCAATGAATCATCTCTGTGTTCCCTTTTGTCACACCTATGCCCAAGCTAGTTGAGTATCTATTTATTCTTTTTTGAAATGCGTAACAGAATATATTATATCCTATTTCAAGATTTTAAGAGACAATATTATAGAATATTAGTTTTCATGAAAATGTCAATACCCACCAAACCCTCATTTAAATTACACAATTACGCAACTCTCATGATGTAGGGTAAAAGTAACTGTATTGGAGAGATGTGACAGATTCTTTTAAAAAATCATCCAATCAAAAATGGCAACAGCAAGGTCAAAATCCATTTGCAGACAATGAATATTAGGGGGAAAACATGAGACTTCTGGAGCCAAGCACAAATGACGTTTCTAGTGTGTATTTAGATTTCTCAATGTGGGTAAACCAATTCAACTTGAACTGAGACATGCAAGCCATATTTACACACGCATTGTGAGTAAATATTCCAGACCTCAATGTGGACAGTGTTTACCAACATGCATAAAGCCCAGTCTCTTTCCTCTAAAAGGTCAGTTTTATTGAAATGAAACAGGCAAAAAGACAGCCTGTCTGATGCAATGCACCCTCCTGTTTCCAAGCCCACTTCAAATGTCACTTTGTGTATGAAGTGTATGTTTCCAAGCATACACACATTACCCACGTTTCTATACCATCTTATACAAAAATGCAAAGTAAATGTTACACACTTTCTTTTCTCTGTATTTACTTACATGTAAAGAACATTTAGAAGGGATTTTTGGGAAAATAGAACTCTAGTAACTTTCTTGCTTTTCCTTTTGGGTCTTCACCTTTCCTGTAGGTAAAAGAGGTGAGTGGGGCCGGCTGACTTATCCACTTTTAAAGTATATTTTTCTTTAATGAAAAAAAAAAGATTGATATTTAGAAGTTTGAAACCTATTTCCTCTAAATGTTTCCCAGGACTGCCCCTGGCTGTCACAGTCTGTGAATCTGCGTCTTAGGACCAAGAGTCCTATTTGAACTTACTCCACGAGTTGGCTCCAGTATTCTATATCATTCCCCATCAGGGGAGTCCTGTGGAAAATTATATCTTTAAATGAGCCAGAACAAACCCGAGTCATCAAATATAATTTCGATAATGAACCTCAGTGTTTTACATTTGAATACTTCCCCAAATGGTTGCAATTTATTAATGTCAGATTAAAGGACACCGCTCATTTTTCCTATTCAGCAAAGAGACAGTTAATGAATGCTACTGACTTGGCCACGCTTCTAATGAGTGGTTCTGGTAGTGTGCAGCCTTCAGTGTGAGAGACGAACTAACGCCACCAGTTTACAGACAGGCTTTTCATCTGTGCAGAATCTGTCTCTTTAAACAATTTTTGGCTAAGGAGATGGTACTTATGTCATCAGGAGCTCTGTGGAAAGCAGTGGGCTTTTTTTTAGCAGTTGGCTTGTGTAAGTGCCACTCCCAGAGCTGACTCCTGGCCTCCTACTGTTTTCAGCTCCCTTCTCATGTTTGCCTGGCTTCCAAGAGAGTTCCACAGCACAAGAAGAACAAAGATGGTAAGGGTTGGTGCCCATTTTCAAAATTTGGTCAGTGAAGACGAATATAGGAAGAAAGTAATGGCTACTAGTATTGTTATCACCAGGACTGAAAAACACTTTGCTTTAGACTGTGAACTGAATTGATATTTATTCATATCAATAAACTTCAAAAACTTAACATAATAATTTATTAAAAGTTTTAAAATATGAAAGTCTTATTGATTTTTTCATGTATGCATGAGTCTTAAAACTTGCATGGCAGGGAGCATAGTAACTTCCAATTGATGACTAACTCTAGAAGGGACTGGAGAAGATGAAAGAGGAGAAGGAGACATCTAGAGAGGTTCAAGAGGAAGATGGAAGGAAAACAGAGTTGACTGAATTTGTTGCTCTCAGAAAATGTAAGCATTCCAAAGTGTTTTGCTGTTTTAATTTGTTAACAAGCTCTAAACGGCAATCTCTGTACATTAAGAAACTGACTGGTTAAGTTTCCCCATCTAGTGCCTTTCTCCTTTTAAACATGATTTTCATCATTTTCAATGCGAAGCTTTTATACAGGGATGCACATTATACTACAACACGATAATGAGAAACAACTATAACCTGGCCCATCTCCTCCTGGGAACTCTTGTTTCCTGAAAGCAGCAGCTTTGAGTACTTCCAGCTATTTATCCTGGCATATAATCAATGTTTCTAAATAATATTCATATAAATTTGGCATGTTTATCAGCCCTAGACATTATATAAGACAAATATTTTCATAGAAAAACAAGAATTGCTTCTTCAACTCCCTTGTCTTTCATTCTAGGAGATCCGTGATCATGCCATCATGTTCAACATAATAATGCCAATGATGACATAAAAAACGATCAGTATTCACTTAAATGATTGCTCTTAAACCAGGCATTTTGCTAGGCACTCTTCATACATTCTCCCTTTACCATCTTCATAAAATCCTGAGAAGGTATTATTTATGTTTCACAGATGAAACAAATAGGATCAGAGATATTAATGCCCCTCTCAATGATGTAAGTAGCAACAGTGGAACCGAAATTCAGATCTAGCTTTGCCCTCTACAATGCATATTCTCCTAAGAACTAGGTACTTCATTTTTATAGGATCTTATCTTTTTTGTATCAACTTTTCACTTAACCTAAAACTATCAATATTTCTTTATGTCATTATGAATTTCTCATAACAACATTGGGTTGGATGCACAATATTCCTAGGGAGAAATGTCATAATTTAACAAAATTCTCTACTACTATAGTGAATGTGGTCTTGGTTCCAATTAATTGGTGTTTTATATACTATCAAGATAAACATCTTTGTGCATAATTTATGAAACATTTTAAAGAATTCCCTTGCTTATGTTCACATGATTTTGTTAGAATAAGATGCTGTTAGTAAGCATGCTTTAAAATTTGTGGAGAAAAATAACAGAATATGGATAATGAACAAAAACATACATCAATATTACACAGAAGTAAAACTAAGATCATGGCTTCTAATCAGTTATGCATCTTAAGGCAAATGGAAACCAGTTTCTCCTGAGGAGCTGCCAATATTAAATTATAGTTTAGAGATAGCTGTTTTGAAAATTATGTGATTGTAGATGGTAGAAAAGGGTCCCTGATACAACTGAAACCTTAATTTAACTGTTTCCACATATCGATTTTTTTTAAAAAAATAGGGTGTTAAATAAATGTCTTATAAGCAATGAATATATAATTATAAATAGAAATTATATATATATGTATGCATAATATTATGGTTCATAATACATATTGTAGAAATTAGGTGGTTTACTTAATGCCTTATACCTGCTAATAGCAGATCCAGGAGTCGTACTAGGTCTTCTGAGTCCTTTGTACTTTCCGTTCTTTCCACTACAAAACTACGTTGAAATATTAGGTGCATCAGAGTTAAGTTTAAAGGAAGGTGAAATGCCTTGTTACTGTTCATGAAAATGTAACAAGTATTAAAAAGAATGTGGAGAAATTGGAACTTTTACACACTGTTGGTGAGAATGTGAAATGATCCATCTGCTACAGAAAATGGTATGGCAGTACCTTAAAAAATTAAAAGTAGAACTACGAAATGATCTACCAATCCCACTTCTGGGTCTGTACTAAAAGGAAATTGTCAGTGTTCAGAGACCTCCACATGACCACGTCCATTCCAACACTAGTCACTATAGCCAAGTGGTGGAAGTGGCCCGATTGTCCGTCAACTGACGAGTGGATAGGGAAAATGTGACACATACACATGAGCATAAATACTACAGTGCCACAAAAAGAATGAAACCCTGTCATTTGAAACAACACGGAGGGAACTCGAAATAATGACGTGACATAGATCAAGCACAGAAAGACATTACCATATAATTTCCTTCATATATGGAATCCAAAAGTTTGATCTCATAAAACCTGAGAGTAGAATGGTAGTTTCCAGAGGCCTTGGAAAGTAAAAGGAGGAGGGCATGAAGAAAGGCTGACCAGTAGGTACCAAGCTACAGTTAGACTGGATTTAGAGGTTCTGGTGTGCCATTGCACAGCAATAATGCACTGTATACTTCAAAAAGCAAGAAGAAAGGATTTTGAAAGTTTTCATCACAAATACATGGCAAATGTTAGAGAAGACATGTTTAACCTGATTTAAACTTTATCCAATGTATACAGGTATCCTCACATTACTGAGTGCCCATTAATATGTATAATTTTTATATTTTCATGTATCAATTAAAAATAAAAAGAAATAAAAATAGAATGGCTATGTGACCCAGTGATTTCACTTCTGGCTATATACCTCAAATAATGGGTAAAGTTTCAAAGAGATGTTTATATACCAATGTCCACAGTAGCATTATTTACAACAGCTAAAATGTAGAAAGAACCAAAATGTCCACCAAAAGATAAGAGGATAGCAATATCTGGTGTATATGTGCAATGAAATATTATTTGGAATTAAAAAGAAAAGAAATTATAGTATCTGTTACAATATGAGTGAACTTGAGGTCATTATTGCAAATGAAATACACCATTAACAAAAAAATTCCACTTATATGAGGTATTTAGTGTTGTCAAAATCATAAAGAGTGCTGCTGTCCAGGCACTAGGGGGAGGACAGAGTGAATTTAATGGTACAGAATACATACTGTTGAATGGGTATAATGTTTCCATTTTGCAAGAGGGAAAAAAATCATGGAGATGAATAGTGGAGATGGTTTCACACCCTTATCAAGGTATGTAATAGCAGTAAATTTTACTTAAAATGATAAAGATTATAAATGTTGAATGATATTAATAAAATTATATTGTTATATCATGTGCATGTGTGAATATTCAATGACAACTTCTACCATTAGGTATAATTACAACACACAATAAACAATATGGAAAGAAAAATATTTTAAGGGGAACAAGTATTATGTGTATACACACTAAGTCTTTTAAATCTTGCAAAAAGGCAGTAAATTTTATGATTTTTTGCCATATTAAATATTAAAAAGAAAATATTACAATTGTTCTTTCTCTCTTACTATTTAAAAAATAGACCAATCTTTCAAAAAAACCGTCCTTTGAATAATAAATTAATATTTGCCTTAAAGTAATCATTTTGAAAAACTAGGTCTTGAAATCTAGAATGCGTATCTTTTCCTTAGGTGTTTGTATAATTAATGATATCTTAAATCATGAAATGTGTTGTCTTCACCTGAAAATCTTCGGGTGTATCCATACAAGTTGACAATCCGGAATTTTTATGTGAGGTTGCATGTGTCTGTGTGTATGAGATTCCCTGTAGAAAAATGTTCCCATTCCAGGTTATTTTTATATTTTACCTGGGTGAATATCAGTGGAAGACATTTTAGGTATAATTCTCCTATAATTGTCCCCTTTTCCAGGAAGCTCAGAAATATTCCCCCAGTGATAACATAACTGAAGGGAAGACTTCCCTTGAGTATTAAGCAGTAGCCTGAGAGATTTTGTTTAGTTTTGCTTTGAGTTTTACCCAAATTCTGTTTTTTAGGTATATAGAAAAGAAAGTAATGCCTTGAAATTTCAGAGCAATAACTTTCACCTTTACATTATGCCCTGTTCGCTCTAGGAACATTTTAGGAAAAGGAAAATGAGAAGAAATCAACAAATTAAGAGATACCACGTCAAGGAAACGATCTCAGAACAGGGCTTCCCAGGTGAGCACCAAGGACCTGCAAGAAATCTAGAGTCAAGTAAACCTCTCTGACATATGTCTTTAAGCTTCTCATTTAAAATCACTTCTCAGTGACAATGACTACCTCGCAAGGTTCTACTTAGAGTGAAGCTTAGAGTGAGTCTAAAAGTGCTTTGTGAGTACACTGCTCAGTACTTAGCAAGTGCTTAAACATGGTAGTAATTTATTTCAAATGAGTTTTACATACTTTATTAATATGGGAAAAAAGGAAAAGTAAAAACCTCTTATTTGAAAGTAAGGTGCTTCATTGAAAATAACTCTTCTCCATGTGGGTTCCTTTTACTTTTATTCCTTCAAAGAAGGCCCCTTTGTTTCTGCAATTGGTTTGGTTCCTTCCTATGAAATCCCATAGATTTAGAGTGTGAGATGCGTCCTAACTCTTGATTAGGACCAAAGATCACCCATAACAAAGTACTGAGTCATGACAGCTACACTGGCCAGTCGAAAGCACCGCCTGGTAAACTTATGATTTTTCTCTTTCCAAGTGAATTGTCTTTTTCTGTGATTAACCCCAGGATGTGATAATTTTAGGGTACTTCATTTACAGTTATTTGTTTAGTACTAATGGTTGTGTTAGGCTTTCTCAGTTTATTGGCAATTGTCATTGAAGTACACTGAGTTACTTTGTATTAGCATAAAAACAAACATCTTGCTCCCCTAAAATTAACATGACAATTATAATAATCAAACCTTAACATATCAGTGGTGAATAGAAGCTTATGTGTAGCTGAATCCATAATTTATGCAAATTTGAAAGCACCTTTTTAGATGACGGTAATTTTGTTCTAAACTCAACAAACACTGAGTTATAAAGCAGATGCTATTGTTAATAACTGCAAAGAGATTGAAATTTTACCTTATTTATGATTGAACAGTTACACGTATGCCACAGTTGCACAGGGGCTTACGGAAGATATGAATCTCCTGGGTCAGAGACAAAGGGCTTTATTACTGAGGACCTTCCATGGCAGAAAATGAGCCTCAAGTTTGGTTTGTTATAGTTTACTAATTCTCTGAAGTCCCACAGGAATAATGTAGAAACCTAGTAAATGCTGTGTATACAGTTGGCTCATGGTACAAATGAGTCACCCTGAACTTAGGAAACAGCTCCAATATGTAGATTATTTTAAGGATTCCTTTTAATATACATATAACCTGTACCAGATTAACTCCATCCTCACTTTCTGAACTATTTAGAGGACAGTGTGATAATTACAATAAGTTTAAACGTTTTCTTTTTCACCTAGATTCAATTTCTAACACATATTTATTTTCTTATTGCTATGTTTTCAAAGGAAAAAATTAATCACTGAATATGCAGCATTTTGACAAACATGACTTAATACATGTGTCTAGGAATTTGACTCCCCGCTGTGATTGGCCTCAAGCTTCGCCTCCTGTATTCCACCTAGCAGTTACTCCACTGGTATTCTATAGACACCCAAGTGAGTGTGTAGTTAATATTAAATTTTCAGCTTATTATTATTTTGTCTCCATTAAGTTTACTTCTTAAAGTTCAGATATGCATTTAAAGATATCATTTCTAGGTGCTCACAGTGAGATCATTTTCCATAATTTTCATTTCATCAGAAGTTTTCTAGATGGAAGAAATCCATTATTTATTTTTATTTAATATTCAGGCATATGACTTATATCTTCAGGTATGCAGATTGCTTATTGTTCTCTTTGAATTTATGCAACTAGTGAGTTCTAGAAAGAGAATATGAATCCACATATTTTGATCTCAAATCCACTTTTATCCAAATATGATTGCTGTAAGGGAAATGATCATACAAATTTTAACATAGAAGAGTTAAAAGTAGAAAAGCCCAGTCTAAGTGAGGTCTTCAGACACAGTTGTTGACTCATGGTCTTCATCAGGAATGCCGATTTGGCCACTTTTAAAGAAAGTTTAAATAACTTTATTGTGTTTTACTCAAGTCATTGAAAGCTAATGACTAACATGCAGATTTTTCTAACATGTTTTAGAATTAATGTAAGAATAATCACATGCATGACAAAATGGTCAATATAGTTTGCTGTCGCGGGAGGAAAATATGCTTCTTAGATTAATGTAGAGGATTCCTCTCCATGTACTTAAACCAGTTGATTATTCATTGTATTCCCCAGTAAGTCCTGGAAACTCTGCTGGTGCATATGGAAACAAAGAAAACTGAGCTACCTGTCATAGACAGAAGCCTAAGACAGTGTTTGGGAGGGGATCTGGAAATCAAAGCACATTAGACTTGGCTGAGGTCCTGAGACAGTACAATTTACAATTTGAAATATAAATCAGATAAGATTTATGAATATTCACTATCAGTAAGTAAAAACAAATACACAATAAAAATTGAAAAAGAACAGAATCAAATGAAATTGAAAGGGAGTTTCTTCAACTGCACATAATAGCATCTGCATCCATTCTTTAATACCAACTAGATAATGCTGTCTATATGATGTTAAGGAGAACATCAACAAAGATTTAAGGAAACTGCCCTATAATCCTTCACATCTGTGTAGTCGTTCTGAAAAGTTGAAGTGTCACCTCCTTAACTCTGAGCTGGATAAGTAACTCTTCATCTTTCTGTACAGTTTTTCTTCCTTTCCTGTGTCTGTTTTCATGTCTATCATTTTACATACATGAACATCTTTGTGGAGCAAAATGGCTTCACTGCCTATCACCTCAAGTAGAAATCCATGCCATTGTGGCTTCTGCTTCTGGTATCAGAGTTGCCCAGGAAAACATGAGCAGCCAAGCACTGAGCAAAAGAGACTTTCCTCAAGTGGAGGAGACAGAGCAGATAAGGCCCAGCAGTGGACGTCCATCCGCCATAGCCAGTGGGTCTTGCTAGCCTCTGATGCAAGAACAGTGGCCTACAGGCATCCTTCTTGTGCCACAGGATGGAGGACTCTGTCTCTTGCTGTCAGAGATGGAATTACAGTCGGGTTGGGCTGGCAGCCATGTGACACACACAGTTAAGTGGACCAAGGGTACAGGTGAAGTCTGAGATCCACACCAGGTGACAAGTCAGCACAAGCCAAGAGCGTGCCATCTCCAGTCAGGAAGTGATCCAAGCTCTGGGCCTATCCTTACGCAACCATGGGCTCTGGGAGACTTGGGGAAGGAGGCTGCCTTTCCCAGCCCTTGCGTGTCCTCCTATCACAGAGGGCACAGCCTGTCACACGTGATCTACCAGATCTACCCCAGTGCTTGTTATTTCCCATCCCTCCCGCCCCCTCTGTCTTCCACAATTCCTGCAAAGAACAGGTGCTTATCATAAACACAAATATTCATACAGAAGTCTAGCCATACAATATGCAACTGTGAGAGGAAAAACTTCCCAGCAGCAACTTTGCGTTTGCATTCTAAAACAAAGGTTCCTATTAGCTGTTTCACCTTCACCTGTCTTCATATGGTCAAGTTTCCATTGTTCTTGCACTCTTGTTAATTGTAAAAGAAAATATAGGATAAGCCATAGAAATCTCTAGCAGATCTGCTGAGGCTCACAAGTCCTGAGAGGAAATACATATTCTCTACTAAGTAGATAGTGGTTTCCCTTTTGCAACTTCATGGTTTCAACTTAAAACCTACATGAATGTTTTTTCTGGTATAACTAGCTTTCTTTTAAAGAGATTGTGTGATTTTTATTTCTGCCAGTCCCAGACTAAGCAGACAATATACCAGCCTGGTGATTACTGATTATCTGATTATTGTAGGGAGACCAACCAAAGTCTGTTGCTGTGGTAAATTTTGCAAGAGTGTAAACAATGAAATGATTACTGGGTGCTGCCTTCAGTCAGTGACGTCCCTGAAGTACCTGTGAAATAGATCAAAATTCGTTTTCAGAAGATAAATATATTATGTATTGGCATATCCCAATAGGAAATATTTTTTGAAATAGAAAAAAATAAATACTGATGTATTATTTTGGGATACAAAATAATTTTCAGGATTTCAGTATTTATTTTATTCTTCCAACTGCCTCATCAGTTAGGGCATGGTTTAAACATGACTGAGGACATAATAAGACATTACTCCAGAGATCAGAGAAGACTATTCTGGAGAAATACATCAGAACCACTTATCAAACCATGAGGTCATTAAGACATGCTGAAGACCTGGAGCAGCGCTGTATTATGTTTGCCAAGAAATAATCCTGCATGATTGCCATCCAAGTATGTTTTATTTCTTCTTTGATATCAACACACAAATTTCTAATGTTTAACCTACTCTGTGCAAACAAATTTGGGGATAACAAGTACTATCAAGCTTTGAGGATAAGATAGGGAATCTGAAAGAAGAATGTTGCAGTCAAATATAATAGGTAAAGTACTGGTGATAAAATTGTGGGGAATCAGGATTTTTTTTTTTTTTTTTTGCTATTTTTCTGCAAGATAACTGCATGAGTCTGTCCACACATACAAAGGCATGGGCCATGAAGAGAGGGTGGATGGACAGTCTGCCAAGGAAAGTGAAGCTCTTGGGAATTGTTCCGATTTTGTTTTCACTCCATCTGCTGCTACTGAAAAGATGCCCTGTGGAATATCACAGCTCTCTAAAAACAATGATCACAACAAAGATCAGAGTGGCTCTCCTGCTCCAGCAAAGTGCTATAACAGATTTCCACAGAAAATATTTTCTTTAACAATTAGTGTATGAAACATACTTTTTCCTCCATTTTGCAGATAGCAAACCCAAAATTGTTCTTAAAGGAAAGTGGGAGGTCAAATGCCAGTCTTTAATTTTAGTTTGTAAAGAAATGCAGGAATATGGATGTCAAGTGACTTAGAGCAGAAAGGGGCGAATTGAAGCTGGAAAGCAAACATAGCTTTGCTGGGACCATTTAGTATTTCTCTGCAAAATGACCCTGTGTGTGAAATGGTCACATGGTCTTCAACAATGCTGCTTTACTGTATGAATTCACAGGACAGTGTCTCATCACCCCACTATCCCTTACAATACTTTCATGCAATGTCCTTTAAAGGGCTGTGCCACCAGCACGAGGTCCACTGAGACTCTCTTTGATGCCAACTGCATGTCTCCTGCTTTGGGACCCACCTAATAAATTTTAAACCATCTATCTTGCTATCAGGTAAAGGACGAAAAAGGCTATGGTGGTGTCCTCAATAGGAATATTAGTTAAGAAGAACTCTACTTTTAGCACAATTTAAAAACTCCTGTACTTTTTAAAAAATTACAACTTCTTTTCTATAATGGAAGAAACAGACATTCCCTGTGGAGAGCCCCTGGAAAAGTAACAATGCCATGACTCTGAATGTTAGTGCGGCACCTGGGAGACCACAGCATAGATCCCATTAATTTCAGAGATAAAGGAACCGATGCTGAAAGGGAAGCATGGCTTGTTCAAGTTAATAGACCCAGCTGGAAAAAATAGACCTTCATTCACTCACTGGCTTGTGAACTCATTCAATAAGCATTTAGCGGGCATGTCCCATGTATCTGGAAAAGTACTGTGCCCTGCAGAAAAAGAAAAGCACTGAGGAAAATGAAAGGGTGGATATGCTACAAATTGCCACAGAGTTTAAGAGGCCAATTTGAAGTGCTGCACATCAACGCTTTGTGAACCTTGACTGTGACTCTGCTTAGGCTGCCCAGAATCCTGCATTCGTCTGAATGCACCTACTCAGCCTTTTGAGTTTATAGAATATAACTAATAAAGAAAACGACTTTAATTTGGAATTTTGTATGGGACAGGTTCTGCAGCATAAACTTAGTTATCATTTCACTGTTATTATGGAATTTTTGGTGATATGAAATATATAAATATATTCCATGTAAAAGTATAATACAGCAAAACTGAGTGTACCCAGTATGCTTTATAAAGAGCAACTATTGCAACACAGTACCACTAGCATGAACTTTTAAAAGAGGACCTTGGAATTTTTTATAGATTGAATACATATGTACATATCACTAGCATGCAAATACTTATATATATGTACTTTTTAAGCATTTGGAAACTTAGAGTACCTTCTGCAATTTGGTGTTTGCTTTTAAATCGGTAAGTGTGAGATCCACTAATGTTGACACAAGTAATTCTAATTCATTCCACGTATTTCACAAAATTATTCTTTTTTTTTTTTTAAATATTTTTTAGGTACGCATGGACACAGTGTCTTTATTTTGTTTATTTATTTGTATGTGGTGCTGAAGATCGAACCCAGTGCCTCACACATGCGAGGCAAGCGCTCTGCCACTGAGCCACAGCCTCAGCCCCTCACAAAATTATTCTAAATATCATGGTATACATGGGAAGTGCATATCTGTGTATGTGTGTTTGTGTTTTGTGTAGTCCTCCCATGGACATGCAAATACTCTCTTAAAGATGTATATGTTACCACATCTGCTTAGAACATTCTCATAAATTTATGTACAGTCATATGTGCAGGTGTTACTGAGGATTACGTTTATTTATAAAATGTGGACCTCAGTGTAATTCACACACACACGTGTGTGTGTGTGTGTGTATCTACACATGCCTATGTTTGTCTCTGTGTGTATGTGCTCCATGACATGTACCTTCTTGTACATTTTTCAGTGAAACTCAACCTAATGATATAGGGATGAATTTCCTTATTCTAAAAATTAGAAAAGCAGTCTTGGTAGTCACATTACTTTCATAAGCTAATGTAATTAAATAAGCAGGACTTCCATTCATGTTCTTCTGATTGAAAAATTCACTGGTCTTTCCTGCCTCATCCTCAGGTTGCATGTCTTAGGTATAGGTACACTCTGAGGACTCACAAGGCCTATCAACAGAGATTTATCATTTTCTAAGTTGTGGTTTCCCCAACTGCCTGCCCTTTTTCATAGCTCTTTAGACCTTATGTCCTGATATCATATAAAGGATGGAATCCTTTTGTCCTGTATTTGTTTTCAAAATACTACTGTTACTTAACACAAACTACTCTTTATCTTATGGGAAAATGTGTTTTTAGTCAGAGTGAATGCTAATCACAAGCATCTGCATAAGTGTGTGTAGGGGAGGTGTGAACATGTGTGAGTGTGTGTGAATGTACCACCTATTGGGGACAGTGATATGCAGAATAAAGAGCCATTGAGGACAGACCAGGTTTGAATCTCGGCTCTGCTACCACCAGATTTTGTGATCATCTAAAAAGAACAGACAATGAAATGTGTTTATTTGGCTAGCTTATTTGAAAAAAAAAATCTTTAATTTGTCAGCAAAATTTATCAGTGAAATGCACAAACTCTAGGAATATAATATTTATATTGCCATTGTTATCCTGGGAAAATTAATCTCTGTGTAACTTTCTAATTGTATATATTCTCACCTATAAAATTGGTAATACTAGTAGTAAAATTACCAGTAAATCTTTTAATGATTTAATATATTTAGTAGCTTAGCATGTGCCTAAAAATAGTTAATAGTTAACTAATGCCGGTCAATTATATTCTGTAGAATAGATAGCCAAAAATGGGAGATTAAAAATAGCTTATAACATAGTCTAGATACACCATGACTTTTATTAAACAGAAAAATTAGCTGAACAGATAAATGTGCATAAACATTTATATATGTAATTCAGTCTAACCTGAAAAGGACAAATACATACCAAGCCAGAAGCAAAAACGGCTGGCCTGACTTCACAGACAATGACAGTAGGGGCCTTTTTTGTTTCCCTCCTACCACTGGGAAAACGCTTGGCTCTCACCATCCATTGTCCTGCTGCCGGCGTTTCCCTCATCTTAAATGGCGTATTATGGTGGCTCCTCTCGGGTTCTCCAAGGAAGGAACAAATTGCCTTCTGTTTATTTCCTCCATCAATCAGGCAGAGTAATAGGCTATTTCCCCAAACCTCAGAAATGTGACTAGCTCAATTCCAGCCCTAGTAGTTGGAGAGATTCCAAAGTCAAAATATAAGATGTAAGATTTGAAGATCAGCGTTTATGAAAAATAATTGTTCCTGCTTGAAATTTTTAATTATAGTGTGTCTTTCTGACTCCTGGCAAACTTAATAGTTCTTTTGGGGAACAGCAAGGAATCTATCAGAATGGAGATAAAAATGTCAAAGTTATATTGCCATTTCTGCAATAGCTGTGTAATATCCAAAACGACTCCATTATTTCATTTACTTTATTATTATTATTTTTTAAAAATATTTTTTAGGTACGCATGGACACAGTGTCTTTATTTTGTTTATTTATTTGTATGTGGTGCTGAGGATTGAACCCAGTGCTTCACACATGCAAGGCAAGCGCTCTGCCATTGAGCCACAGCCTCAGCCCCACATTATTATTATTATTATTATTATTATTATTATTATTATTATTTTCAGCACAGCATTAGAAGTCATCTGAGACTGGACTGTACAACTCCATGTTCATTCTTGTATTTTTCTCTTACCAACACTTCTCTCTTTGTTTTTTCATTATTCTTTTCTTTCCTTATTATTTTTGCTACAAGAGACTGAACTCAGGGACTATCTACCACTTAGTTACATCTCTAGTCCCTCCCCCGTCTCTTTTCTTGAGAAAAGTTCTTGCTTCATTGCCCAGGACTCTCTGGAACCCGTGACCCTCCTACTTCAGCCTCCTGAGTAGCTGGGATTAAAGGGGTGCTCCGTTACACCTAGCACCAGTACCCATTCCTGAGTTCTAATAAACTCTGGAATTTCACACGTCTTAATGTTTATGGAAAGTCACTGATACTTCTTCCAGATGGAATAGTTGAATCTCATCCTTTGTCTATGTGCTTACCTCTGGTTGTTCTTTAGTACCCAGCACAGATACTGTTCTTCATGGATCTTTCCAAAATCCCTGCATTAGAATTGTTTAGCCATTTTTTTTTACCTCTTTCTGTACCTAGTTTATGCCAAATAATTTTATAGCTCGCCACATATTATGATTGATTGATTGTCTGTTGCCCAGAACCCCATTTGCACACATGGAACATGGACTACAGTTTATTCATTTTGATCCATAGCATCTATAGAGGAGGAAAAATTTGGTTTTGCTCATTATTTCAGAAGTTCAGTCCATGGTTGCCCAACTCCACAGCTCTAGGTCCACAGTGAGGCAGACGATTGTCATGGAAGGGCACAGGAAAGGAAAGCAGAGAGAGCTGCTCACCAGAGACAGAATAGAAACCCCAAAGGAACACTCCTGGGGTGGTTGTCTTCAGCCATACTCTACCTGCCTAGAGTTACCACCCAATTAATTCACATGAGTGGATTAATCTGCTGATTAGGTTACATCTTTCATAATCTGATCATTTCACTTCTAAACATTCTTGCATTATCTCACATGAGCTTTTGGGGGGAAACTCATATCTAAATCATAACAATAAATTATTGCTGAATGATTGAATTGATAAATGAAACTCAGTTCCCTATATGTAAAATGAGAAGGGAGACTCCAAGGTTCTCTTCAACTATAAAATGAGTCTTTGAAAACACACCTAGTCAATGTGAACTCAGGAAAAAAATCCATTATTTTCTTTATTTCTTAAGCAATTAACAAAACTTAAACTACAAAATGGATCACCTAGTAAATGGAAGTTTTGCTTTGACAGAGATGAAGGTGTGGGTAATTAGATAAATGAAAGGGATTTAGGGATGATTAATTACTAGGGTAACCCACACAAATAAGATTTTGAGAAATTCCCAAACCAGACAAATTTAAAAAGTGAATATGATCAGAGCATACTAAGTAATTTTCTTAGTAAAATGGGAAAACTCATTCTTCTGAATCAGTGGAGATATGGGCCATTTAGCTCAATGTGCACAGTTATGCACATGGGAAAAATCCTGAAGTAAATATTTTAAGTGGATATATATGTATTTCTCAATAAGCAATTACAATTTCAATTCAAATCTCTACAGAAATATTAGAATATCTAATATTTAATCACAATTAGAAATGCAAATAGATTAGTACATAATATATTATTATAAATCAGGTATTTTCTCATTTTCCTGTAAATAAAAAGCTTTTATGTCAAGCCTCAAAGCTTACTTGTGCTACTATAATTTTCTTTATTTATTTTCCTATAGAAATTGAGATTGCCTAACTTGACAGCATAGCTTTTCTCATTATGCATTTCAATTTGTTATTGTAAGCAGTTGTCAAAAACAAACTTACGATAATTTAGTTTGAAGAATTATTTGGCTTTTATTTGTGATTCTTATACCAGGTGGGGCACATCTCTTTGTATAAAATAGAATAGCATTCTTCTGGATGTGACAGTATAGCTGGCTTTTGTAGGACAGGAACAAGGGAGCAGGGCAGTTGAAAACCAGATTTGGTGAACTCAGGCCACTCTGGTTGCTTTCCTTGTGAGGGCTAAAGCTGAGCTGATGCCCTAACTGCATACTCAGGAGGAGTAGGCTCTTGGTCACTGCTGTGACTCTCCTACTTTCAGGGTTATTACCTTCTGTTGGAGGATTCATCTGCTTCCTTAAAGCTGCCATTTGAATGTGAGGTGCTTGGCATGAGTGGATGCATGCACTTGGTCTTGGTCTGATTCTGGCACCAAAGCAGTGACCCTCAAATCATAAATGACAGAAGAATCTCATTTTTGTTTTTGTCTTAATCTTCATCATTCCTATTGAGGTTTACATTCCCTTCTCATGTTCATTGAATATTTGGACCCAAATCATGCATATTGAGGATGTTTATCCTTATGATCACTTCTCAACTTTTATTATTTGTAAAGGCTGCATGGATTATATTTGGCTGTTGTGGAATTTGTCAAGGTAAGACTGTTTTTATGAGTGTGCACAATCTATCTTTCCTCTGCAGTTATTAAGATCTCTATATTTTGTGTTCTGCATCTTCCATAAAATAAGTAGAATTATTTTTATTTCTTACATATGATATTCTCTATGGATCCAACCAAGTTCCAAAGATTCATGCCTTTCTCCTATTTAAGGAGTTTCTCAGTTTTATTTAAATATAACAGCTTTCCCCTCTACTATTATACACTTTTGAGAGAAGAAAACTTTTCTTTCCTCTCCTGACGTTTCACACTGTCCTTCCCCCATATCCTCACTGACACTACCCTCTGGGAGTTGAATGTGTCCCAAGATGACAGTTTGATTGTGGGGGGAAGAAGTAAGGTTGACTTTTTTTACAGCTTTATCAAAGTAGAATCAAAAAATAAAAATGCATACAATATGATGATTCCATGTATAGATTTCACACAGATTCCGAAGTGATGAACACAATCAAGCTGATCAACACATCCATCACCTCTTGCTGACACCGTGTGTGTGTGTGTGTGTGTGTGTGTGTGTGTATGTGTGTGTGTAGAACATTTGAAATCTACTCCTAGCAGATTTCAGGTATACAACATGGTATAGTATAAATCACTCTAGTCAGCATTCGATCCTGGAATTTATTTATTTTTTCATCAAACCTTTGTTCACTTTGGCAACATTTTCCCTCCCCTCCTCCCCCTGGAAATCACTGTGCAACCTCAAGTCACTGCAGTTGAAGATGGAGTGACGTCATGCGCTGTCTGTCCTTTGCGTTTGGGTTGGTTCATTTAGCTCAACACCCTGTTGATCCAAACAGTAGCATCCCCTTTTGTTTTCAATATGCTGCTCTGGTGCTTGTCCACACCGGGCTTTCTTTATCCACCCATCTGTAAACGCCACTGTGGCCCACGCGGCTCCATCCAGTCCTGCCTGGCCCTTGGCGGTCCTTCCCTCTCACGGATCTCCTGAGTCCTCGCTGGTTCTCTTGTGCTCGCGCTGGCCTCGCTGCTTCTCTCTGACTCCGCTCAGCCTCAGAGCCTTTGCCCGGCTCGCCCTAGGTGGCCAGTCTGAAAACTCTTGCACAACTGGCTTCTTTTATCTTTTCCATCTCTGCTCCAAGTTTTCCTTCTCAGAGATTTTCCCAGTGACTTTACCTAAAATAACTCAAGTACAATATTTGCCCCTCGGACTGACAACCAATTGACGTTTTTTAATTGTTTATTTTCTATCTTTCCATTAGATATTGTCCTGAGTACCAAGGACTGATTTGCTTATTATTGATATTTCCTTAGAGTCTTGCAAAAATGTCTAAGAGCACATGGTGGATTCTAGTAAATACTGATCAAATGAGTAAGTGTGTATAATTTATTATGTAGCTTATATTGTAAAGGGCATTATGGTTTGCTGAATATTTCTATATACACAGTTAAGTGACTGTATTAAGGTGAGAAATCAAATGCTTCTTATTTAAAATCTTCTACTTTTCTATGTCAGAAATACATGATCCTTGTTATAAGGTTAATAACTAATTTAACAGCTAGTATTCATTGGACTTTTGGATAATGAACACAGTGCTTTAAATATATCATTTGACTTCACACTCAAAAGAAGATTGTTTATATGATGTAGTGTGTTTTTTTTCCCAGAAACTCTTGAGTATGAGTAAATTTAAATTACTGAGCGGTGGTCACCCATGTGAGTGAACCCACTAATTAAAACTCGAATCTATTCAACTCCAAAACCCATGCTATTTACTTTAACTACATTTTCAGATTATAGTACTAATTTAACTTATTTGAATTAATAACTACATAAATCACTTCCACTTGTAAAATTTTTACTTCATTTTGATTCCACTCTGGTATTCAATCACATTTTTCCTTGAATTTAATTGGTCTGAGTCTGACATGAACTTTAGGTGATTTATTTAAAAGTTAATTTAATTTGTCAGTATTCTTTGGTGAATCTGCATTTAATATCTTAATTTTCCATAAATGCTCATTATAGTCTGACATGTTCTCTGAACACCATTGGTTACAGCTTCTGGGAATGAGCTCACCAATCCCACAGCTGCAACAGTTGATTTTGCTCTTTTCTATGAAGAGAGAAGTTGTGTAGGTTCCCTCAACTTACAAGAAATAAAAAGGAAACAAAGGCAGACTTATGGAAATCACTCAGAACTTTTTCTACAGTTGGGTCAGAATGACATTTTAGCTGCAAAAACATGGGGCTTCCCATGAGAGGGGCCTGGACCTCAAGTGCTGGTGCAGGTCAACAGAAATATACCATATGCAGTTGTACATGATGAGGCCATATGCGAACATATGAAAGGGCTGTAGTACCCTGTGCTATATACCCTTGTGTTGTGTTCCAGCCTGACCCCTGCTTCTTGAGTTTGTAGTGATGTGAGAATTACTGATGAGGTGTATATGCCTGCTTTTCATGAGGCTTCATTAGAAACAAAGCCAGAGGACTAATGTTCCATGTTTGGGGTTATATGTCCCTAGCATTAAAAGAACTGCAAACAACAACAAATTGAAGTGCTTGGGCAACATCTTACGTCTCATTTTTGTTCTCTTGTTCTGCTGAAACTACTTATCCAGTACTTCAGACACACAGATCTTCTTCTTATACTCAGGTACCTCAGCAGCTTTAACGACTTATGTAACTTGTGCTGGCCCTCAGCCTTTCTCTTCTGGTGATGTTTTTGCTAATTTTTTTTTTACTGACACCTAAGGAAGAGTTATAGCTTCTTTTTTCTCTGTATTGCAATGTGTCCATTTATTTTTCCATCTCTTTATGTGGGATATGAGTTCCTATAAGACAAGATAATTAGAAGTCAGGTGCCGTGGCGCACGCCTGTAATCCCAGCACTTTGGGAAGCTGAGACAGGAGCATCACGAGTTCAAAACCAGTCTCAGACAAAATGAAGTACTAAGCAACTCAGTGAGACCCTGTCTCTAAATAAAACACAAAAATAGGGCTGAGGATGTGGCTCAGTGGTTGAGTATCTCTGAGTTCAATCCCCAGTACCAAAAATAAAAATAAAACATAAAAAAACAAGATAGATAGCAGTAATCAATAATTGCTATTTATTTTTGTATTTCTAACTTCAACCAAAAAGCACATTATCTGAAATAAATATGGTCACTGATAAATGAATGGATGGGAGAATAATTGAATGAATTTCAAGCATTTAAAATAAATCTAGGTTTCCAATAAAAGTTAAATATTGACAGGGAACTTTGACATCAGGAATACTGGATACCCTTTGCTACTGATTATGTTTCTCTTGTCAGCAGGCAGAATGAATCAGGTCAGTGGGATATTGAAGGAGGTAGGAATGAGAACTCCACTATCTAACATCCTGAAGTCCAGTCCTTTAGCATTTCCGTGCTCAGTGTCCTTTGATGAGCTGCTAAACTTGTCTGGGCTCCAATCTGCTCATTTAAGGAAAAAAAACAAGGATATTGAGAGCTTCCCCATCAATTGAAGTCAGACTTAAATGACAATGAAGATGTAGACATGTTTGTTACAATGTTTTGCACACACCCAGCTCCCAGAAATCTAAAGAACTACAGAGAAACTCTGATACCATTTTACTGTCTTGTTGCAATTGTCCTCTAGGAAGAAAAGGTCTGTGTGCAAAAAAAAAAAAAAATGTGGTACTTTAATATATTGAAGTTTCTGAGCCTCCCTTTCTAATATGTGAGTCATGCTTGTGATAAAGTATTGGTTCTTATATACCTGAGGTAAATTTCAACCTGAAATTTACTTAGTTTAATTAAAAGCATTTGCATGTGCCCACCTTATCTCCAGCAGTTTGCTAGGTATTACAAACTCAAAGCATATTAGAATATGTCCTTGGCCTTAGAGAATTTATAGCATGGGGATACATGACTAGCTACTTAAAATAGCCTGCAAAATTTCTGTTTGCTAAAAGGCTAGTCCAATTTAAGTGGATTGTTGGCTAAGCCATTTATTAATAGACTGCTTACTTTTACGGACTATTTCTACTGAAGAAAGGCCAGCGGTTAGGCTACAATAGAGAGCTGAACTTGGGCTGTCATGCTTACCAATCTTCATAGCCACAACAGTCTTATCTATGGGCAGACCTGGAATTTCTTTAGAAATTAAGAATGTCTGTCTTTTCTTCTTTATTACATGCTTTTCATTTACTTGTACTTCTTCAAGAAATATTGTCATACTAAATATTTTTGTTGTTATCATGGCAAAGTTATGAGAACAAAATACTAATTAAACTTGGAAGACATTTACCGAGGAGTAAATACTTATGTACATTTTATTTCTTTCTTGCTTGTGAATGCGTGCGTGTGTGTGTGTCTGTGTGTGTGTGTGTGTATTAACCTGCTCATTGTTTTATTTATGCAATGATAGAACAAAGAATTCTTGGGTGTAAATATGTACAATGCCATGCAGTCGATGAACAATAAGCAAAGTACTGGAACAAACCATCTTGCTTGCTATTTCAATAACAAGCACTAGAATATTGACTGAAATCCTTAGGAAGTGCTATCTAGTATCAGTATTGCCCTACAGCATGTGTTAAGAGTTCTGTTGCTGGAGAAAACATGAAGTTAACAAAACAACTAAAATCCAGTTAACCCACACTATGGTACAAGAACAATTTGCCATGCAGAGGCATGTGCATGTATACACACCATAAATGTACACATAAACATGTGAGCACCACAAGTGCATGCAGATATGATTACACACACACATATGCATGTGCACCTTTAGTACTGTGAGCTTTAAACACTAAACATTAGTGTGATTCATCAAGTGTCCAGCTCTGTTCTCCCTGTGGAGAGATACTTGAGTATATTTCCCCTTGATGATCACAGGTTTTCAAACATTGGCTCCTAGATCAGAGTTGTCTTCTGAATACTTAAATTATGTTTTTGACCTCAAACCACAAATGCTTCAAGAGCAATGGGACAATAAGGCACATCTTAATTGTAGGCAAAGAAGGTAGGAAAAGACAAAACAGCAGGAGCACAACAGTTTTGTTGATGAAGTAACCAGCCATCATGAATTCAGTCAGACTTGGTTGCAAATTCTCTCAATTTAAAATTTCTCTGGGCAATTCAGTCATGTGACTCTGAAAGCCACTCCTTTTATTATCCTCAGTTAAAATGTTATAATGAACCAGGTGCGGTGGCCCTCACCTTTAATCCCTGCTACTCAAGAGGCTGAGGCAAGAGGATCACAAGTTTAAGGTCAGCCTGGCCAAAATAGCAAGATATTGTCTCAAAATAAAAAAAATAATAATAATAGAAACATCTGAGGACAGCAGTATTAGACAACCCTGTGTTCAATCTCCAGTAATGAAGAAAAGAAAACAGAAAGCTACAATAGTATTATATAGTTCTATAAATAAAGTAGGTTGGAAATTCATTGCCTTTATAATTTTAAAGTTCAATTTTCATCTATTTCTAGATTGAGCCAAATTTGATCTCTTGATTCATTTTGTGCAATTTTTTCCTCTCTGGAAGCTTTTAAGAATCATGACTTTTTAAAAATAATTCACAAACTCTGTTATTATTTTACCATTCCTTATCCTTGACAGTTGGTGGTTTTGTTTGTTCTTTGTTTTCTGTTTAAAAGCCTTACACACAGAAGCTATGGAAAATGTTCTTACATTATTTATTTGATATTCCTCTTCTATCCTCTTTATTTTCTATCTGGTCTGTAATAACTTTTATTCAGGTATTAAATATCTTGAAAAACCCTCTAATTTGTTTACTTTTTTCCCTTTTTGATTCTCTATATCATTCTACTTTTATAATACTTTTCTTTTTCTTTCATTTTTCTTTCTTTCTTTCTTTTTTTTTTTTTGATACTAGGAATTGATCCCAGAGCTCCTTTACCACTCAGCCACATCCCCACCCCTTTTTATTTTTTTGATTTTGAGACAGGATCTTGCTATGTTACCCATGCTGGTCTTGAACTTGGGATCCCACCTGCCCCAACCCTAGCCTCAGTCACCTGCTGAGCTTTTGTGATACTTTCTAGAGAACTTCTTCAGTCTACCTTTATAGTACATATGTCATCAATCATCCTCGTTCTATTAAGAATATCCATAAAGTTCTCTGTCATTCATTGAATGCTATTTTATAAACACCCAATGTTCTAGTTTCATTCATCCAATGAGACCCTAGTGGGTGTTTTATTATGGTATATATTTTTTTAAATTTTTTAAATTTATTTGTTCTAATTAAGTATACATGACAGCAGAATACATTTTGATTCATTGTACACAAATGGAGCCCAAATTTTCATTTCTCTGATTGTACACCATATAGAGTTGCAGCATATATGCAGTCATACATGTACCTAGGGCAATGATGTCCATCTCATTACACCATCTTTCCTGCCCCCATGCCCCCTTCCCTCCCCTACCTTTCCTTTACCAATCAAAATTCCTCCATACTTCCTGCCCCCCAACCCCATTATGGACCAGCATCCACTAATCAGAGAGAACATTCAGCCTTTGGTTTTTCGGGATTGGCTTACTTCACTTAGCATGATATTCTCCAACTCCATCCATTTACCTGCAAATGCCATAATTTTATTCTCTTTTTTTAAAAAATATTTTATTAGTTGTTATTTATTTATTCATATGTGGTGCTGAGAATCGAACCCAGTGCCTCACACATGCTAGGCAAGTGCTCTACCACTGAGCCACAGTCCTAGCCCCAATTTTATTCTCTTTTAATGCTAATATTCCATCATGTATATATACCACAGTTTCTTTATCCATTCATCTATTGAAGGGCATCTTGGTTGGTTTCATAGTTCAGCTATTGTGAATTGAGCTGTTATAAACATTGAAGTGGTTGTGTTACTGTAGTATGCTGGTTTTAAGTCCTTTGGATGTAGACCGAGGAGTGAGGTAGCCGGGTCAAATGGTGGTTCCATTCCAAGTTTTCTAAGGAATCTCCATATTACTTTCCAGATTGGTTGTACCAACTTGCAGTCCTATCAGCAATGTATGAGCGTGTCTTCTCCCCCAGTATCACCAGCAATGTGTGAGCGTGCCTTCTCCCCCACATCCTCGTAGTGGGTTGTTTATATCTGAGTGCAGCACTGAGTGATTGGGAAGCTCTATGTTCCCCTTGGATTATCTGTGCCCAGGGTGAGGTACAGACCTGAATGCTTATGTGAAACCTTCTTAATGCCACTGTCTGCAGGTGTTTTATGTGGGGCTACTGAGATGTCCCAGAGCAAATAATCCCCTCTTCCTTCAGCAAGCTGGGCTCCAGCTTTTCTGAGAACAGGAGTGTGTGAAAGCCCAATTTCCTGTGCTGATTTTGACAAAGCCTCCTGTGCAGATAAGGTGCCTCCTCTCTACCTTCCATGGGGACTCTTGCCCCAGCATCCAAAGCTGTTCCTATTCAGAAAATTGAGAAAGTACATTTCCAAGTTTCTTGTGGAATAATGGACCTCTGCCTGCAAGACTGGGGATCAAGCTCTCTGAACTCTTCTAAGCAAAGTAAGTAGTCCATTCACCAGACAATTTCTAAAGTATTCTTGACATTTTCTGTTGTTGTCTCCTAAACATTCTCTGTCTCTGTTCTTTTATTTGGGGTTTATGCCCTTCCATTCTTTTCTTGTAAGCTGAATGTGGATTTTGGAGAGTCAGCTAAATATCTCTATGTGAACTGGACTTCATTTTGTTAATAGCATTGATTATCACAGTGATATTTTTGAAAAATTAAAGCAAATTTTAAAAAATAGCTTAGTAATAAACAGTAATTTTGCTTATTGGAACAATAGGCCACAATTAAAACAATTTTTATAAAGTCTAAATTCCTGTGTGGAAAGAGCTTATGATAAGGAAGAGGTAATAATGAATTTTCTACTCAATGTGTTTGGAATAATATTTTAAAATACTCAGATAAGAAAGCAGCAAACAATATGTAGTATATTCTAAGACATTAACAGTGGATCAAAGTGGTAGAATTATAAATTATTTTCAACTTTTTTCATCATTTGTGTCTTCTATTTACTTCAATGAGTAGTTAATACTATTAAAATTTAAAAAAACTCAGACAGTAGAATATATGTGTAAAAATGTCCTTCTTCACAAGAAAGCTTATTTCCAAGTCTTATATACAAACCACCAAGCCCTCCCTCTCCCCACATGGCTGCTCAATTGATTTCACCAGCTGGACACGCTGACGGTTCACCAAGAAAATGTAGATCCCGTCTGATTTCAATAATTATGAAAATTGTTTAGCAGCTGCTGTTTTTTTTCTATTTAACCTCTCTATAGACATGCATATTTTGTAATAGGATTTGAGAATGAGAATTAGTCTATCTTTGTGCCATCAGTGTAGACAATATGGACAGATAGGACAGCCCACCATTAAGTAGTTGTGTAACTCCAGTAAGGCCAAGCACGGGTCTTTTCTCAGTATAAATAGTTTCTCATCTATTGAATGAAATTTTGACTCCAAAATAACCTTGATAAACAATGTTGTCCCTATCTTCCATATGATAATTGAGAAAATTATTTGAAATTACTCAGATTGTACAAGTTCCTGGAGCTGTTCACGTCTTCGTAAGCTTTTTCTGGATATACCTTAGACCAAAAGAAATACCTCACAGTTTCAGATATTTACTAAAATGTTGCAAACAACTTAAGTCTTTATATCCTAACAACTTGAATAGATTTTAAAAAATAATATATGTTCAACGAGAGAAAATATTTTATTTCACTCTTATGTTATCATAATTACTAGTAAACCTACCTTTGAGGCACACACATATCTCTGAAACCTTGGGATGAGATTGAACAACACCAGCTTCACTTCTTATTTCTCACTGATTTTTTTTTTTTTTTTTTTTTGGTGCCAGGGATTGAACTCAGGGGCACTCGACCTACTGAGCCACATCCCCAGCCCTATTTTGTGTTGTATGTAGAGACAGGGTCTCACTGAGTTGCTTAGCGCCTCACCCTTGCTGAGGCTGGCTTTGAACTCGCGATTCTCCTGTCTCAGCCTCCCTAAGTGCTGGGATTACAGGCGTGAGCCACCGCGCCCGGCTCTCACTGATTTTTTTGCTTTATTATTATAACTAGTGAAAAACCAGCTTCACAAAAGTATGATATTATTGAAAGAAATTCAATGGGATTTAATGTTGAAAATGTGAAATATATCAAACTGCTAGTTCATGTTTTCTAAATAATAGACTATCCCTGCCTTTTGTTTCAAAACATTTAAGCCATCCTCTATGGTCCTTCCTGGGTAAGTGAACACAGAGTTTTGGAATTGAAGAAATGTTTATAAATACCAGCCATGGAAGAATTCCCTAAACTGTATCTAATTCAGTGAACTTGTTTTACAGAGACATTAAACTAAGTTCCTCACAAGGCTTGTCAAAGGAGGCAGAACTGATTAACAGAATGGTATTGTTATATCATTTTTGTGTTTCATTAAAGTGTTTTGTTGACTTAATCTTGTCCAGTGAATACATTTGGTCTTCCCACAGTCTTGGTATAGGGCACACTGATGTATTAAAAAGTATTAAATGTCCCCTTAATGCATTAAAAAGTTCAGATATGCAACTGAATCTCATCTGGTTCTTTTTTTTCCCCCACAGCATAACACCTTTGAGAAATGAATCCCTGCCGTCACTCATAATACAAAATTTAAAATTTAATTTCCTTCCTACTTTGATAGAAAAAATTAGTACTCTTCTTGCTTCTTGATATAAAATCTTTAAATCAATTCATATTCCATCAGAATATGAATATTCTTTCCAAATATCAGTCCTCTTACATATCCATCTTAGTTTTATCATTTTTTTCTATTTACAAACCTAAAACTTTGATTATTCAGACATAGGCATCTATTTTATGGTGTATAGATAGAAAAAGATCTAAACAAAGTAAAACAGTCTGGTTATATACAATTAACTAGTAACCAACCCAAAATTATATAGTTGCATGCATTCTGTTATTGATATGCTCCTTTTATTCAGTCTACCAATTTAATTAAAAACTTTTCTTAATGTCATGTGTCATTTTATCTTCCTGAGAATTTCAAATATTATTAAAATTGTTAATATTTTAAAATCTTGTAAAACTCACAGAAGCATACATTAAGCTCTAATAAGATCAAATGAATGCTACGGGTGAACTCATGATGCTACTGAATCAGGTAGTTTATTCTACCCATGACACTTCAGAGGGGACTCCAGAGAGGAGAGGAGAGGAGACTCCAGAGGGAAAAGTGCTGTTGAACCAAGGGAGAAGTCAGGCAAAATGAAGGGAAATTAGGAGCACAAGCAACTGGGAAAAGATGAATTTTAGGCATGCCAAAATCTGAAAAAGAGAAAGGCAGAATATTATTCAGAAAAATGCAGTGAGGAAACTGAGTCCAGGTGAAAGAACTCATATTACCCTGAAAGAATAATGGTGTGCATTCACCAAAATACCCAATAACATATCTTCTGTTCTTCTACAGTAAAGATGGAGCTGTGGCTCAAAATTAGGTTTTAGGGATGTGTCATTCACAAGAGGATAATCCTTATTTGAACTCTAAACATGATCTGATTCTGAATATGACTTTCCCAGCTCTTCATCTTCATCAGGAAATGTGGATAATAGAAATCTTGAAATTAAATCAGAGAATGTATTTATATAGCCTGAAACAATGACTAGTCCACTGAAGTTGTTTTATAAAAAAAGCAAGAAAAGCAGATTATTTGTCCCATTTGAAAACCCATTAAACTGCAGCACTTAAACTTTTCACTCTAATATTCCAATCTGCTTTTGGTATTTTCCTTAATGTGGGGTTAGCAAATTTCAGCAGCTACAGGAGGTGGTAATCAACCCAGCAGAAAGAAGATGACCAAGTTAAAGCAGGTAGGATAATAGTGCACATGTGGTGGGAACTGTAAGACCCCTGAAGCTGATGCCCAGCCTAAAGAGACTATTAAGTCCAAATTCAAGTGGAAAGATGTCAGTTGAAATGTAGTTTGGCAATGTAAAATCTTCTGGTTTTCCTAAAAGAAGCCAGAAATTGCAATTTTTTAAAGCAAGTTTTCACACTTTCTCAGCCTCAGTCACGTACTTTGTGCACCCCAGCTTCAATGGGGGAATGGTTGATCTCAGCTCGATTCCTTGTGTCTCTGCCATTCTCCAGTAATGAAAACAGAGGAGATTCTGGGGGAAAATAGCCATTTTGCCTCCTAATTACTCCCAGGATAACAGGTGATTGAAATAATCTGCACCCTTTTAACACTGTACTCTCTGGACCATGGGTATCAGGTGACCTGAATGGCCAGGACCACAGCTACAGGACACAGTGATAAAGTGAAGGATACAGGAAAGAAGAATTTCCAAGAGACAGATTTCTGTGGAAAATTCCCCTAAAGTGCTCAGAGAAACAAATTAATTCTACATCTGGGACAATGCAGCTTCCTCCTCGGTCTGGCACTTGACCCAAACCACCTTCAACGAAGACTGGATGTTTGCTCTTGCTTCCCTCCTGAAGCTCATGACTCTGACTCCTGACCATTTGTCTACATTGATTTTCTTCCCTTCTGTTATAGTTTCCTTAAGGGGAGATGATAAGACATAGCACAAACCTAATCCAGTTGTTTCTTTACAAAAAGGTCACTGTAAAGAATAACAAGGATTAAGATGGAGAATAATATGGCACCATGTTTTGGGACACTATTCTGATGAGCCATTAAGTCTATGGAGTCTCCCTATAATCTTCCCTCTCACTGCTCAGATAAGAGGGTAAAAGAGGATTTCTCTAGCATCTGGAGGCCTGAGTTGAATAGGAGTAACAAGCTGACATTAAGAAAGTGTTCAGGGGCTGGGATTGTAGCTCAGCGGTAGAGCGCTTGCCTCGCATGCGTGAGGCCTTGGGTTCGATTCTCGGCACCACATACAAAGCAATAAAATAAAGACATTGTATCCATCAACAACTAAAAAAAAAATATTAAAAAAAAAAAAAAAAGAAAGTGTTCAATCACTCTGAAAGTTAGGCTTCTCATCTCCAGAGTCTTAATTTTATTATCATTGTATTACTCAGAGGATTATCATAGTTAAAATAAATGAAATCACCAGCAGATACTACAAATAGGAAATCCTGATTATTCTTTTTCTGCCCTAAATGTTGTTTTGAATTAGGTCTCTCTTACTCTTTCTTTCTCATTCTTTCTCTGTCATTCTCTCTCTCTCCATATATATACATATATATGTGTGTATATTATATATATGAAGAATATATATGTATATATTCTATATATGGAGTATGTATATATAGTCTCCATATATATTCTCTCCATATATATTCTTTTACCTTTTATTAATTATGTACAATTAATAGATATTATTATTATAGATTATTAATTATAATTGTTAATATCGTTAACATTTGCTCTGAATGTTTTAAGATGTAAGATAAACAAGAAGATCTGATCACTAGTGTTGTGGTTAGGTATGAAGTGTCCCCTAAAGTTCATGTATGAGTCAATGCAAGAATGTTCAAAGGTGAAATAATTACATTATGACAGTTGTAACCTAATTGGAGGAGTAATCCACTGATATGGATAAAGTGGGCAGTATCTGTTGGCGGGTAGGGTGTGGAGGGAGGAAGATCACTGGGGGCATGACTTTGGGGTTTGTATTTTGTCCCTAGTGAGCAGAGCTCTCTGCTTCCTGGTTGTCAAGGTCTGAGCTGCTTTCCTCCACCATGCCCTTCCACCATGATGTTCTGCCTCACCTTGTGCCCAGAGCTACCGAATGATCTGACCATGGACTAAACCTCTGAAACCAGGAGCCAAAATAACTTTTTCTTCTCTAAATTGTTTTTATCAGGTATTTTGGTTATAGTGATGAAAATCTGACTAAAACAACTAGCAAAATTTAATCTGTTGAAATTGCGGTTGAAGAAATATTCTTGATTTTATTTTATTTAAAGAAGCAAACTTCAGAATTTTGTTGTAATCATTCTATTTTATGATGTTTTTATTAGTGTATTATAATTTTACATAATAGTGGACACATTTTCTCCATTTCTTTCCCCAGCATTTTCTCTTTCTCCCTCTCTCTCCCTCCTCCTACTCCCTTTCCTGTATTCTCCTGATCTCTTCATTTATTTTTTAATTAGTGCATTATAATTATACATAAAAGTGAGATTCATTTTGATGTATGCATATGTGCACATAGTATCATTTGGTCAGTTTTGTTTCCCAGTACCTCCTCTTTTTCTCCCTTCTTCTCTCCTATTGAACACTTTTCCTGTCTACTATACTATTCTCCCTTCTATTTTCATGAGATTAGTTTTTCTTGTTCTTACTTATTTCTTTCTCCCAGCTTCATTGAACCCTTAACTTTCTGAGTTAGGCTTTTTTCACTTGGCATCCAGTTCTACAGTTCTATCCATTCATCAGCAAATGATGATTTCATTCTTCTCTATGGCTGAATAGAACTCCATTGTGTACAAGTACCCCATTTTCTTTATTTATTCATCTGTTGATAAACACATAGGCTGGTTCCATACATTGGCTATTGTGATATGTGCGGCTGTAAACACTAGACAGCATATATCACCATTATTTGCTTATTTTATTTCTTTTGGATAAATACCAAGAAGTGGAATAAGTGAACCATACGGTGATTGCATTCTTTATCTTTTGAGGAATCTCCATACTGATTTCAAAAAAAAAAAAGTCTTTTCCTGAGGCCTAAGGTAGTTTGCTATGTCTTGATATAGGGTCTCATTTAAAAATAAAACCCAGTACAATTATATTAATCATTACCATTTATCTGTCTTCACATTACTTACCATTACTTACCATATTATGTCAGGCTGAGTAAGATATGTCGATTATGCCAGGTCATACCTACATTAGGTTACCATAAATTTGGAAAACAAATTAGTGATTATACACCAGGTGGATGGGGCACAAAAATGTTTCAAACATTTCTCCATCTTAGACTGGCAATTAGTGAATACAGGTTTGGGCTTTGTCATTTTGGCTTTAGTGATAACTATTATTGACCATTGGCCATCATGATTCTTCTTTATGTGTGCTTCCAAAATGCTATGACAACCTGAGTCTGATTGCCAGATCTATAATTTCACAGAATACACTATTCTGAATTTGAATTCACATGAATAAAGAAGAACTTTGTTAAAAACATATTCAAAAAAGTTAACAATGAAAAGCAGTGGTGCAGAATATTTAAACTAAAATGTAACATGATTACTGAGGCATTCATTGTGTGGTTTATTACACCTACATCTAGCATTGTGATGCCTACCTGAAAAACCTGGTGCAAAACCAAGGCAGAGCAAAAGAAAATGAGGCAAATGACAATTGCAATCACTTGTTCTGCTTCTACGGAGTTGGTAAAAGGGGAAAACATGCACAAAAGGCTTGCATTTTTTATGCTGAGCTCCTTTTAAAGTAGAGTTATTCTTGACACTCTGGATGAAAAATAAAATCTATCAAAGGAATAAATATTCTGCAGGAGGAAAGCTCAAATAAAGAAGAGGAACGATACTCTCTTACCAATGGGAGAAAATCATTCAGCAGTCTGAGGAGTTTCCTTTCCATGTCCTGTACTAATGAAACTTATTTCACCAAAGTGAAATTAAAAACTCCTGAATGTTATAGGTTTGAATTTGAGACATTTTTAAAGCTATAATATTGTGCTTAAGACGTCACTAAGACTCACTGCCTCATTTTTGCAAAGTAGTATGCTTTTCAAGGAAAAATAATTGCTATATGCAAAGAAGCTTCTGATTTGGTTACTGCAGAATAAGGCTATTTGTATATCCTTTTTGCCACAGAACATTTGTTTTCTACATATAGAAGCGTTTTTGTGAAGAATATGGAACAAACTACTATTCTCTGGTTCTCCAGAGGAACAGCAGAGAAAAGACAGGACTCTTGTTTTCTATCTCCACTGAAACCCCATGCCTCCTATTTATGGGCTTTCTCCATCACATTCCCTCTGCTAAAGCTTTCCCTTATCCTGATCAGATGGTATCTTCCTTCTTCAAAATTCTACACATTGTCTGTGCAACTATATCCAGCTGCTTTTTTTTAACTTTTCATCATGGCTCTGCATAGAGGCAGTGGTCCTGGAGAAGTAAGTCTCTTGAAGGTGGAATGGAGGTGCCTTCTGTTCCAAGATTGCCTAGTGTATGCTGGTGTGGAGAGAACCTATGTGCACTCCTACTCTGGGGAAACCTTCCAGGGGCCTCCGGCCTGCCTGGTTGTGGCAGCTTTCCATTTCAAAATGTTAATCACAAGCTATCTCTGATTCCCACGCACTCTCTGTCACTGTAATGCCACCCTGGCATGGCTGACCAATGCCAGTTACAGAAAAGGCTTACCCTCCTTGAAATACACATGCTTTCTTACCTCCTCAGTTTTACAAATGACACATATTTTTTCCTGATTATCAGGGAGTTTCCTTCTCCCATTGAAATGCTAAATCAGGCTATACTCTAACTGCTTTGGTTGCTACCACCGGGTGCTGTTGAGAGGACTGGCTGTATACAGTGTACCAAATCTCTCTTGTTTCAATGATGCTAGTACAAATTCCTCCTGGCAACATTGTGTTTCCTCCTGCTGAGTTCCAAGCTCATTGTTCTTTTTGCTTTGATCTGTTCAGACATTTGTTTCTAATACTATCCCAGTTTTAGCCATCCCTATAACTAAATCTAACAAGACTCTTCTCACCAGATACATCACTGTTTTTTCTTTTCTTTAGACCCTTGTTATTTTTTTTTTCTTCCTGCAGATCAATTACAGGATCACACAGTTCATGCAAACATCAGCTTATACAGACATCTTTCTGTAACTAGTATTTTCAGGATAGAAGGATTGAGATCTTGGTCTCTTCCTTCCTGGAAGTCCCTGTACTTCTTAAGGAAATTAGTCCATTCCATTCTGTAGTATGTATGCCCAGAGATCTCAGGAATGGCAGAATTTAGATCCCAGAAAATCAGTGGCATTCTTCTGTGCAAGCAATTGTTTATGTATTCAATATTTATTTGCATAATGAAAAAGAAAGTCTCCTAAATGTTTCCTCCTATAATCACAAAAATATGCTTCGAGTGATTGTTCCATCTGTGCACATAGAAGTAACAAGCATAACTTTTATTTACCCCAATCACAAATGGTAGTTCCAGAGATGCTGTTTTGCACAGTGCCCAGTGTGCAGTGCCAGCATAGACTAACACTGAGTCATCAGTCAACAGTGCAGGTGATGTGGAAGATGTAGGGTCATTTCTTTTCTGTCAATACAAGAACAATTGTGCTCTAAATCTGTCTCTGACATTCTATGTGACTTAGTATGGCTATCCCTTTGGGGAGTTTAGTTTTCACATCTCTCATATAGAATGCCCCAATAATTGTCTCAAGTGTTAAAAATGAATTGGTTGAGAGGGTAACCATACCACTGAGTTTCAAACAACCAAACAAAAAATAGTTATCATCCCCGCCCCCCCAAAAACAGATCAAACAGGATATATATACACATGATGGGAATTTTCAAAGTAAAAATTCTTTCTGACATTTCATGTGTAAATGCCAGTAATTATAATAATTTTGATACATTTGATATCCTTCATGCATCTATTTTGTAACTTGATATGCACATTGCTGGGAGAAAAATGTGTTGATTCTTTCCAATGCAGTGGGAAAAGCATGGGCTTTTGAGTGGTTTGCTAGCTATGTCAGCTCTCTGAGCTTCAATGTTCTCCTCTTTAAAAACTTTTACAGCATTCAGAGAGAAATTGACTAAGAAAGGGACTGCAAAATACTTCACATCCTATTTACATAAACTTACTATTCAGTCACCTCTCCATAAACTGAGAGAAATCATTTAAGTCAATTTTGCAGAATACTAGTACTGACAAGAATTTGAGTGATATCTGATATAATTCCTTATTTTTCCAGAGGTGAATGATAGAGTTTTTCCAAAGGTTATATAGATAGATTTAAGGAGAGAAGTTTTGACATATTTGATACCCCTTCCTGTGCCCAGAGTAAGACTGTAATTCTTAATGAAAATTCTGGTCTAGATTTTAGGGCATGTATCTAAAATCACGCATGATGCTGAGACAGGCTGAAAGATGCCATTAATAAGATCAATCCTACTCCTTTCCTTATAGAAGGTACTGCATATATATCTACTTGTTTTCCAAGGCAATGAGAATTACTCTAAGAAGTTGAAAGGTAGTATAAAACAGGATTATTTTTATGTAATAAATAATTTAAAAAAATATTCTAAATACATTTCTCATTATGAGATTTATAATTCATCTCTACACATGTAGTTTTGAAAATTAATTGTTTTGGTAACATCTTCAGTTTCCAAAAAATGAAATAACTCATTTTTATCATTATATTGAAGTTTAAGTCAGATATAATTAAATCAGACTAAGCCATAGTTAAACTTTTTATTCTTTTCCAATTAAGCAAGAAATTGCTAAGAGAACTTTTTTCCTATTACAGAGTTCCTCAGAAAAGGCAATTTATTTTGATTAATTTTCAAATTTATTGTGCATTGTTTGTCTTTGTTGGTTTATGCCATTTTTCAGTGCAAATACTGGAATTCTTTATTTTGGTAAAATCTCCAAAATGGTCAAATCTCCAAAATGTTTTTTTAGTTACCTAAATACAAGGCAAACAAGAACACAGCTGATATTCTGCAAGAAGTAAGTACCCAAGCACTTTTCTACAGAGATTTGAGTTACAGATGAGTGGATGGGTGGTGAAACCATACCTATTAACTCAGTTGATTAAAGAACATCAATTCACAAGTTAGGAAATTTTTGTGGACTCCAGAAATACTTTATTCAGGAAATATCTAACATTCTATTAGATAGAATGTATCTAACATTCTATTAACCTTTCTCCATGAAAACATATGTAATAACATGAATGCTTGAAACTAGAAAAATCTCAGGCATGGAGTAGGCACTTGGGGAAATTCCTTTTTTCAACTTTCTCTCTGAACACTCTTATTCCCTGATCACTAACATTTCTGTTGGGAAACACTCTCTTGCATCAAGGGCCTCTGACCCTTTCCCTCAGGTCTTCATACAGAAGCCCTAATTCTAACTGGAAAGCTTTGGCATGTATTTTTAATTTTAATTTATTTTTGTTGTTAATAATGTTCAGATTCATAATAAATTCTCTGCCCACCATGGGTTCTTTCTTAGTGCATGTAAGTCTTTCTTCAGTCTTCTTAATCAAATCATCATATTTTACATTCCTCAAGCTAGAAATTTCTACACCTCAGTGTGACACTGACTTCATTAAATAGGAAAACTTACTTGCTACTCAGCACTGAGAATATAACACCTTTATTTAGTTTAGGGAAAAAAAGTTTTCTTAACTTGAGATAGAAATCAATCAAGATTAAACTTCAAAAGATCCTGAGATGATCTGCTTCCATTAGTTTCATATTCTTATTGTAGAATATTTTTGTTAAATGTTATTTTGAATGTAATTGTACATAATAGATGATAGGCTTCTTTCATAAATAAGAATATTATATGCAATGAAACTGATCATATCCATTTAATATAAAATGGTGTAGAAAAATAAGTCCACTGTAATGAATATATATTGATATTGGAGGAGGGTATTCATGAGTGTCACTCTGCTATAAATTTTGCTACAACTTAATCATTTTGTGGTTTTGTCTTGATTACCCAGTGTCAAATCAAAATCAAAACTTTCCAAATCAAAACTTCTGATTCATATACTTAAATAACTATAAACAGTGGTTAGTTAAGAAAAGGAGACTTTATGTGCTAGTCAGTCAGTTGCCATAACCATGTCCCCTGTAAATATTAACCTAACCATACATCGACAGGGTAGCTTAAACCATGGACACCTGATTTCCCACACTTCTGAAAGCTATAGGTTCAAGATCAAGGTGTAATGAGGGTTCTTTGTCTGACTTGCAGATGGCCACCTTCTTACTAATCATGTTGTGGAAAGAATGAGCAAGCTCTAGAGTTTTCAGCAGGGCACCAATCCCATCAAGGGGCCTTGACTTCATGATTTTATCTCTCAAGAACCCATCTCTAAACACCGTTACATTAGTCAGAGCTTGATCACATAATTTTGTTTTGTTATTTTTCCACTGACTTTTCTGGTAGTAGCAAGATTACTGAAGTGTAAAGAAAAGCAAATGAATATGAAGATAACTAATTGTATTTTAATCCATATTCTATGCTTAACATGCATCAGTAAAGAAAATGATAGTTTGCCTCTTTTTGTGCTATAATACCATAAGGAGAAAGAGAGTAAGGGAAACAGAGAAAAAAAATGATTGAAGACAAATAAATGTCTTCCAGCAATTAAGAAATGTGATTTTAGGTAATGTTATATTTGTGGTTCTATTCTCCTAAAATATGTAAATTCTATTTTATAAAAACTCTCTATGTTACACAAAGACTGCAGGTAAGTGCTATTTATTGCTGAATCCCCATTGGCAGTTACTAGGTATCCTAGACATATATTGACACTGCAAATCAATTAGTGGAGATATTATTATGGAAATTCTTTGGCCTTAATTACTTCAGTAGCAAATAAATCTAGAATTTATTTTCTCCCTGTGGATAGCATGAACATTTGCAATGATCTCCCACTTATTTTTATGTGCTCATGTGGCTTCTAATGAAGTCATTGACAGGGGACAGAAAACTGAAATTTAGAAGATGATAACATATGTTCTTTACAGTGGGTAGGAGACAGAAGTGGTTCAAAACTGACCAATACTGTGGATGCTGACTGGAGTTAAATCACTGGATATGTGGTAGATTAGATGAAATAGACACATTTTTTCCCCCACTTATGGAGGTATGTTCTTTCTCTCCATCCTTTGAATCTAGACATGACCATACAAATTACTTTTGTCAATAGAACATTACCAAATATGAAACAAGTGGAAACTTGATAAGAGCTTATAGTACTATTTGTGAAGTGTGGCAGGCTATTTGCAGATAGGTGGAGAACCAGGGAGCTCTGGACCTCAGCTTCCTAGTTTGAGACTTGTGAATGAGGTCCCTCTAGATCATGTGACCTTCAACAGAGCTGCCATCTGATGGATGATCCCAGGAAACAAGTAGAGGATCTGATTGTAATTACGCATACGAGGCCTTCATGAATACAAATAACTGAAGCAGTGAGAAAGTCCAATAACAACCCCTCAAATATGTGGCCTCCTTACATTTGGGTGGTTTCAAACCAATTCAAGTGAATTTGATAGATATTTCAACAGTGGTACTGCAAGAAAATAAAACTCGATCTGGTCCTATCTCCATTAAAAACAAAAATATACACAAAGAAATGAATCCAAACTTATGTGGGAAATCTAAATCTACAAATTTTGGGAGAAAATAAATAGAAGGAAATAATCTGGAGATCTTAAGCATCACTTAAGTACTACATCAAAAGAAAGGATATGTAAAAGAATAAATAATAAATGGTACAAAATTCAAATTTTTGCTCTTCAAATATAACTATTATATAAATGATAGGGTAAACCACAGACTGGTAGAAAATATTCAAAATTTATATTTGACAGAGATGATATATCTCAACATATAAAGAACTCCTAAAACTAAATAATGAAACAATCCAATTTTAAAAGTGGCCACAATAATTTAAACAGATATTTAAGCAAATAAGAAACATGAATAGAAAATAAGTTCATGAATAGATGATCCACATGAATAGTGATTAGGTAAATCATATTAAAATTATAATCACATTTCTACCAAGACACATCATTTGAATAACTACATTTGGAAAGATTCTCTAGAGGATCTTCAGATAAGAGATGGAGTAACTAGAATTTTTGACCACTACGTAAATAGCACAACCACTTTCAGACACAGTTTGGCAGTTACTTAAAAATTTAAATATGTCCCTACCATATGACTCACACATGTCTCTTGTAAATATTAACCTACGAAAAATGAAATATCTCTACCCAAAGAACTGTTTTTGAGGTGAGGATGCAGCTCAGAGGTAGAGCACATAGCTAGGATGCACAAAGCCCTGCCCCAGTGCCAAAAGTTTAAACAAAATAATAAAATATGACAAAATAGAAGTATTTTTGAATGCTCATATTAATTTTATTTGTAATAGTTAAAACTGGAAACAATCCTTGTGTCCTTCAATACAAATATATAAACTAAATGTGGTATATGCACACTACTCAGCAATAAAAGAAGAATATGTATATATAAGTGTGTACATGTCTACATATATATCCTTAATAAGCCTAATAAAAATACTGAACATGTAATCTCACTGAATTTATTCAGCATGTCAACTGAATAAAATAGAAATTTGTAGCTGTACCTTAAATTTCTTAAGCTTGGGGGATCATATAGGTTAACCAGTTTTACATCTGATTACTTCATTCCAGATCCCATAGACTGGCAGTAACTCTGTGCTGCTCCCATATTGCCACATAGGTGACCTAATGCACCGGAGAGTTGGGCACATGGGGCAGGGAAGGCATTGAATCCCACCAAGTCTCAGTAGAGTTTGAGCCACAGGAGGTAGTGGACAGAAGAAAGAAGAGAGACTACCTTTTGATATTATCATTTTAAAATTTTATTCTAAACGGTATTTATAACTGGGGTAAAGTTGAGAAAGAGGAGCTTTGGGTCTGTTTACTTCTTCTTCTCTTGCTGCTGCCTATCCATGAGGACTATTACGGTTTTGATGTGATTTCCCCGAAATGCTCACATGTGAGACAATGCAAGGAGGTTTGGAGGCAAAATAATTGGGCTCTAGCCTTAACCTAGTCAGTGAACTAATCCCTAATGGGATTAACCTGGTGGTGACTGGAGGCAGAGGTGGGATGTGGCTGGAGGAAGTGGTTCATTGGGGACATGCCTAGCGGGTAGATATTTTGTATCTGGAGAGTGGAATCTCTTTTTCTCTCCTCTCTGATCATCATGTAAGCTGCTCCCCTTTGTCAAATTCTTCTGCCCTGATGTTCTGCCACACCTCAATCCCTAAGGAATGAGCCAGGCTTCTATGGACTAAGACCTCTGAAACTGTGAACCCTCAAGTAAACTTTTCCTCCTCCAAAATTGTTCTGGCTGGGTCATTTAATCACAGCAGCAAAAAATACTGACTAAAACAAGGAGTAAGCATGCATTACAATGAGTACTACTATAGTTCCCAAAGTAGGAGTCTTATTAATCTACTTGTCTGTGTACTATCTATACACTCAAACTTCCAAAGGAAATGGGGGAGATTAGGTGAGTGAGTACAGGTCATGTTTAATCCAGGCCCGTGCGCTTCCTTTCTGGACCAACATACTTTCTTACCTAGTATCCTAAAATTGGTGCTTAGCAAACAAGATCAGAAACAGACTTGTGATTTGTGGAGGCAAAACAGACTTGGCATGCTCTTGCAGATACAGCATGCCTGCAGGACATATATGATCCTTTCACCATTTTTTTGTTTGCACATAGTAAATCCAATAGGACTGAACTCCTCTGCCCTGCAAATATGCAGTCCACACTAGAGGGAAAATCATCAGATCTATGATCTAATATCATAGATTCATGTATATACTGCATCCCTCAATTCAGCTTCATCTCTAATGAAGCTCTCTGTGTGGCACTGATTTCTACTTCTCAATCCACTCTGAGAACTGAAAGTGAAAACTGTCATTCTAAAACTTCATGTAAATCTGCATGAATAAGACAGAAACAAGAGCACATTTCCTAAAAGGGCAATTTCTAGCCACACCTCAGTTAGCTTACTGTCTGGTCTGATAATGTGGAGCTGTGAGGAAAACATATTAGAGTGGCTAAGGCAATCTTAGAAAAGTTGACTTTGTAGACACTTTATTTTTATTCCAGTAGCAATGAGACAGGTATTTGAAAGGATGGTCAATATGAGAATATGGTGATCATTGTGCATTGAAATCCATAAAACATTTTATATCACCATGCTTTTGGTGCATAGACACAGTGTAGCATGGAGGAGATAAGAAATGCTTTGGAAGAATCTGGTGGCTTTTCTCAGTCACATATCAGATGATTTCATTCTGTGACATGAAATGTCTAGACTTTTCAGAATGCAGAATCCACCACTTACCAGATCAGTTATTATATTCAATAAAACAATCAATCTCATTCTCAATTTCCTCTTCTGCAAAAGGGGACAGACAGCACACAAATCACTGGGTTGTTGTGGGTAGGAAACGTGATGATGCATGTAAAAATTAGCACAATAATGCATATAGGTTATTTTACAATTAGTGCTTAATAGGAGTTACCATGTAGAATGAAGCAGTACCACTGGGATTCTATTCTTCCCATTGTCCTCAGTCACCATCATGGATGTCTGTACATCAGTCTTGATACCTCTGTGTGCTTCTGTGACAACCACATTCCTTTATCTTTAGTTCCTAAAAAGATGTGACCCTCACGTTGAAAAAGCCCAATAGATGATAAGCCTTTGGATGCTATGTTTGTAAGATTGGTCTAAACAGTGTGTGAAACAAACCCCTCTTTCCTCCAAAACAGAATTTATACAGCTACCTGCATTTAATGGATCTGCAAGGCAGGCTGAAACAGAGCCTGCTGAGAATGAGTTGATGAGTGATCATTGGTGATTTGGTGCTCAGCATCTGCCCGCCAACCATGGCAATCTGTTCTTGCTCAGCTCTAGATCACTAAACACTTACAGTCCCAGAGGGAAGGGAGATGCTACAAGGAATTATTGAGGGAAGAGTAGGACTAAAAGGAAAAAACAACTGTTGGACAATAAGAAGTAAGGGAAGAAGATCATGGATGTATATAAACAAAAATAGATAGAAATGATTTGATGGATATGATTTCAGTCTGTGCAGAACTGATTTATACCCTGCCTCTGCCATTTGTCAGCTGGATGATCTGAGCATATCATTAAGACTGTCTGAGCCTCAGCATCCCTTTATGTAAACATGGAAATAGGGCTGATCTTGTGTCAATAATAGGATGGCATGTGAAAGTGTATGTGGAACTCAATGTACAACTTCTAGCACTGCAGGTAATTATAATGCCTATGTCCAGAGGATAGATATAGAAATCCAGGGATGTTTCATGAATAAGTGAAGAAAATACAATAAAGAGAACATGATATATGTAATCAGACCCAGACTCCATTGCAGATCTGGTACTTAACAGCATTTTGACCCTAAAATTCAAATCAGTTTTCTTATTCATAAAACAATGTCCATAATATTCATATATCAGGGTTGTTGTAAGCATAAGAGATGACGCATGTAGACCATGTTTTACTGTGTACAGAGTTGTCCATTGGAATCATATTTCCTTTCCTGAAAATCATTAGATGAAAATAAATGAAGAAAAAATTATATTTTTTACATTTTCAAAAATCTGTAGGGGGCATTACATACATTTTTTCTTGTCCATTTTCCATGATGTATCCTTCAGTATTTTTACATGGTACATGTCCTAAGAAATAGTATGGTCTATGCATGAGAGAATAAGAGTGCAGGAGGTTAATAAATGGATGTTAATAGCAGAATAGGAATTTGAAGTCAAGTTTATCTTACTTCAAAGCCTAGGCTGTTTTTTAACTACACAACCTTCCTACAATGCTCTTGTACTGGTAAGAAAAGTTGTTTCATGGTAATAAACCTCAAAATATCAATTCTCATCAGAAGAATGACAAGCTCATTTTTCTAGAACTCCTAAATGCAAAGACTGTGGCAATTATTCTTTAATCCTCTGCAGAAGGGAGATATATGCAGAAAGTTTATAATAAATGACAGAAAGCTACAAATGCAAAAAGGGAGAAGTGATCACAGTCAGCCCTTTGTATGCGTGAATACCGCATCTCCAGGTTCAAACACTTGTAGTGAGAAAACATGTATTTTTATAAAAGTTACATCTGTATTATACACATACAGACATTTTTCCTGGTCATGTGTCCTTAGACAATATAGTATAACATATTACTATGGTCAAAGAAAAGGGGAACAGTAAAACCACATCCCTGAATGCCACCTTTCTGTTTCCAAACTCGTCAAGTTACGGGAGTAATGAGAAGAAGCTTGTGTTGAAATGTCTGGATGCATAGAATCTTGAAGGATGGTAATTTTCTCTTACAAGTGCTGGGAACTGGGGGAGGTTGGTGTTATCTATTGAGAGCTACTTTCTTGCATGTATCCTAGGACAGTTGTTCCTTGGGATGCTGGTCCAACAAGCAAACAAAGCGACTGAGAGAGCTAGTGTTGATGATACCAGTGTTTCTGCAGCCTAACACATAAAATCCCTCTCTCAGGGGAGACTTGGATGGAACTGAGGGCACTGTGAAAAGGATACACATATTCATCCAGTGGCCGCCACTTGAGAGGTGCTCTCTGGTCAGCCTATCACCACTGAACTCTTCTTGGAGCATACACTGGTCTCTTGTAGGCTTTGCTCAGTTGCTCATGTCTCATACACAGTCTCTGGGCACTTTCATTGGCCTTTCAGCAAACTACTCCACTGTCCTGGCACAACTGGGCTGTGGACCAGACAAATGCCAATTAGCAAAGTGTTTATGTTATAGTGGGTATTATAAGCAGCCCAGAACTGATGAAAGCATACAAAAGGATGTACATAGGTTGTACAAATACTGTGCCATTTGGCATAAAGTACATGAGCATTTGAAGAATTCTGGTAGCCATGGAACTTCTTGGAAACAATTCCCTGAGGACAACAAGGTATCTCTGTAATTCTAGGAAGTATCTGGAAAGTCTTCTGAAGGGAGACCTTTGACAGCTAAGCGTTTAGTAGTGGCCTTATGGGGAATACATATAATGATATAATGTGGCAAAAAAGCAAAGCAAACTCTGAGAACTGAACATTCAAGAACATGCCAATCAGAATCACCTCCGAAGCTTCACTAATGTGCAGGTAGAACCATTGCTGTGGGTAAGAGGAGTCTTCGTGTTGTCATGAAAGTGACCCAGGCTCTCTGTCTCCAGTGTGAGCACCTGTTTCCACAGTCTGTTCAGCTCCTTCAGGTGTGAAGCTAGGTTCTGCTTCATGGAGCAATTTGTACAATCCTTTTATAGGAAACAGTTCCAAATATTTGTGAAAGTATTCCACATGATCTCAGTTAATACATAACTACAGTTCTCACAATTAACATTTTGTTATTCCAAAGGCTTATGTAACATTCCCAAAAAGTTAAGAGTAGAATTCTAGAGGGAAAGAGGCTACTTAGAATAAAAAAAAATTAATGGTTTTGTTTCAAGTTATACAATTGTTTTCAGTCATTTTACAGAAGAAATAAGTGATAACTTTTATGATTCCTGTGATTCTTAATTAATATGAGCCTTATAAAAATCCATAAAGAAAATACATGAATTCATATTTTCATGCAATATTCATTTTGTTGGCAGATACTGTTCCTGAATCAGCTCTTTTCCTAGAACCTTCTTTCTACCAATAATGCTTTTATTTAATGGAAAGAAGCTGACAACTAAACAAATAAGAGCATCCAATTATTTCCTACACTTTATTATCTATTGATACATGATTTGTTCTGTTTGCCTTGAAGGAGTGGGAGAATGAGAGAGTGAACTTTAAGTCAGGGATAACTTTTATTTTTATTTTTAGTACTATGGAAAGTGAAAAATCTTTAAACAAGTATAGAATACAATGTGATTGTGAACAATGGATTAATAAACTCAGCATCATCTCGCAGAGGTAATGCTATTACCTGGTATATACCACTACCAAGAAAAAGACCAAGCCCAGACATAAATTTTCCAGAGGTTTTGTAATGTACTTGAAAATTGCATAGGGATCATTGAGCAAAACAGAGAAACGATAAATCAAAGAGCAAGTTCACCAATGTGGAAGGAAGGCTTAGGATGGAGGTAGATTCTGCCCATCAGATATTCAACTGAGCACAGTATTTATAGTACTGTTCCCAGCAGTAAACAGGTTATAATATACAGCATAAGCTGAAGGAAGAAAACTGACTTCCAGGTTTAGGCCTACCCCAACATTCATGTGATATAGAACAAGTTTTATTTACCACTGGCCCTTATCCACTTACTTTTAAAGTGCCTCTCACATCCTGTACAGCTCTAAGATCAGTGTGTCTACAAAATGCTGAAGCAAAGGTATCCTCAAATTTCCACCATTATAAGAAATGAAGACAGTCAGAATATTTTAAGTAAACAAACCAAGTTTCAAACCACTAAAAAGCACTTTTCTACAGCACTTGTTTTTAAGCAAGGCAAGACTGCTGCGGGCAAGTGTCGCACAGTGGAGTGAACCCACATTCCCAGAAATACAGAAGTTAGGTAGAGGGAAAGGAGGATTTCGTGGAGTTATATGGTCCTCCATTGAAAACAACACTCTCCATACAGGTAAGACTGATGTGGTGCAGAAACCCACTGTGAACAGGTTGAGATGAGGGTGAGGATATGGCTGCGTGAGAATATACTGCTCTGTTTCACTGTATTCCAAAACCTGAGTTTGGGGTGGATCAACCATTTTGATCTCTATTTATTTGAACAGAGATATAAAGGACCCATATTGCCTGTGGATAAAACCCATCTCGCAATAGCAACCAGACCGTAGACATCTTTTAGCTAGGACTATTTCTGGAGTATGTGGCCATATTATTTGGGCCTCTAGTGCTATACCTTTGTCAGGGGCATATAAACACCTATTTTTAAAGTCATTTTCTTTATGGAAATCCAGATACCAAATTCTCATCTTTAATTTCTGGTATTTATTTTGTGACTTTGTGATGAGAGGGATTGAATTCTGATCTCTGAGGGTTTTGTGTGGTTTTTAACTTGTTTCCTAGTAGACTTCATTTATAGTGTGGTTTAAGATATAATAGGTACACTGAGCCCAAAGTACAGAGTTCCCATACTCTACCTTATGTCACCTTTCCACCCTCACTCTAGACATGAGCCTCCTGTCTGGTACAATTTTTAGAATTGATTAACCTATATTGATACATAAGTGTCAGCTATAAATTACAGTGAAACTACATTAGGTTTTCTCTGGAGTTTTTATAGTTCTATGGGTCTTGACAAATACGTGATAGTATGCATCCACCATTACAGGACAACAGGAAATACATCTAAAAGTGCCTTATTTCCCACCTACTCAACCCTCTTTTGATCCCCCCACCCCGAACAAAGCTGCTAGAAACAATGACACATTTTCCTGCTGTGTCCCACTTCCTCTCTTGGTGGCCTTGGTCAAGGAGTCTGTCTTCACTGTTCTCAGGGACGAGAGTTGAAAATTACTGGTTATTCACTATATTCTCATATATACTGGTTATTCTCATATATTGAGAATTATCATCATCCTGACTATTTAAATGTAAATAATACCATGTAAATTCATAATAGAGTCTTTAACCATAAGCAATAGCAGTGAGAAATTGAAAAAGCAGAGAGAAGGAGGAGAAAGACTGAGATTTGGTGTTTGTCCCCCACATCTTGTGGGACACACAAGCCTTTACAAACCAAACCAAGTATTTTCTCTATTCATTTTGGTATCACTCAGAACCAGTCACACGCCTTTTAGAAGGAATGCATTACAATTGTTGTTGAAAACATTTTTAAATTTTCGATTGATCTATAGTAATTGTACTCATTTATGCAGCCTAATGTTACGTTTCAATTCATGTACACATTGCATTATTGCCAAATCCAGGTAATTAGATATCATTTTCAATTTTTTTATTTCTTTGAGATGAGAACATCAAATACCCCTTCTTCTTTCTATTTTAAAATACACAATGTATTCTTCATTGTTAACTACACCGGCCCTGTTGTGAAGTCGCGCACCAGCACCTATTTTTCCCTCTGACCATTATTGCACCCATTAGTCAACTTCGTCACAGCTCCACTAATCACCTTTCTACTCTCAAATTCCTTGAGATCAATCTTTTTAGATATAAGATTTTTAAACTTCTTTCAACAATACACATATGTATTTTGAGACTAAAATCCAAGTGGATGTGAAGAATGAACAAAGCGATCTTGTAGGCTGTGTTCTCTCTGCATCCTTTCAAGGAGATCTCTGTGAGTCCATGATGGATGAATTCCTGAATTAGGTTTAATTTTATTAACATTTTCCAAGTTGGAGTAATGTACTAGCACATATTTTGAACCAATCAAGAGGTGTTTGCAAAAAGAACACTCACTGATCTCAAACAAGACAGCTGATTATTCCTGTCAGTTTTGACTATGTCTGTGTCTTCTAGGCAAAGATATTGGATCGTTTCAATAACAATAATGTTAAGTGCTTATGTAATAACAGATTTTGGAGAAGTTTCAAACCTCATTGGGCAGATTCAAGACCTTTCTGCTTAGTGAGAAAAATGAAAAAGGATTCTCCATTGTGCAGAGAAGCAGATATCAATTCATTCTCAGTATTCTCTGGAGTCTTCAGTGTCTTACTCTATAACTACTCATACCTAATAACAAGTGAGTTGTATCCAGCAATGATGTAACACAAATAAACATAAGCTGTAAAGAATCTCTGCTGCTGATCGAATTATGAGGCACTTCTCCACCCTCTGTTGTCACAGGATAGGAATTCATTTGCTTGCTGTGATCCAGTTCTGGTAGAATATATGTCCTACCTCCTTGACTTTGATTTTGGTGGACCTCTTTTGGCCTATGTGATGTCAGGGTGAATATGAGGAGAACAGAAGCTTAAACCCAGGTTGGAAACTTACAGTTGCCCTTCTAAGCTCCAGGGATCCAGTTATGAGAAGAACCTTCCTCAGAACAGTGACACAGAACCTTCCTCAGAACAGTGACCCCTTTCATTTGGATCCAAAATGAATGCAATTTAAATTGATATAATTCTAATCCAGATTTTGGATCCCGGAGCAGTGGATCCCTCAGCTTGAAGCAGAAGCTCACAGCCAGTATATGAGCCTGGGATGTCTACAGTTGAACTGCAAGGACCTTTGAAGAAGAGTACTTATTTTTTCCTACAGAAATTTTGTGTTTCTTTATCGTTTGATAAATGTAAACTGCTGTGGTTTTATATTTCAGTGAAGGAATACAGAAATAAACATATTGCACATAGAAATAACATATAGAAATAAACACTTGCAAAACTAAGCATATAGTGAGAGACTAGAGAAATAAGCAAATGGTACAGGAGTGGCACAGAGAAAGTAGTGATTATGTACAGGAGAGAAGCTTGGAAGTTTTTTCCAATACATGTCAACTGAAATAGGACTCTACCAGAAAGAAATGGAAAAAGAAATAGAATTTTTGGAAATCGGCAAATATACTAGCAAAGAATTATCAACATACAGGAAGAATTACAGTTCACATTTTTTTTGCATGGCCTTCTTTTCTTACCTGCCCATGTGGCACAGCTCTAGTTAGGTCAATGCATAGGCAAGCCTGTGTCTTTACTTAGAGAATTGCTTTCATGTATATTCTTCTCTCATCAGTATTATTATTTTAAAAATATTCTCAAGTTTATGCCCTGGAAGATATTATGTTATATGAAATAAGCCAGGCACAGGACAGATGCCACACAATCTCACTCATCTATGGAATCTGAAAGAGTCAATCTCATGGAGATTAGCACTGGATGGTCATTACAAAGGGTTGTAGTGGTGGAGGAGAAGTGGTCTGGGAGACCTGGGAAAAAGGACACAACATTAGAGTTAGAGTAGAAGAAAGATCCAAGTAATCTCCCATGCAGTATGGTGACATTAAACAATGATGCATGGCATTCCTTTAAATGACAGTATTGAATGTTAATGTTTTCACCATAAAATGTATAATTATTTGGGGGTAATGTATATGTTAATTAGATAGATTTATCTCCTCCACAATGTATATACAATTCAAAACATCTTATTGTACATAAAACATATATACGATTGTACATATCAATTTAAAATAAATAATATAATTAATTTGTAAAGAGCAAATATTAAATTTGAAAGGCAATATTCAAGAAAATTTGCTAAGAGAATTTAGATGTTCTTACTACAAAAATATAACTATGGAAGAAGAAACAGATTTGTTTCTTCTTGAAACAAATGCACAAGAAAATCTAAGGGAAAAGAAAATGGACATGGATCATTTTGAGGAGAAAAGGAAAAAACATCAAATATGGGGGAGCCACATTCATTGAGACACAAAGAGAGTAAAATTTATTGGAAAGCCTGTTTCATGTTTCATATGTTGGCATCTGCACATCACGAATGCACCTTTTAATGACTTTCATGTGGGGAATTCTTCATAGATCCACAGACTTGTGACTTACTGTTGACACAGCTAGCTATTAGTCAAACTGGGTTTTACGAGCAGGTCTCTCTGACTTAGTTATCTTCCCACTATACCACACTAAAGTGTTTTGACACCAAAATTCTGATCTCAATACTATTCTGTACTCAATTTTTTCTCTTTTGAGTTGGATAAAACATGTGATTACATACACTCTCTTCCTCCTGTTCTGAAGAGTATAAACTATTTTGCTCTGGGGTACAAAAAGAAACTGAAAAGCAACTCAATAATATCCATCATGGAGTTAGAAACAGTGAAATGTACTGTGGCATTTAAGGTTTACTTCTCAAGGGAAACTAATAATTAGAGTCTGATAAAAAGCCAAAGAATCTCCTCTCTCTCTTTTCTGTCCCAAGATTTCAGAAACTGGTAATGTAGGTGCTCTGTGTTCCAACGAAGAGTTCCTGCTCCACAGTGAGACAGACCACTTTTAAGAGATGAGTGTAATGAAAGCCAGGACCTGCATTCTTTGTAGTTCCAGCAATCCAAGTGTCAGTGTGCTCTGTTCTGGTGGCTACCTGATAGGCTTTTGGGAACTCAGACTTTCTGATTGTGTATCATAATTTTTTTGTTTTAATTTCCACTAACATGATTCTATGTTATGCATGTATGTCTATTTGTTCAAACACATATACATACACACACACACACACACACACATACACATACTTTACAAAATAGTTTCTCTATATGGCTTACAATAGGAAATAAAAGTAACCTTAAAAGGAGTTATGGTTTTCCATTTCTTAAAAGATTAAGACCAAAACAGTATGGAATATATACTTAAAATATTGGACCCTTTTTGCTTCCTTTCTGATAATTCTTAATGTCTACTCTGTACATGATGCTCGGATGTCACTCAGCTTCTGCCAGCTCTCTGCATATGTTCTGCCTGCTTCAACTTTGCTCTTGCTTGGGCATGAACATTCTTTTTCCAAACCCAGTTAGTGTCTTGTATATACTTTACTGTCATTCAAGATCCAGCATTGATTTAACAAACTCCCTGAGAGACCTCCCCTCCTCTTCCCAGAGAAGGGTTAGATGCTATATTCTTTCATTATTTTAGTTGCAGGCCAACATCTGAAAGGTCAATTAGTAGAAGAATTATTTCGCCAACAAATCTTCTGCTAAATTTTATCAAAGCTGTCTTTTAAGGACATGATATTCCAGAATATATGCAATGAGTAGAAACTTAGTCTTTGTGTATATTTATGAATGGAGGAAACCTTCATAAAATTTTGTATGACTGTAACACTCTAATAAATTCAAATAGTATTATTTAATATGTTTCTCATAAGGTTTTATTTGAAGTTAGAATGCTAAATTTGAAGGAGACCTTAGAAATCTAGCTGCCCCATCTCTACCAACACCACAACCATCACCATTTTGTGACCACTATTCTAGGCCAGAGACCTAGCTCTGGGGTTCCTGACAGACCAGGTCCAGCCACTCACACCAATAGATTCAAACTGTGAATGGAGGTGCGCGGCAATGGAACATGAGAGGAATTTATTTCAGCGTAGCCAGCACTGGGAAGTATAGCAGTCTAGTGACCTAAGCTGCCTCTCCAGTTCTGGTAGTTGCTCCAAGACTATACAGGAGGAGGACAAGGGCAGGAGACAAGAACTATCACTAGTCAAGCAATCTTGGTCAAACAGGTCTGGTTGCACAGGGTCTTGCTAGAGTCAGGGAAGACATTACCGTAGTTTGTTCCTGCCATGAGATGATGGCCAGCAGGGCTAATGAGTCCTGGAATTTGAGATAAGCTGGGAGAAGAAATAACAACAGAGAACAGGTCTGAGGAACAAAATGGACAAAACCTGGGTTGTTCTCCTTCAAATCGAAAGAGTTCTCATTACAATTTTACTTGGGAGAGAACTGAAGTGAAAGAAAAAAAGGTGTTTGGCCGAATGATCGTATAGCTAGTAAATTTACAAAGGACCCAGAAAGTTAGCCTCCTGAGTGTCTTCTATGCAAGGTTTCTTCTGGCAGAATAACTACAGATATGGTTACACAGGACAAAATACAAATTTGTCTTTTGTGTATTACATAAAATTAGCCAGACATGAGCTTAAGGGCATGGTCTGTCAGGTGGCCAAGTCTGTCCTGAAACTCTGATACCAAGACGGAAATAGAGCTGTCACCAACCACTCTTAGTTTGAGAATTCCCTAGGAACACTCATAGAATACACTAAAAGCTAACATACTCACAGCTACATTTGATCCAGGGAAAAGATGCAAATTAAAACCAGAAAGGGAAGAAAGGCAGAAGATGGGGTCTGGGAGAAATCTCAAGCAGAGCTCTGGAAGTCATTCTTTGTGAATTAACACACAGCCACAGCTGGTGAAGTTATCCACAGAGAAATTGTGGTGATGTTATCCACAGAGAAGTTCAACCAGAGAAGTTGGCCAAGCTGCCATATACAGAGCTTCTACTCAAGGTCCATGATATGGGTACTCACAATTAATTGAAATATTGCCCATGTGTTTGAATTCAATCTCTAGTGCCGTGCTTTCTTGAAGGTTGGGCTGATATCATGAGTCAAGGCACCCAAACCTCTTCTTGTTTGCCTGGTCCTCACACCCTAAGATTATTGAGTGTGGTTTTAGGGACCCACCATGAAACAAACTCTTAGTTGTACCTGACGTTACCACTATGGGTAACAAAGACACTCTTATGACTCAGGTGTGAAATTCTAAGGGTTTAGAGGTTACCTCACAGGCATTGGGACAAAGGTCAATTTAGAAACCAAATTCCTTTATATATATATATATATACATATATGTATATATATGTATACACATATATATATCTCAAACACAAAATGTGCATTTTAATAATGTTACATCATCCATACATGAGACCTTTACTATAATTCATGAAATATATATATCTCATTTATGTGTGCATATGAAATATTCTATCATTGTAATTTTTTTTTTTTGGTACTGGAGATTGAACTCAGGGGCACTCGACCACTAAGCCACATCCCCAGCCCTGTTTTGTGTTTTATGTAGAGACAAGGTCTCACTGAGTTGCTTAGTGCCTCGCTGTTGCTGAGGCTGGCTTTGAACTCGCGATTCTCCTGTCTCAGCCTGCCTAAGTGCTGGAATTACAGGCTTGTGCCACCGCGTCCGGCTCTATCATTGTAATATTTTAAACAGTGTCACTAATGTTCTCAATATACTCTCTGGTTGAACGGAGTGACTTCCTGATTAGTGAGTGGGATTAAGGAAATGGACATGTTTGGAAGTGGTCAAGAGTCTCTTCAGTGGAATTTCCAGATGTGAATATGACTTCCCAGAGTACATCCTGGGACTTGAGGATTTATTTCAGTAGTAGAGTGCTTGCCTTGCACGTGCTGTAAATCCCCACTGTCAATGTGCAACAGAAAGAAAGGAAGAAAGAAAGAAAGAAAGAAAGAAAGAAAGAAAGAAAGAAAGAAAGAAAGAAAGAAAGAAAGGAAGGAAGGAAGAAAGAAAAATAGAAAGAGGTAAGAAAAGGAAAAGAGGAAGAAAAAAGTCCACCCCTAAGAAGTGTGTTTAGCAGTATTTTGTCTCTGTGAACAAAATATCTGAGAAGAAAAACTTAGAAGAGGAAAAGTTCATTCTGGACTCCTTTTTTCAAAGGTCTAAGCTCCTTGTTGACTGACTCCCTCACTCTGGGTCTGAGATGAGACACAGTATCCTGATGTGGTAGGTAAAAGCTGCTCAGCTCATGGCTTCTGAAAAGCAGGGAGGAAGAGAAGGGAGCCAGGGACAAGATACATAACCCTCAATGACACACCCGCAGGAACCTGCTTCCTCCGGACAAACCCCACCTACCTAATAGTGACCACCATCCATTCTAATTATTCATCCAGAAAATGGATTAGTCCACTGATTAAGCTACAGCCTTTGGAATCTTACTGATGTATCTCTGAATATCCCCGCATAGTCTTTCACATAAGCTTAATAAAGAACACAACATATCCAAACTAAAATAAAGGATACATATTCAGATATATACACAGAGGCAGCCAACTCTATCCAGGATTTGAATAAGAGAAATAGGAGATGCTGCAGTACCCACAAATTAACTATTGTACCAGAAAATTGGACCACGAAACTTCTAGTAAACTGTGAAATGTACAAATTCAATCAGGCTTCCAGTTGGATTTCTCAATGGAGAGTGTGGGAAATTATAAATCAAAGGAAATAAATAGAAACTGGAGTCTATTATATAAGGAGTCTGATCAGAGATACAGAGAAAATGGCATTGGTCTTGGTACAAATGTAAACCAAAATTACTCATTTTGTTATTTGATAATATTTTAATTTTATAATAAATTCTATGACAATGAGTTTTTGAAAATGTAGAGTTAATTTAAAAGGGTGTACTGAAAGTTCATCTTTTGTGAAAGTTGATGGTTGTACTGTTGTTATGGTGTGGATGTTAGGTATCCCCCAAAAGTTCAAGTGTGTGACAATGTGAGAAGGTTCAGAGGGGAAATGATTGGATTGTGAGAGTCTTAATCCAATCAGTGAATTAATCCTCTGATAGAGATTAACTGAGTGTTAACTGAAGTGGTGGGGTGTGGCTGAAGGAGGTAGGAATTAGGTGCATGGCTTTGGCGTATATATTTGTATCTGGCAAGTAGAGATCTCTCTCTGCTTACTGATCATCATGTGAGCTGCTTCTCTCTGTCACACTCTTCTGCTGTGATGTTCAACCTCACCTTGAGCCCTAACAAATGGAGTCTGAAAGAGGCTTAAAATCATCTCAACAGATTCATTTAAAAAATTGACAAAATCTACAACTTTTCATGATCGGAAAATAAAATACTCATAAGCTTAGGAATTGAAGGACATCACATCAATATAAAGGCAATAATCAAATCTTCTAGCTAATATCATATTCAAAGATGAAAACCTAAAAAATTTTTGTCTTAAAATCAGAAACAACACAAAGATGCCCAATCTCACCATTTCTATTCAGTATACTTTTGGAAGCCTGAACAGAGCAATTAGGCAAGAAAAGTGAAAGATTTTCAAATTGTAAAGGAAGAAGTAAAATGAACTCTTCACAGATGACATATTATTATATATAGAAAACCCTAAAGATTCTATTAAAAAGTATCTCTTAGAATTACTAAATTAATTCAACAAACTTAAAATATATATAAAATCAACACACAAAAATCCTTTGTGTTTCTGATCATCAATTATAAACCATCCAGAAAGAATTTTAGGAAACTTTATTTACAATAGCATAAGAAAGAATAAAATACTTAGGAATAAACTAAAGCAAAGAGGCAAAAGACTTATATCCTGTGAACTGTGAATTATTTATGAAATAAGGAAGATGCATGTCAATGGAAAGTCGTGCCATGTTCATTGATTGGAAAATTTAATATTAAAATACTACTCAAAGTGACTTACAGATTCAATTAAAGCCCTATGAAAATTCCAATGGCATTTTTTTTTGCAGAAATACAAAAGAAAAAAACCTAAAATTCATATTGTATCAAAGGAAGGGGGATAAAGGGAAGAAGAAGGGATGGGAATTGGAAGGACAGTAGCATGAACCAGATATAACTTTCCTATGTTCATGTGTGTACAACCTTGAGAATGGAATCCTAATTAGAATAATTTATACTCCATGTATGTATAATATGTCAAAATATACTCTACTGTCATGTATATCTTAAAAGAACAAATGCAAAAATTTTTAAAAATAAATTAAAAAAATATGTGAGTGAACCATCTGAACCCAAAGAACCCAACTGGGGTCCTTAACACATGTCTTCTTCAAGCAGAAGAAAAGTTGTTAGGAACAGAATCGAAACTTAACACAAAATATTCAGTAGGGGCAAAGAGCAAAGAGAAGACCTAGTTAACATGAGGGGAAGGAGAAAGGAGTCAGACAAAATTAGGCCATGGAGTACATAGACCTTACCCATGTGGGATATGAGCTAAGACCAGAGGATGCGTGAAACCATGTGTCATAACAAAGTCTATGTATTCTATGTATTTTCTATTCAGATGTATCTATGATAAAGTTTAATTTGTAAATTAGGCATCAGAAAGGGCCCATGATATGTAAGCAAGTACTGAGGCAGGGAAGGGTAAACTCTCTATGAAATAGAAAAAATAAGACTGGAAGCAGAGATCTTAAAACATCTTACTATTCAGGATGCCATTTGGGTCATATTGCTCTTTTGCTAGGCTTAATAAAAACATTTGATCCAAGATGTTTCCTTCCACCTGGGATCTTTGAATCACATATGCATTAAACCTGTCATAACAGAGCTATTGAAAAGTTAGTCCTCCTTAAATTACCAGAAAGAGAGAACAGTTTGCTATAACTTTTTGTACAAATCAATGGATGGTTCAGACATTGGAATTGCAATCCATTTTGACCATGATCATCTCCTTTGGAAAAGATTTTTCAGTGCTTGCTGCTGAGAAAAATGAAGGCCACAAAAAAAATGCCATAGTAGGTGATAATATCTTTGATATTGGCTTTTGGCTTCAAGGAAAGTAATTTCGCCTTCTCAGCTATTGAGCTGGGAATCTATTCAGCCAAGTATATAAACCACCAAGAAAGAGCAACTGGTGACTATTACCGAATCAGGAAAGCTCCATCTATCATCTCTAAGGACTTTGTGCCTTTCTTTGGAGGCAGTAGAGAGGCATTATGGTGCTTTTCAGCAACATATAAAAGAAAACTCAACCCCAAAATGGCCTGTAATTGAAAAAATGACTTAATGTGCCTCATTTCAACAATTTCAGATAAAGAATGGTTCCTAGACTGGTTAATTGGTTGAGTCAGTGGAATCAATACTTAGATTCTTTTTATTTCTGTGCTGTTAGTTTTCCACACATTCTCCTCAATGTCTCTTAATTCATGGTAGAAAGAAGTCTACAGTCAATGTAGGTATCAAGTGAAGATACAACATCCGGAGGAAGGATGGAAGGGAGAATAGAAGGAAAGGAGGGAGACAGGAGGTGGGAAGAAGGGAGGCAGGGGAGGAAGGGACACAGATGGTTTCTTCTGTGCATTTCACTACCAAAGAAGCATTTCCTATATCATTCACTGGTAAGGAAAATGAGATCCTCTTACAACCTAGGAAAATATCAATTCACTGTGGTCATGAAAGTCTTACATGTAAAATCAACAGATGCTTTATAGAAGATAAGAACACATACAATAACTCTGTGTGTGTGTGTGTTCCCTCAATTTTATCACCTTCATAATGGTTGGTTTTATATTTGGAGGAAAAAAATAAGTCTAATAAAACAATAGTTTTTATTTTTGCTGAAGGAATTTTGAAGAATTCTTGGCCATATATTCTCTCTGATAAGTGGATGCTGATCCATAATGGGTGGGGGGGGGGGATGGAGGAACTTTGAGCAAAGGGAAGGGAAGAGAGAGGACGGAGTCTGGAGTCTGGAAAGATGGTGGAATGAGATGAAAATCATTACCCTAAGTACATGTATGACTGCACATGTGGTGCAACTCTACATTGTGTACAACCAGAGAAATGAAAAGTTGCTCTCCATTTGTGTACAATGAATCAAAACGCATTCTTCTATCATATATAATTAAAATAAATAAATAAATAAATGAATATATAGAATCAATTTCAAGATTTGCCCAAAGAAACAAGCAAAGAAATGTTCAGATATAAGTAGTGCACAAACTTAAAATTAATTATAAAATATTCATCTGAGATATACTTTCAGGCATCATAGAGAGAGAGTACAGTGAAAAATAGTGTGGGAAATTATGACTTGCTTCCGTTACTTTTCCAGGTTGTGGTTGCAATGCTTTGTTTTGTTTTGTCTTCTTTTGGTGCTGGGGAGAAAATCCAGGGCCTGGCACATACCAGGCTAGCGCTCTACCACTGAGTTATATCCCCACCCTATGGTTGCAATATTTATCTGAAAATCCACTTCTCTACCTCTGATGAAGAATTTATGATGAGCAAAAATTGGCCAAGTGGAATGTCTTACTTCTTGATTTTCTCTATTACTCCCCAACCTCCAAGCACAAGTCCTTCATCAGTAAAAGTTATATTTAAGATGACTGAATAATGGGAAAAGCAGATTAAAGTAGATTTGACATAGAAATACAATTTAAGTTTTCCTAAGGAAAAGGAACAACTGAATTCAAATACAAGGAATAAGACAATTATTGGGTCAAGTCAACATCACCTGCACATAACATGGTAGTAGGAGCTGTTGGAGCTTCTTAGGAAGCACAAAGTGACCAGTGCGCAGGGGCCACAAGGCCAAGATGAGCACACATAGGGACCAATAAAGAAAGCTGGTGAAGAGACCACTGCATTGCCTTGCCAATTCAAAGGATTTTATTATCTAGTTTTTAAATTCACATTGCAAACTATAAATAAAAGCACAAAACCATCTGTTTTCCCTTTCACCTTGATTTCTATAATCCATTAAAATTGACTTACTTTAAGGTGTGAGGTAACAGTCAAATTTAGCTATATTTATGTGTATGAATAGATTTATACTCAATATATAAATTTTATAAGTACATTTTACATCTATATATTATGTATGACCATTATTTACACATATATATACAAGCATCATGACCCTCTGCATCTCTGCCATGCCAAGCATACGTTAATTAGTTCAGTGTACATAAATGTATGAGTCTATTTCTGGTTTTTCCTTTTCTTTTACATTGTTTCTTCAGTCTTTTTTGCACCAACATAGTATTGTTATAGCTTCATTATATATATATACCTCACAAATGGTAGAGAATGATCTAAACCCTTTCTAGAGTTAAGTTTTGTTACACATTAATGTTAAATATTTTAATGCACATTCTAGTTGTTTACTTGTGAAATATATAAATATCATCTTTGTTTAGTATACTTACATATAACATGCTTTCCAAACTAGTTGATTAATTTCATCTGTCGTTTGTAGAGTTGTTTGTATTTTCTATGTATATGAGCATATTATCTGTATATTATAGCAAGTTTTTCTTTCTCTAATTCCTTATAAGTTCTATTTCTTATAATTGACATATCAAATCAAATATGATCTTCAGAAAATGTTGAAGTAAAGTGTATATTGTACATATTCTTTTATTTTTTTTGATCTCAGAATATTTGTAAGCATTCTCCACAAAATATGAAGTTTTCTCTAATTTTTGTAGATAGTTTTTTCTCTTACTAGTTTTCAAGATGGCTTCCTAGAATTGCATGTTGGATTCTTAACTCTATGTACACATATAAATATACCACCATGAATTCCACTTTTATGTATATTTCTAAAGTGCCACTTAAAAAACAATAAATAAGTAGCAGGATGACCAGTAGAGTAGAGGAAGAGGAACAGGGCAAGGGAGGAGAGGGAAGAAGGAAGTACTGGAGACTGAAAGGGAGCAAACTATATGACATGCATGTGTGATTATGTCAGCATTAACCCCATTATTATGTTTAATTATAATGCACTAATAAAAATATTTAAAATATTGAAAAATGCAAGACTTTTATCATTCCTATCCAAAAGCACATGTATGGCTTCATGAAAAATATTTCTCAAACATATATTTAATCAATGTTTCAATGACTCTTACATTTAAATCTGAAAATAATTATATGCAGTGTCTCAGCCTGCACATCGGTACCAAGAAGTTTTAGGCCAAAGGCTTCCCTGAATCCTAGTGGAAATCAACTAATGTCAAATCTCAGTACACGCATTTCTCCAATAAGTATTTTATAGTGTATGGTATGGAATAAATGCTTTATTATATACATACATATGTACATAAAATACACACGTGATAAATACACATATATGTCATATATATAGTAAGTTCAATGAATGATCTATAGACATTTGGGCTAAAACCAATTCTGCCATCATTTATTTTATGGTCTTATCAAGTTATTCAATATCTTTGATTCCTGAAAACATGATCAATAACATCCATTCAGCATTGCTTTTGGAAGAAATTCCCTTAGCCAAACACTAGGATTTCACATTTTCTTCAGTCTTTCTAAAATCAATAGTGACTTTTCATCATTATCATGCAAATGAAGAGAATGAGTCTCAGAGACATTCAGCTATTTGCCCAAAATCATTACTGTCATTAGAACTTTTGCTTACAGGGAGGGAATATACTTTGTAGGCAAAGTTGAACATTGGAAGTGAATTAGTTGCATATATTAGATACTTAGTTTTCAAAGCCCTGAATTGTTCTAGATTATTTTAGAAATATCCATACTTTCAGAACAGACTATGCTGAACTTGGAAATACACTCATAGTTTTCAGGCCTCCATAGTCTCTTGATTTTCTTCTATTACTCTGCCACTTCTTTTAATTTCCATTGCTAGTTCTTTTCTACCTTTCTGATTACTAAATTTTGAAGTGCCTCAGTACTTACTTTGGAAACTCATCTCTCTTTATTGTACACTTAATATGTAAGATTCATAGTGACCCCATTAATGTCATGTCATTAAATACCATCTGTACATGACAACTTCTTCATTTACATCTGTAACATGGATCCCATTCTGAACTTCACATTTTATTTCCATCTGCCTAATGAACCTAAGTGTAAGTGTTCTTGATTGAAGAACAAAGTTAGTCTCAGGACACTGGAGAGTCCAAGCCAAAATCAAACATCTCTCAGAGGATTTCTGTATCTCCCAGTAATTATCATTTTTACTCAATCACAGCTGGGGAGTCAGGGGAAAACATGGCCTCTGATACAACCTACTGATGGGTCTGAGTGCTTCCACCTATCAGAGGACTAAGAGGGACATTCTCATGGTGGACATAGTATTTACCCCTTTGGCCCAGGCAACATCATCTGTTAATGTAAATATTGGAAGAACTTGTCAACAGCGCCTATGGGCCATGCTTCCAGGAGAAGCCTGATGTGACCATGTGCACTCAGGGGTGCTTCTTTTCTAACTCCCTTGATGGACTATTGATCGTCTTTCTCTCCTGCCCATGAAAAGATATTATAAAGGGTACAAATTAATGGACATAGCATTTATATTAATATTGATTTGAAAACCAGCCTTGCCACACTAGGTATATAGACATAGAAAATTTATTTTATACCTCTCAAGATCAGTTAATAAATTGTAATAAATACATTATGAAATCATGGTAACATTTTTCTTTTAAAGAGGTTTCAAAAAATGCCTCATATCTATTTAGATAAAAAAAGACAGTCCCCCCTAAAGGCATCACTCCACCTGAAGAATCAAATCTGTAATTGTCAGCAATGGTAGTGAAAACATGAGATCATTCTCATGCACTTGAAGGCATAGGTTCTTATTCAATGCAACATTGACCTCCAGCACATTGCTGTTTCTAATATGGCTAATAAATTGAAATTCCAATGTTCTAACTTCAGTGTACCATAACTCTGTGCTGACTGAAGAATAAGATAAAGCCATCACCCTGTAAGGTCATCTGAGCGTGAGACACAGTTATCCTCCCATTTCTCTTCAGGAGACACACTTCTGACCTGTGATGTCCTGTGTCAACATGATGTATTGGATGAATTATTTTTCATTTAATGCTAGGGAAACAACATGCCTTTTCTTTATTGACCTTGATATATCTCATTTCTGGAATTATGAGTGTTAGTTTCAAAGGCCTGATCATGGCCTTGCTTTATCTTTCTACCAGTGGCTATTTCGTGCCCGCAGATTCTAAATCCTCCATGCTGGGATACTGGTTCTGTAGCAACTTATTCTCTGCTTTAAAGTAATATGTAACCAAAGATGGAAGATCTGTAAAGAACTGGTTTACAAAAACAGATCAATGCGCAGTTTGTTTGCAAATTTGCCAAAATGCATATGAAAATGTGTTGCTTTATTACAGAACATAAAATATAATTGATTATTTTTGCTGCAATAACTTGATACATAATTATTAATGATCTAATTCACACATGAAATCATCAGTCTAGCAAAATAAGCACCATGTAAGCAAATCTTGAGGTCACCAAACTTGCTGAGAGCAGTGAAGCCACCAAGCTCCTTACAAATATTTTTTTCTAAAAAGTACATTGATTGAATTCAACAAAAATACTTCTATTAAATATTGTCCTATATTAACATGGTAGCCTTGTGGTTTATGACTCAAACTGAAACATATATGAAAATGAAGGGGGCTATAGTTAAGAATTATCCCAAACACATCTGCAAAACTTGAGTTCATTCAGGAAAACGTAAAACTACCCTATTTATCCCTCAGCTCATGCTCTTACCACTGTGGTAGATTGCCTCCATGAAAAAACCTTGAGCTACCCTTTGAAATATCATCCACTATGTGGAGGGTTGAAATGAATGTCTACAGAGTAGACACAGTGTGCCTGGAGGTTATAGTCTACTGGGGAATGCGGCAGGTGCCTTTGAGAGAAAGTACACACGTACAGAAGAGTTCAGTTCTGAGAGCAGAACTCTAATGTGGTGACAGACCAAATAATCTGTAAAAAATACTTCTAGTACCCTACATTTTAAAAGCTGGATACAGGACAAAAGATTTTCTACACTGCATGATTAAGTTTTCAAGAAAAGAAAAGAAATCCCCAGACTATGAAACAGTAGAGAAAACTACATGCAAAGGGCTCCAGAGGTGCTTACTTGTGTGGATTTTTATCTTTGGACCTAAAATAGTTGAGTTTTCAAAGGCATATGGTTATGGATACAAGACCTGGAGCCCCTTGAGGCTGACATATAACTCTTACCTGCCTGACTTTGAGGTGAAGACTTCCAGCTCTGGATGGCAATACAGAGCAGTGGGTGCTTGTCTTTTTATGTGACTATGTTTTGCTTATGGCAATGAATGGGACACAACATAGACATTTAGAATATGATCACTTTTTTAAAGTGTAAAAGAGAAGAAAAAGAGGTTTAGTGTAGAATAGAGAGAAAAAATTTGCTTAAAAATCTGTAAATAGTTTATCGATTCTATTTGAGAATTCAGTTGCATATCAAGGATAAGAAAGAATCAGAAAAATAAATTCCCTTATCTTTGGTATAAATGTTAATTGCTACATGTATACCATTACCATTTTCAATAAAATGCAAGTAGAAAATATTAAGCTGTAACAAATTTTTAAACTTTAATCAAAGCAAACAATTCCTAAAACCTATATGAAAAAATGTGAGCTTATTACATCAATATCTTAATTTGAATAGTTTCTTAAATCATGTACTCAAAAGAAAAATGAATTCTGAATTCCACTAATAATGCCTTCCTTGGGAATTGTTAGCCAAGGCACTACAGAAATTAGCATATATTATCTGCAGTCTCTTTGATGTGGTTTGTAAAGAGGAAACATCTGTGGGTATAAATAACAACTCATCTGAAAGCAGAGAATGAGATCCTTAATAATCAATATTCTCTATTCACAGAAACATCAGTATTTATTTTCTGCTTCTCATTCTGGTTAACTTTATAATCCCCTCTGTGAGTTATGTGTTCAATTTAATCACTAGAGAATGTTAAGTGAAATTAAAATTGGCATGGTGTTTGTGGTTACACAGACGTAGAATGAAACCCCAACTTTGACTATCTTTCTCAGGGAAGGCAAAGATTCAACTTCTTGGAGACCACATGTTTTTCATGCTTTAAATAAAGGTAAGTATGCCTACCTTATAGGATGTATGTAGGAATTATTAATAATAAATTTTAAAAATGAATGCCAAACTTCTAGAGCAAAGTGGTAGTTAAAAATGGTAGCTCTTATTACAAGGATGCCCTGGCATCATCTGTGGGATACTTTAAAATTCAGAGCAACACCTGTGGCATCATAGTGCCTGGGGATGTGGTCCATTGAGCACTATTATAACAGGTAGCAAGGGACATTTTCATTCATACTGCATGAAGAACAGCTATGCAGTGATTCTTACTTTTCCCATATAATTTCGAAGCTCCACACTTTGCAAAAGCTTCTTTTTGAAAAAGCTACTTTTTTTGAAAGAACAGATTAAGTATAATTTATTCGATGACTACAGTGTGGGAGGAACTTCCATGTTCTTTATTTCAGAAAAAATTCAAAATAATTCTAAAAATAAATTTTCAACCTTGTGTTAATAGATGATTAGATTGGGGTCTGTGAAATGAAATAAATTTTCTAAGGTGACAGGTAGTAAGTACCAAAGTGAAATTTGAACCCCAGTCTCTAATCCTTTTAATACCTAGCACAAGTGTCTCTAAACTTCTCTCACCAGTAGATTTCTAGTTTCCACTTTCCGCTGCCCTAGCATATTTTACTTATTTGGATGATCACATTTTTCATTCACTTCTGCACTTTCCTGCTTATATGTCTCTCTAACTTACTGAGTGTGGGATAATAAAAGGATAATAAAAGTGTGGGATAATATTATTCATTTTTCTGTAGCATATACTATGCATCATTCCTAATTAATCCCAAACCATATATTATATTTTTTAATATATTTTTTTGTTTCCTTTCTCTTTTTTCGTGGGTTTTGATACTTTGAAGAATTTGTGCCAGTTATTGTGTAGAAAGTCCTTCAATTCAAGTAGGTTGATGTTTTCCCATGGTCAGCTTTAAGTTAGCCAAGCTCTTCAGGATTTTCTCCTTGGTCAGGGTTTGGTGTGATTAAGACAAGACTAGGTCTATAGATAAATGCTCCAGGACCTGATTAGGGCACATTACTTCTAAGTCTTATGTTCTTATTGAAATCAAAATAATGTCAATATTATTTCACATTATATCACTGTAGTTCTTTAGCCTAGCTTACGGAAGGGTTTTCATGTTGTCTAGATAGCAATAGTTCTGAGACTGGATTACTGTCTCAAAATCAACACGATGTATATTACATATAAAAATAAATTTATTTTAATTTATTGGCTCACGTAATTGTTGAGACTTAGTGAGTCTAAAACCTGATAGGGGAGGCTAACATGCTGACTCAGGAAGGTCTAGTGCAACACATGAAATGCAAAAGCTATCTTCTAGCAGAAATTCTTTCTATTAAGGGAAACCAGCCTTTATTTATTTTTTCTATTCAAGCTTTTGATGGATTGAACAAGGCTCCTCAATATTATAAAGACTGCATTTGAAGTCTATAGATATAAGCATAAATCTCATTTAAAAGTACCCTTACAGAAATATCCAGAATAATGTTTGATCAAATACCTGGGTACCATGGCACTGTCAATTTGATGTAAAAATTAAACACCCTGGTCACCTACTCATTAGATACTCTGAACTGTCATCTATTAGATGGCCCATATCCCATTATTTTCTCTGGTGGGCATTTGTGTCCCATGTTGCCACTGTAATGTACGTATAGTTAGAGGCTGTCAGAGCTGCAAGCAGGCTAAGGAGTACTTCACAACTATGCTTTATTTTATAGGTTAAGGAAATGAGTGCCAGATGAGAGTGTGGTATTCTCAATGTAACTGTACACTCAAGTCACAGCAAAGTATCCTGATACCCCTATATTCTTATTCTCTTTACCTTTTATACAAAAATCCCTCAACACTGTTGCCATTGTCCTAGAGACATATGTGGGGATTTGCAACATGAATGAATAGTATTTGAAAATCTGTGTTAGATGTATAATAAAAATCGATGAAAAAATTTTAACTCTTCTGTAATGCATCTGTATTTTTTAACCTAAATGTTTATGGCTGTAATTTTGCGTATTCGGTTAAACTGGGCCATCGTTCCAGATACACGGTCAAACATTATTCTGGATGTTTGCATGAGAATGTTTTTGAATGATATTAACATAAATTCAGTGGACTTTGAGTAAAGCAGATTACCATTCATAATGTAGTAAACCTCTTTCAGTCAGTGGAAGACTCAAATAGAAAAAAAGACCGACCTTTCCTGAGCAAATCATTTTCAAAGCCAACCGTCTTTGGACTTGAAATATGACACTGGTTATCTTGTGGGTGTGTAGCTTTCACCTTCATCTTGAATTCGCAGTGCACCCTGCAAGCACTGGTCTTTCCAGGCTCCATAATCGAATGAACCATTGTATTAACATCAATCTCTTTTCCTCTCTCTCTACCTACACACTCTCACGTGTTATTGTCTCTATTTCCCTAGAGTACTTTAACACAATGCCTTAAAATAAAAATTCCTCCTAATCTGACAGAAAAACAATTTAAGAACAACTTGATCTACTGTAAAGTCTTTATCAAAAGAAAAAGAAAAAGAGCTCTGCTGTCGGTCAATATCTAGTCTCTGCATTCTCCTTTCTATTCTCAGAGATAGCTACAGACACCCTCCTTCCCACAGAAAAGAAACTTCCAAACCTTGCAGCTGAGATAGGTTTGCAACAAGCATTTGAGAATGATGAATCAGAACCAGAGCTATAGGAAGAGGGTCCACACCCGTAGGTACAACTGTACACCCATCAGAACTGACCACAACAGCTGGACTCAATGAAAACCCAGTCAGAAAATCAAAATGGAAAGAAATCATGAAAAGCTATGCCCAAAGGTCATCAGAGTCACACTCTAGAAATCTAGGAAAATCTTTTCTGTTCTCACAAAGCCACATGTCTGAAGATGACCAACTTCAGATTCCTGCATAGCTTTTGGAGAATTCAAGATCAGCTAGCAATTACTGAGAAAATCAAATCTGAAGATGAATTTGTCATAAACATTCAAGGAAAAACTCAAACCCCAACTACTCAAGAGGAGAGAGAAGAAAAGGTTGATGAGAAAGGAGTGGAAGGAAGCAAGAAGACTGGGACGTAGGTGGACGTGTACAGGAGAAGGCGTTCTGGGCCTGCAGAACAGCAGCAATGTGCTTGTCAATGCTATTAGGGAATAAGCAATCTAGGCATCTGAATGTATGGATTCTTTTTGGAGTCTCAAAATAAGTAATTTCAATACCAAAGGAGTAAGTTGCAATGCTTCTAACAACCTATGAATACGGGGCTGCTTCTTCAGTGACACACATACACACATAGGGCCCAACCACACTGGCCACATAACTACATGCACAGAGACTCCTACACTGACTGACAAATGAAAAGCTACATCAAAAATGATTCTTACTATGTGTGCATTACAGGTAAAATAATTATGATAACAGGGATGTAGCTATCCAGGCAAGGTGAAGACAGGAGCATTTCCAATCCAACCTTGGTTATTTGATCAGTTATACATCCAATTTGAATGAGGCAATTCATTTCTAACAATTTTGAAAATCTGTTAAACCCATTGTTCAGGCAGTATTTAATTCCCAAATTGTGATTTTTAACTTCATTCAAACATCCTCAGGATTCAGTGAAATTAGTTTATTGAATGATTATTTTAAATATAGTTCTATCTAGCTTTTTGTTACACAAGGTCTATAATTATTGTGTTTTGAAAATCACATTCATGCCATTCAATGATTTTACGAAGACTTTCTGCAAAGGGGCACACACAAGAAAATCATAATAAAACAAATGAAGAAATTTTCTTTTTCCTGTTTTACCAAGTATGTTTTAAAGCATTAAAAGAACATTTGACAAAATGACCCACAGAGACTCAGCTATGTTTCTTCAAATATATGATGAAAGCTGGTGGATTAATTCCCTAATAGTGGAACAAATACTCAGCATCACACGTATTGTATTTATTCTTTGTGCTTTGAATAAAATGGTGAAATAATGCCTTTTTATGGCAATTACAAATAAAGTAATTCATGTAATTATTCTGTAATAATGTAATTGTTGCCACGTTAGACTAGAGACCATAAAAAAGCATTAAGTAATTGTAGGGTTATTTATGGCCAGAAAATTGTCTTGCAATTATACTGGAGGTAATAGTAGCATGAAATTCACAGCTTAATTGTTACTTGATTTTAAAATGTAAAACGTGGGTATCTTTTCATTATAGACCAAGCACCTTACCACATAATTATACCACATGCTCCAAACAGAGTGGAAAATTGGGTACGATCCAATAAAGAAACGTAGTCTCCTATTTAATTTTAAGTTGCTAAAAAGTCGATTTTTTTTTTAAAATTGGTTATGTCACTCATTCTCAAGTTCCATATTTTTAAACTGGGAAGTTTGGTTTAGGTGGTGATGCTATTCTCTATGGTACTTTAAAGTGTGAGTGGCAGGTGTGTGTGTGTGTGTGTGTGTGTATAGTTCAAATGATAGAGCCGTTTTTTTCTTTAAAAGCATCATGACACTGGAAGCTGGCACCATTTTTGACACAATTATTTGTAAGACTTTGACGTGACTGTATATCCAACCCCATGTACCAGTGTAAAATTTTACTTTCTGAGAAAGAGCCATACTTCTTTTGGAGAACTTACTAGAGATGAGCAGTTAACACTCAGTTTATGTCCATGAGGGACAGAGATAAAGAATGGGGAAGCCATCCCTTGTCCCATATCTCTGTCCTGCTCACCACTGCCATATGCTTTGTCTCCACAAGGACAAATCTCACCTGCCCTTTACCTTTGTTCACAGTGTGAACAAAGGTAGACTCACTCTCAGACTGCCCAGCATCTCCACACTCCAGGCCCTGTAAGGCTTTGCCCATGTGTATTCAGTGCCCTTTTCTCACCTCTTCCCAGATGCACAATACAACCTCCAAATGCTTTGATTTAATAACCAGGGGGAAAGTCACCTCTATCTTCCACCTACTTCAAGAAATTTCTTTTAGTTTTGGTTCTGTGAGAAAGCCCACTTCATCCCTGAGAATACTGACTCCCGCCAGGTTTTTAAATGCTGGTCATTTAATCTGTCATCACCTCTGAACCCACAAGGTGTCTTCTTAGGCCACAGGGTTACCTACAGACCCCTGCCTTCTTCCTTGCTCTTTCTCCTCTCCAATCTCGTTTCTGCTAGCAGCACCTGTCAGCTCACTACTCTTCACCATTGTTGGTTTCTGCCAGCCCAAGGACAGTTTTAACCATGGGATCATCATGACTCAAAAAGTCACCCTGTCTTAATTATTGATTTCAATATGTGAAAAGTGAAACTTGAGACAAACTAAATTGAGCAGAGTTCATTTGAGCCAAGAGTGATTCATGAATTGGGCAGCTCTTAAAACCAGAAGGAGTTCAGAGAGCTCCACAGAAAAAAGGGAGTAACATATGGCAACAGCCTGCATTGGTTTCAGCTTATTTTCCTTATCAGGGTATGTTGTGATGAGGAATTTGCTTTATTTAAACACAGTCTGATCAGTTGGCAACCTGTGATTGGTCTACTGAAGGTTGTCTGCTGTCACTGGCAGAGACTCGGGTATTTGTTACAAGAATTTACTCTTAGTTAGGTTGCACATTGCATATAGGAATTAAGAGACTACTTTAGGCCAAATTTAATTTAATTTAGCAAATTCATATAAGTGATTCCTCCCCTTCCTGAACTCTGTTCTTTGAGCACCTGAACACTGTCATCCAATACACCTGTCTTCCACTTTACATGGGCCAATCATTCCTAAGCGTGATACCTTAAATCTGAACAAGTCTATTCTTTTATTCTCTTCTGAACAATGATGCCAAGTTCATTAAAATAAGGATAAAGCCTTGTCATCTTCAGATATTTAAAAGTGATGGCAGAATTAAATAGCTATATTTCATAATCTCCAATATTATGCCTGGTATAAAGTCTAAAGTCCTACTTATTGTTAAAATTAATAAATTTCTCATTAAATATAAATGTAGTAAATAACAATTTAGCAAATTTCCTGAAGAGAAAAAATACTTCTAATTCTATGCGGATACACATCTATACAGATGTGTGCATAAGTGCACATGTATCAAAAGATTTTCATAAATGTGTATGTTGTTAACACTGAATTTGTCATTGATTTCAAAATACATACATACATAAGAGATAAAACTTTAAAAACATGAAGTCATCTTCTAATTCCTTTCTTTGACAAGAATCATTAATATTTCAATTTATTTTTTCACAATGCCAAGGTTTATATAATTTTAATATAAAATTATGGATTAACTTATCTACCTGCCTATCAATATTTATATGTAGTATATTTGTATATAAAATGTATATTACCTAGGATATTGTATTATTTTTTTAAATTTAGCCAGAGAATTCAGAGCCTTATTTCTAATGAGTCTATCTAGTGGTTGTACCAAAATTTGCTCAAAGCTCCTCCTAAGTTCTTTATGTGGTTTGTGTGGAAACTTCTGAAATTTTATTGAAGGTTTTTCTTCTTTCATTTCTTTGAGTATTTCTCTCCACTGTATTTCCTTGCATGATTTCTGAAACAAGTTTGGCTATATTTCTCCATTTTCCTCTGTAGGAAGATATGTTCAAATTTTCCCTGTATCTTTTTTAAAAGAGTCCATGCTTGTCTTTGAGTTTCCACGGTTTCAATATAGGTTTATTAATGGTAGTTCTTTTATTTTTGTTAATTTTCTTTGGTTCAATTTTTGTTTGCTTTTTAAATATAAGTTTCCTGGTTTTTTTCTCTGAGCTTCCAGATTCTGTGGTTCAGTGTGTATGTTTTTTGGAAGTTTTCTATTATTTCTTCAAGTATTTCTTTCAGGTCTTTTCTCTCACTTTTTATTTTATTTCTGATGTTTAAATTACAATATGCTGTACCTCTTGGAATTTTCAAACAGTTCTTATCTATCTTTTTTTTTTCAATTTTTCTCCTTTGCATTTGATTTTTGGAATTTTTTATTTCAATTTTTATTGGTATTTCTTCAAACTAAGTGATTCTTTCTTCAATTATGCCCACTCAATAAGTTTATCAAATCCCTTGTTCTTTTCTACTATAATATTTTTTACATCTAGTACTTTTTTTTCTTTTGTAGAGTTTCCAACTCTGCTTTATATGACCCATTACTTGTCATTATACTTTTTCTATTAAGGCATGTCTGTATTAATCATATTTTTAAAAAATTCATTATCTAGTAATGCCACAAAATAGTCCATATCTGAGTTTGTTTCTCACACTTACTTTTTCTCCTTCATTTCTTCTTACCTGGCTATCATAACACCTTGTGATTTTTTTGCTTGAAAGCTGCTCATAATGAATCAGGCAATAGGATCTTACCTAAATAAACCTATAGTGTAAGATTTTGTGTGAATTTGTTCCAGAATTGGGCTATGCTTAATGCTCATTGCAGGTATAGGTGCTAGGTTCCAAATTCCTCCAGTGTCTTTGTTTTATTTATCTTCTTTTTCTTTGGATTTTCCTAAAACTCCCTCTTAAAATGGGTCAGAGTCTTGCAGCCTTCCACCGAGGTCTGCTGTTGTACTGAAGCCCTGTTGGTAGCAGCAGTTGTGCATGAAAGAGGACATGCAATAATCTCATGATGAAATCCACCTCTGGAAGGCCTGCACTGAAGACTCGTGACTTTAAAAGTGTCTAAAACTTTTTATTTTCCTCCCTCTATTTAGGTGTCAGAAATGGTAGAGGAGATTATTGTGGATAGCTGTTATTGAACTTGGGTGAGGCATCCCTGGCAATCTTTTTCTCTGCAGACTAGATCTTTGGTAGGCAAACACATGGAGCATATTTCAAATGGTAATTTCTTCACTGCCCCTGCCAAAGACATTTGCATATAAGTATGAAAATCCTGGAATTAAAATCCATAAAAATGCAATGTTTCCCTAAGACTACAGCTCCTAAGATTTTCTCACTCTCAAGCTAGTTCATACATACCAAATTGCCATTTCAATATTCCTGCTGTTTTATGGCTCCAGTAGTTTTTATTTTACTTATTCTGATCTTGATCGGGATTCTCTGTATTTGCCTTTCTCTACAGATTTCAGGGTGGCAGATTGCCGTGTAACCTGAATTTTCTGATAGGTCTGGGAAAATTCATCGATTTTCAATTTATTCAGCTCTTTTCTAGCTTTTCATGTGGGGAATCACCTCTTCCCACGGTGCACAGTGGATGCACAGGGTCTGACTCTACAGTAGCTAAAGCTTCCCAGCCTGTTCTAACCATAAAAGTTGTGAGGTAGTACAAGATATTTTACTATAAAATATTATGAATTAATTTAATTCTTTAAGACTACTCCTTCTGAAAGCCTAGGGGAATGCCTTGATTGGATGTGTGTCATGGGAGATTTAAAACTTGGTTCAATATCATTCCCATTATGGCTGGCTTCAGGAGTTTCAGAAAAATCATTAATTTTAATAAGCAGGGGGAGAAAAAAACATCAGGAAACTAATCAAGTGACACTATGAACACATTATTTAGTCACAGTGAATAGTGTCAGAGCCCTGATGTGTCTTTCTTGGGGCTGGTTATTTACAACACCCCCCCCCCCGCACACACACATGTTTGCATGCACATCACCTCTGTGAACTGTAACTGTTAAAATAGTGACACTTAGAATCAATCAAGAAAGATGGATTTGTGCAGACATAATCATAAAACCATTGTTATAGCTCTTCTGCCCGTTTTTATGTCTTGTCTACATATCTCATTTAGCTGGCTATAAGTTTCCTGTCACTTAGAAGATATTTAATAATTAGGAGAAAATCAAAGTGAAACTTGCTAACAACCGAGCAAAATTGTGTTTATTGTATAGTAGCTTTTATCTAAAATAGCTTTCTCTTTTCATTTTTAAAGACAAAGTGATACCTTTGAATAAGATTAATCAAATACCTCTTTGCTATCTTAGTTTAAGTTAATGTTTCAGAGTCAGATGAGATCATCCTCCTTTGAGAGGCTATTTGATCATACCTAGGGAAACTTCTGGATTTTGGTTATTATAACTAGGAGGCTGATGTTGGCAATTCATGATAAAGGTTGAGGATGCCTTCTAAGGAAATGTGTCCATGGATGCTCATGCTGGCATCCCTGACCTGGCTTTCATTGTCTCTGCCACAAGGCCCTTTCCAGCTTCCTTCCTTACTCCTTCCATTGTCTTTACTGACATGACTTCTCTCTGAGTCTCTCAGTGTACATACACTTTAGTGATTATCAATTTAGCATATAATCTATCCTAAGATGACTATCATTTTCAGAGAGATTTTCCAAGGGGGAGATCCAAAAGAAGAAATCTGATAGTAGAATCCAGTTACACTGAGCCCTGGTTTGTAATGGTGGAGTATGCTAACTTTGTCCAAAGAGTAGAGTTGGGTGATTGCAGAGGAAGTGTTCATGATTGTTCACAGGCCTCTTGAATGTACCTTTAAGGCTTATGTCTTACTGCACATGGACAAATTCAGTCCTTTGTGTTGAAGTTACAAAACTTGAATAAAACATTCAGGAACTTGTGTATGGATGGACGCTGACAATTCCAGTTTCCTACAGATCTCTGTAGCTACACCACATTTCAGTGTTGGCTTATAGAATTAATTTACTTTAATAAGGGTAAAATCAGGAAATTAACCCCTTCATTTGGTTGATTTTGTTACAGGTGTTAAACTGAAGTACAGCATTCCATTTTGAAGAAATGCAAACTTAGTTTTCTTAAAAACTAAATTATTGAGTTCAATGAGAAATCTCAATGTCAAAGGTCCTTAAAGGACCCTCTCCCAACTGTGAAGTGAGCTAATAAAGGGCCTTTTCCTACAAATGGAACTAAAAATAAGATTGTAACTTTTAGTAAATGAGCCATCATATATCATTTATTCCCAAAGACTAAAAAAACAGTTGGAATGTTCTGGGTAATCTGAAAATATTTGGCAATGGATGAATAAATAAACACAAAAGTGATTTATTAAAAACATACAGACATAATAAATTTTTTTTGGTTTCACAATAGCATTACTCTGATTTTTTTCATTTTTCCTTGAGCATATGAATTATTTTCCTATGGTATTTAAGGGCTTTTTAAAAATATACTTCTAATGTTACCACTTCCTCAAGAAATATGAAGAGTGAAAAATAATTTTCCTCTATGATTTTGAAAACATCTTCTGTAATCTATAAAAGTATAGCTTTTATTTAGCCATTGAATAGCTAATAATTGCAAACTGACTTTTTAATTCTAAATGGCAAGAAGTTCCTCAAAGGGACACATATATTGTGTCATCTTTGGTAGAATTCATGAACAAAACTAGCAAACATAGAAGCAGATAAGGAGAAAACAAATGAGATGTCACTAATTTTTAAAGGTTAAGTACAGGTGAATTTGACAGTTTAGACCACCTGGATGTCCCAGACATTCCCTAGCCATCTGTCTTGTAGAAGTCATCATTGTGTGCTCAGGAGAAATTGGGGGCAGACCATAGATCCAAGGGAGACCCCGTGTGACATAGAACGACATGGATGATTAAACAAAGTCGCTGGAGGACTGGTATAAAACTCAAACCTTCATCTCATAGTAAACAAAAGCAGTCTACTGCTGTTTTTAAAACGATACCCTGGTTGTTACCTATAGCAAATGTTAGATGAAGTTTGAAGAAAGTCCCAAATTACCAACAGCACCTACAACAACACTGAGACATTTACAATGATCCTAACTCTTAGCCTTCTACCCTAGAAACGTCTCAAAGTGCTGTTCCCTACTTAGCAGAAACAGTCTTCAATATCCCCAGCTGAGTACCTTAGCCCAAAGCTCAGCACACAAGCCATCTTACTGGGCAATGGGCTTGGGACAGCTTTACTAGTCCTTAGGCAAGGCACCTGTTTGGTTGACAGGGCCTCCAGGCCAGGTAGACATCACTCAGTCTAACACAGCAAAGGCTGCAGACCCCTCTAAACTCTGCGGGTGCATAGACACTGCAGGACCTGAGTGGCAGGCTACTGCAAGTGCTATGGTAGTCCCCCTATGTGAGACTGCAATCCCACAGCTGGTCAAACCCAGGTTTCACTGGTAATGGAGTTGCTGGAACTACAGTGCCAGGCCTGCAAGTGCTGGGCATGCAATTTCCTGGTCTCATCCCTTACAGAGTTGCAAGTTTGTGTACAGTAGCTTCTTCACTTACTGCCAGGCCTTGTAAGAAGCAAGGTCTTTCCTGAGTGAATTATGAGAATCTGTGATAAGGAAACCACTGGTCCTCTGCAGTTTCTCTCTGATCTCTCTGAAAACCAGGATCTGCAAACTTTGTGTTTGGACTATTTGATATAAGTGAAGTACCATCTCAGTTTGCTTAGAAAATAACATCATTTTTAACTGTTTGCAGAGTGCATTAGAAATATGTCCTACAGATAAAGCTGGTTACTTCCAATTTAAAATAAAAAAGTCATAAAATTAGTTTTAAGACGTGCATATTAGCAGCTTAAAGTGACTATTACTTAATAGCAACTCTGAAAATTAAGAGATATCCTTCCATATTGTGTTCCTTATTTCTGTGAGAGAAAAGTGACAACCTATTCACTCTCCTGAAGAGGCAAATGAATTCAACAATAATAAAAAGAGAACATACCTAACAAGTAACAGATGGTGTTGTGTCATTTGAGATAGACACAATAGCAACTCAGCAACCTCAGCACACCTGACATGAATCCCAGTGTCTTCTGAATATGCTGTGCATCTGCTATTTGATTACAAACAATTATAGGCATACTTTCTTTGACATGACTTCTTTGTGTTACAGGAAAGTTGTCTTTATTAATTCTAAGTTCATTAAATCTTTCCACCAAAATGAATAATAAAAACTGCCTCATCCAATGACATGCTCAAAGCTGCGAAATCTTGTGACTTGATCTTAACAGATTGAGTCCCTCCCTTTGTTGAAAGTTTTCCAGGGTCAGTGTGCTACCGACCCCACACAGCAACCTGGCTTCCTTGTAGGGGCATTTCTAATTAGTTAATGATTTCTCATCACTTTCCTAAAGTGATTTCATACAGACTAATAAAAAATAAAGAATTTCCTCATTGAAATTTTACCTATCCCAGAAAGTGCTCTGTGGATTCATAAGAGCAGTAACTTAATGTTACAATAAGCTCAGAGGGTAAATTAGCCAGTAAGATAAGTAAAATTTCATGGTAAATTACTTGAGGGAATTTACAACCAGATGACCTTCTATGTGATAAAACACATTTAAAAAAAGAAATACAGACAGTTTTCCAGGTTGATTATAACTGAGAATGGTATTCTATTTAACATGAATGGGCTCCAGTTTATAATATGTTCATTTATGCTGAGAATAGTATGGTATTTTTTTGCACATAACTCTAAACTTCATGCTAGTAAAGAGAAAAAAATTAAAACTTAATCCTTACAAGCAAGTATTCTCTAGGATTCTTAACACAACAAATGATTTGAAGCTCTATTACATCACGTCTGAGTACCTTCATCTGAATCAACATTTCAGGAAAGGCAATACTGCTGAGCAGGTAAAACCTACATTTGGATTATAATATTTATAGTCCTAGACTTCATGGAAAGAAGAATACTTAGAGTATGGTATTCAAATAGTGAACTGCTTTGGACTTTATGCAAATACAAAGAAAAATTTAAAGGAAGGTGTGAAATATTTTGAGAAGGTTAAACAATTACTTTTAAAGGATAAATGAACGGAGTGTTAAATGGAAAGTAGAATTTTTTATCAGAAGATAAGGAACTGACTAAAACCCTCCTTTGACATCAAAATTATTCTGCCAAATATAATATAGTCAAATATTGAAAAAAATAAGAACATTGAAAATATCTTTGCTTTGTTAGAAATATACGCTCATTTTGAAACATTTACATATTTTTCAACAAGATAAACAATAAGTCATTTTGACTATATTTCTTAAAGTAATTTTCCTTAAAGTAGCCTAAGCATGTTTCTGAAGGTCTGAGTAATACCTTGTAATTTTAGAAGATCAATAAATAACCAAAGAGATAATTTCTGGAATAGATTTCAGGGAAATGGAGACTCACAGGCATCTGTCCCACCTTTCTGCTTGACTTTGAGTCAGCCATCTGTTCTGAGAAAGAATTTTCTGGAGAGGGAGAGCTCTGGCTATAGGGGAATCCCAAGGAATGAAGTGGGCAAAGCTCTGTATCAGTGGCCATTCACAATAGCCTCAAAAAAAAATAAAATATTTGGGAATCAATTTAACAAAAGAGGTAAAAGACCTCTACAACGCAAACTACAAGACACTGAAAAAAGAAATTGAAGAAGACCTAAGAAGATGGAATAATCTCCCATGCTCCTGGATAGGTAGAATCAATATTATCAAAATGGCCATACTTCCCAAAGCGATATATAGATTCAATGCAATACCAATTAGAATCCCAATGTCACTCCTTATAGAAATAGAAAAGGCAATCATGAAATTCATTTGGAAGAATAAGAGACCCAGAA